>CM060980.1:113777450-114089950 GCA_030765065.1 Deroplatys truncata
GAAGTATTGCATTCCACCCAAAAAAATAAAGAAAGAAAAAAATTAATTTAGGAAGAGAGAGAGCACGCGCGCATGTGCGTGCATACGTTGTGTGTGTGTGTGTGCATGCATGTGTGTGCGCGCGTGCACGCGCTGGTTTGAATTTTAAATACTTATGCTTTTCTCAACTAGGAAGTCATTATTTATGTTTTTCTCATGGTCATGCATACAACATGGAATTTCAGAGCCATCACATAGCAACACATTCTTTAAACATCTGACTATTACTTTACCTACTGTACCTTACAACAAAATGTATAAATGTGAATTGAAAGTTTTTCTGGATTAACAAGAATTAGTCAGAATAATAAGCTTTTGTAAGAATGATTTGTAGAAGAGTGAGTAGAGAATTTTTGTATAGCACATGAAAATGCACTTCATTCTCACTGACATTTACATACTTTGAAACTATACGAGATACATAATAACTTAACTAAAGCTCATTGGTGTGAAATGATTTCTTTGTAGCTTAGCTATTTCCAAAGTCTGTACTCCTTTTTGTATATTTACATATTTCCAAGCATAAGTATTTTATTTAAGGTTTGTGGCTCTTCTATTCCTCTTTTCCTATGTAGGAGCTTGTTACCATGAGTTTTAATATATGTAGTTGAACATTGTTTCTGAATATAGTACACAACCAAGACCATAATGCTTATATGATATTTCTAAGTAAGAATTTACTAACAATTACATAATATAGCTAGAAGAATCACTCATTATATGAATAATATAAGGGATGTATTATTCCATTACTGAGACAAAACGTCTTGAAGTCCATGAAAACAAGGGATGTTATGGGATTGAGAGAAAAAGCATATCTTGGGCTTAAAGCAGGGTAACAGAGCATAATCTAGGCAGTATTGTATAAAAACAAACGTTATATTTGCCTTATTGCCATAGAAACACATATAAATGCTAATAACTAATGTATTTGTTGTTTCAGTTAATTGAAGAAGCTCAGGAAGCAGACTACTACAGAGAGCTTATCCGAACTTATCCAAAACACATACCACCTTATTTTGATTCACTTCCAGGGATGTGCTTTAAAATGGTATTGCAAAGCAGTGACAGAGCAATAGAGAAGGTATGTAATCAATATAAAAAGGGGTTTAAACCAGAGTTGTGTGTGATTATCATTTTATGTCTGTGCATGTTTTCTACATTAGTGTCTATACAACTCTGTTTCCATATGGGTTATGTTGGTAATATTATCTAGTATACTATTTAATATTTAAAAATCAAATAATGCAATAAATAGTTATTTTAATGACATTAAATGAATAAATAAATAGGCAATTACTGGATTAACTCTTTCATTTTATTTTCATAAAAAGTCCACAAAAATGTGGTATTTGTTCCCATGCATTAATACTAAAAGTTTTCAATAATAATATGCACTGTTATCTAGAACTTTGAGAGTGTAATAAATATTAAGTAGGTACTTAAGGTGAGTCGGAATTAATTACACTAATTTCACTTATGTTTACTCAGTTAACATGTTTTGGGAAATGGTTTGTTTCCATCCTCAGAAGGTGTCTGACTGGTCTGTGTTGTTGGTGTTTCCATTGTGTTGATTGTCTATTGTGATGGCATCTTGTGGTGGTGAAATGTGCTTCCAGACGGGACTTGGTGGCAGCAAATCCAAATTCATTAGTTGTGGGTTGTGTTTCAAAATGGATATATTCTCCCATGTGTCTAATTCTGTTGCATGTTTGGCCGGTTTGATTAATGTAATGTTTGGTTTGATGTTGTGGTTGGTCATCCAGAAATGCTGTGAGACTACAGATTTGTCCATTTGTTTGTATTTTACACATCTCGTATGCTCATTTAGCCTAGTTTCCAAGTTTCCTTTTTGTCTTGCCTATACATACCTTATTGCAATCAGAACAAACGGCTCGCATGTGTATACTACTGAGCTTTATAATTCCCATAATGAGTTTGCGAGTTTTTTATTAATTCAGTAACAAAAAATTAAATTCATTAAAACAAAATAGTTTGAATACTCAGCATTGCATTATACATATTTCTTCCAATACTAAGCTGACACATTTTTCTCAAGGGCCACATTATGACACCCTGGTCAACACAGTTTAAAGTTCTTAAATATACAAATATAATTTGCTGTCTGTTTTGGCTATTGAGACATTTCTCTCCAGTCTTTTTCATTCATTTCTGTCTCACTGTTTCCATATGTTTGCCTACAATCCAGGCCATCAAGAGGGGTGGTAGGTAGTTATCAGCCTGGCCTCTGAGAAGGCCCACAGAAGCTGGAAAGGATATTAAAACATTGAAAACTAATAAAATTTATCATTTTATTCTTAATCAAAAGGAAAAAGGCTTAACAAATGAAATATTTAAAAATTTCATCCAAGTATTACAATACCTCTTTGGAAATATGAAACTTAGAAGATTAGTTCAATATGAGCACTATTTTGAAATACAAGAGCCATAGCATAGTACTTTTTGGCTTAGCAAATTAAACCAAAACTCCACTAAAACTATTTATGCATTTGAAAGAAAGCCTGTAAAGTATCATCTGTAGGATTCACTGTAGCTCTTGACAGCCCTACCCATAATCCTACTTCTCTCCCAACCTCTAATTATGAACATTTTAAGTGTTACACAGTTTGCTCTTTCTGTATTCTAAATAATCTCTCTCCAGTTCCTCTAAACTGCATCAAACAATGAAACAAACTTTTGCTTGTCCATAATGGTTTAAACTCAAGCTAATAAAATATATTCATATTTGTGTAACTTAAATATAAATTATGATATTTTAAACACATTTCAATATTGTTTTTTGTAACCTGCTCCTCCCCCCCAAAAAAAAATTAAAAATTGTCTGTTTCCTTTGGGAAAATAATGTACACAAACTCTGAATAGTGCTGATGGTAATGACACACAGTTGTGTTGGTAATAATAATTAATAGAATGCTATACCCTGTGCTGAGGACTAACAATATAAGGCATTATTTGTTATATTTATTAGCACAAGTTACATTATTTTACAACTATATTACATGCTTTGAAATTATACTTACATAACTAAACAATTTACTTCAGTTTAACTGCATGAATACATCATGTTCACTAGTGCATGTGTGGATTTTCAATCTCAGGTGAATGTTTTTATTAGATCCTTAACACTCTTAGATATGATATACGAGTAGAAGCTTTTTAACCTCACCACCTTTTACTGCTTGAACTGTGCTTTCATAAAGACTCAATGTTATTTATAATAAGAGACTATATATGAGACCTATTTTCAAAACCAAGCAAGTTCATCTTTCATAGAGATGGAGATAATAGTGACATCTAACGGTATTTGGAAGGCATATTTCATTCAAGCTTTTGCTAAGGAATAAAACTGGACAGAACACTGTTCAACTGCATGCCAGAAATTAACAAACTATGCAGTATTCATCAAAACTTTTTTCAATGTTTTCTCGAAAACTGGAGAGACGAACATGTGGACATATCTGGTTTTGAAAATAATATATATTACCTATGTATAATATATGCCCCTACATAGTATAAGACAGTCTGGTTTTGAATATGTATACACACTTATACATAGTGTGGTTAATTAACTATGGAATAGGTACTGCTAATAACTCTTTATATATTCATTTTATGAAAATATGCTATTCACAAAAGTTGTTGGAAATATCTAATAAAACTTACAGCAGTGATCTCACAAAATTATTCATGTATGGTGTAGCCAAAAGAAAACAACAAAAAACTACTTAGTTACTTGGTAGCTGACAATGAGAACGATTGGTCTGAGAAACATGTTCTAAGTTAAAATTTAGTAAGCAAAGCAAGAATGAGTGTACAGTTGATGATTAGTAATTTGGTTGTGAATTTGACTATGTATTCCTTGATTTTGGGATTGAAATCAGCTGCTGTATTGTTTTCAACAGTAGTTAATATAGATTAGGAAGCAATTATTCATATGATATTCATTTTAAACAAATTTAAGGCTGTGAAATGAAAAGCGTAACAACTGCCCTTTAATGTAGGGTAAAAATCTGATTTTTAATCTGATGTTAAGTTTAAAGCCCTGAATTTGCTGCATGCTTTGTGCTGCATGAGGATATAAACCTTGTATTTATCAGTAAAAGAAACTGAAACAGCAAGCATAACACTTCTAAATTTCAGGGAAGATGAAAGCTGTTAAAAGTGAAATAAAAGTTTTACTATCTGCTCCGAAAACTGTAGAAGAGCTTAGTCTTCATTATGAAGAAATGTTAATGTAACAATGGCACTAATTTCTGCCATCTCTGCATACTAATTACTGATTCTACAATAATGCAGCTCATTTCATACTTACATGTGACAGGATAATGTGTTTTCTCATGTATTTTGATTGTATTCTATCATCCTATTGACCATAAAGCATTGGTCCTATCTCCTACATTTCTTGTCTATTATATCAGGACCATTTTCAATGCTTGGTATAAGCTGTACATGGCTTTGGTTAATTTTAGATGCATTGTTAATGAAAAATCAAACACATCTTCATAAGTATGTATCTTAGTATCAACCTCACTTTTTTGGTTAGATATTTCCCTGCTCATGTCTGACATTTTCTTTGAAACTTTTCCTATCTCACTTGCTATTATTTCCTGATTTTCATTTCTCATTCTTATCATACTACTATCTAGCTCCATAAATTCCTTTTCAATTTCTTCACTGTTTTGTTCTAAGCTCTTACCAATATCTTCCCTTAATTCCAGATTACTCTGACTTAGTTTTTGTTCTAATTTCTCATTTCTCTTATCCATATTCCTTTATAATCAATCTGTAAAATTTCTCAGCATTTCCATCATCATACCAGCATCAAAATTAACATTTCCTGCTGCATTTACATCCCTTTGTAAACCTTCATTTTCACCACCCGTTACAATTACTTCACCACTGTTTAGTACAATACTCTGACCCACATGTCTAATATATCTATCTCTGTTGTCGGCTACCTGCTCTGAAATATTTACAACAATCCCAGATGTTTGAGTTGACTGACCTGCTAATCTATTCTCACTTTCTTCACTGATATTTCCTCCCTCAAATCCTACATTGTTTGAGCTATTTTCTGTAGCATGCATTGAATTATGGTCAACTGTTACATTATCTCCTTCCATAATTATTTCTTCAGTATTATTAGTAGACATTGTTTTCTTAATCCTTCCGCTTCTCAACAACATTTAATTTTTTTACAATTTTTTTTTTGTTTTGTTTAAGGATACACATAAAATTTAAGTTTTCTAACCTTTTATGATGCTATATGACGTTGTTTTGATGTCCAGCTTCCTGCCCCTCTCTCCTAGATGTGTATGTCGCCTCTACGTCGCAGTGCCATAGATCTACGTCGTCTCGCTGTCTTGGTTCGAATTCCACTGTTGCCTTCTGTTCACGTAGTCGCTGATGTCCTCTCATCCGCGTCGTTGGTCGTTCTGGTGGTTGTTTCTGGGATCTGCGTCGTCCTAAAACCTTGTAGTTAATTGCACTGCTCCATTCGCTCCACGTTTTGGTTATCTCGGCCCTTCCTGGTTATTTCGCCCCACGTTGGGCGCCATTTGTCGCGGTAATCTGTTCGTGTTATCTTATTTGCTGAGCGCCTGTTATTGTTTTACTATTTTGAATGTTGGGTCCTTTGTCCTCTGGCTAGCTATTATTACTCAGCCGAGCAAATATCTCTAAGCAGGGCGTGTAAACGGAAAGGTGTTGCTAAAAGATAACACTGATAAAAGAATTTATTTTCACACTTTTATTGCCATTACACTTAATTAATTTCACATCTTTAATCTTGATATACACCTGACTGAAACTGTTATATTTCCGAATGCAATTACTGTCGTAATAGTTGTCGCGTACCTACTTCACATTTTGTAACTAACTATACGACGCGAGAGATTCTGTAGAACTGCGTGATGTGTATCTCGCGAATGATTCTGTAAAACTGCGCGACGTTTACCTCGTGAATGATTCTTTAAAACTGCGCGATACTTGCTTTTGGATCAAGAATTTATACTCCCTCACCCCGATATGCCTAAACATTATAATAGAGCTGCTATTGGTTACTAAATCGCGCCAACATTGGCGTCTGTTTTGTAAGCCAATCATAATTACTAAAACATATGCTCTAGGGAAGATATTCCCTCCATTTCTAAAGAAAGGCACGCTACCCTGACGTCATTTGTTTGTCTCTTCTAATAAGTGATAAACAACTCACCCCATCGCTTCATTGTTACCCATTCCTATTGTCAGTTTCAGTGAGGCCCTGTAAACTTATTTCCTAACAATGCTTATAGCTAACAAACATCTAAAATCATTATCATACAATAATGTTAATTTACAGTACAATCACTCTGGCATTCACAGTGTTGTGATATAAAATACTGCCTCAAGTAAAATAAAGTAGTAATATATTTTAAAATAATCACCAGTAAATAATAAACATAAAAATAAAATAATAAATAAGAAATTTTAATTTTAAAATCAAAATTAATTAATACAAATAAATTAAAAATATTAACATATAATTTAAACAAAACTTAAAACAATTATTTTTAAATATTCTATCACAATAATTGAAATTAATATATAATATATATAATATATATATATAATTGTCAAACAAATTCAATTAACAAACATACAAAAAAAATTTATAAATATACTCATGCATCTATATAACACTCACATTTAAAATATTCCCATCACTTAACAACCATTCTTATTATCCTTCATATCAATAAATATGAAACAAATCAAATATCACTCATCCACAGCAAAGTCAAGCTGATAATGTAATGACTAGTATGGTAAAATGGCTAACTACAAATAAATTAATTTAAACAGGAAAACATCTCACTGTATGTGCATTAAACAATCCAATAGAGGTAGTAAATCAGTAGGACCAAAAATTGTATACTATAATGAAACCATACAGTATGTCTCTGAAACAAAATTCTTGGGAATCACAATTGATAAACTCCTAAATTGGAAAACCCATATTAAGAATGTTACAACAAGAATAAACAGAACACATTATGTAATATCTGTTTTAAAAGGCATTTGTAACCAAAAAACACTGAAAATTATATACTTCTCTTATGTACAATCTTTACTTGCCTATGGTATATTTATTTGGGGATCTGGCAGTGAAATAAGCACTCTTTTCATACTACAGAAAAAAATAATCAGGCTAATGCTAAACCTAAGTAGGATGACATCATGTAAACCACACTTCCGTCAACATAATATTCTTACTCTACCAAGTCTGTATACATTAGCAACTGTATGCTTTATAAGTAACAACATTCATCTATTCAATATGAACAACACTGTATATGAACACACCACTAGAAACAGTAATAAAATACACTTAAAGACAGCCAGAACACGAAAAAGGCCAACTCAATACTACATAAGGGCACAGTACAACCTCATTACAAATAAGGTAAATGTTTGTAATCAAGTGTGAAAACATTTTTAATTAAGCAAACTTTTTATAGTATGGAAGAGTTTTTTGAATACTTCAAAAACTAATCTAAGTTAACTTACTGTTACTATTATTATTATTATTTTAATTATTAATTATTTATTATCAATCATTACTTAATATGTATTCTCTGTATATAACACTCTAAATGTATATTTCCTGTATATATTCCTCACTATATTACTTGAATCATGACAAAGCCACGAATTTGTAAGAAACTTCTCTCGGTGAATACATAACATAACGTAACATATCGTAACCTAACCTAACCTAACCTTACCTTGCATAACATTACATAACATTACAGACACATCTATCTCACATACTCAAATTAAACAAATAATTATTTTTTTTTTAAACTTAAACTCTTACATCCTATTATATATTCCAAAATTTATAATTATAAAATCACACACTTAATCCTCCTTACTCATGCAAACATATAACACTCTCATATAAAATAAAAACAAACGCATATATAATTATGATACTAATTATTACATTCAATTTCACTTCTATCCTTACCAACCATTTTAATTATTCTTCACATCAATAACTAACTTCCCTATTTATTGAAGTGGTATTATTCATTTGTTTGTCGAGCCCCACGTTGTGGTAGCCAATTTGCGATGGTATTAGTGTTTGTTTGAAAGAATGCTACTGTTTATTTGCCGCACGTATAAAAGACAATTTGTCACGGTCACTTCGTGTTATCTTTTACTGAGCGCCTGTTATTTTGTTTAATTTTGGGTTCACTGTCCTCCGGCTAGCTATGATCTCTCGGTCAAGCAAATCTCTTAATCAAGGTGTGTAAACGGAAAGGAGTTTTTATCCAAAGATAACACTGATAAAAGAATTTGTTTTATACTTTTATTGTTGTAACGCGTTATGCACTTTCACATATTAATCTTGACACTCGCCAAACTGAAACTGTTATAATAACTTCTTTACTGCCCCTTATTAATTCGCGTACTTCAACTTTTTGTGTAATTAACTTTACGACACTTGAGATTTTTTTATAACTTTGCTACGCGTAACCTGCGAATCGATAAACTATGCTATGTATTCACCATGACTGTTTTTGTTGAACTCAGCGACGTGTAATGTACAAATGTTTCCGATGAACTGGGAGGGATCTACCTCTGACTTAGCTCTTTTTATACTCCTACACCCCGATATGCCTAAAGATTATATCTGAGCTGCTATTGGTTAATAAAACGCGCCAACATTAGCGTCTATTTTTATATCCAATGAAAATTATGAACACATATGCTCTAGGAAAAAATGTTCCTGCAAATTCCTAAGAAAAACGCGCCATATTACGTCATTTGCTCGTCTCTAATAATGATAAACAGCTCACCCCCTCGCTACATTATTGCACGCTATTATTGTCAGTTTCAGTAAGGCCGTATAAACTCACTTCTCGACAATAATTACAATCAACAAACATCTCAAATCAATGTCACACAATAATGCATATTCACACTACAATCATTCTTTACATTTACATAATTTGTGATACAAATTACTGCGTCATTATTTACAATTTCCCTTTAAAATCATAATACCAAATATCTTTTTTAACTTCAAAATTACATAAACATTTTTAAATAATTACATAACAAACATAAATATTTACAATTATGTACACTAAAACTTCATTTCCCTATTTACGTATTTCCTCATTTTACCTTTAATATGCACTTTAACTATTTATTTTAGTCTATAAATACCTATGTCATTATGTAATACCAAAATTTTAACTACAAAATTACCAAATTAAGTTTTAAATAATAATAATAATAATAATAATAATCTTTATTGTCAAAGAGCAGCATCCAACTGCTATAGACATATGATTTATATTATTAAAATTCATACTATAACATTTCCCTCTCCCCTTTTATTTTTTATTTATCTTTTGGTTTGTTTATTTTTTTATTATTTTTTATAATTTAATTATTTATAACTTATTTAATTTCATATATTTCTTCCTTCAATTGAAACTGAACTATTTAAAATTCTAATATAAGAAAACTTAAATATTATATCAGCAGCAACCAAAAGTAGGTATCCAGCACTACACAACTAATCACATCTCACTTCAGCTACCTACTTTTAATACTTTATTTGAATAAATAAAATCTATTTTCAATTAAAACAAAACCATTTTAAAATACTAATATCCAATAAACAATAACTAATATTCAATTACTTAAAAACCTACAAAATAACTAAACCTATTGACTAATTTTGAAGATTTAGAAGCTAGTAACAGTGATGTGTCATAATTTAAAATAAAGAGAGTTGAGGGTTGTTACACTACATCACTATAATATTCTTACTTGACGTGTTGAGGACATGCTGACGATGGGAACAAGCCGTCTCCCAAAACGCGTTCAAGTAAGAATATTATAGTGATGTAGTGTAACAACCCTCAACTCTCTTTATTTTAAACTAAACCTATATATTGCCGCTGGAACACATGGCAACCAAAAGTACTGGTAACCAGCACTACACAAATCTAACTACTCAATTCACTTTATATACCTGCTTTTTATACTACATTTAATGAGTAAA
Source organism: Deroplatys truncata (assembly GCA_030765065.1). NCBI lineage: Eukaryota > Metazoa > Arthropoda > Insecta > Mantodea > Mantidae > Deroplatys > Deroplatys truncata. The sequence goes on from CM060980.1 coordinate 113,787,577, forward strand.
AACTATATTTACTAAATTGCACCTGAGTGAATGTAATAAAACACTCCTATATAACCACTATTTAATTTTAAATTCACTTTTAACACCTTTAATCTTCATTTTGCACATAACACTTTAATAAAAATCACTTAATAACATCTTCGCTCTCACTAATTATCTGTCATTTATCTGCATACCACATAAGGTTCAAGGTTCAAGGTATTTTATTAATGACAGAGCGCCTGGAGCCAGTACATTGGACCTGGCTTTCAGGAAAAATTTACATTTGATTTATATGTTTCTGGTTTACATGGCTTTGTCTTCTTGGGTTAGCCAGAACCCATACTGCTGCCCTCTGTGGGCGGCAGAGAACAGTTCTGGTTTGTGCCAGTAGTGTTTATTGCATACTTTATGTTGGCTATTTACACTATTTACAGAAACTATATACACTTATTTACACTCACGCACACTCTCAGTCATACACACACACACACACACACACACACACACACACACACACACACACACACACACACATACCACTGCATTTGCACGCACTATTTACACTACTTACATGTTTTTACCGCTGGTTGTGCTGCAGTCAGTGCCTATTGGATGGTTCGCAGGCGGCGGCCCCTCGTGTAGGTTTTGCGTGGCCGTGAGCCAGTGGAATCGGGTGCGCATGCATCGGGAAGCGGTTCACCGTGTTTAGAACATTTTAATTCTCTTATGTTTGCGGTGCTTGGGTTCCCCGCTGCCGATGTTGGATATTAATGTGTTGGCATGTAATCTAATGCGCGCCCATGTGGTGGTGGCTCGTTTTTGCAATGATTCTGGTAGGTAGGGTGTAGAGAGCTCATTGTGGATTTGTTGGTTGGATGTCAGGAGTGGTGGTCGGAGTATTTTTCTAAGTGTAAGGTTCTGGACTGTTTGTAGCTTTTTTAGCAGTGTTTGGGATGCATTGGCCCAGGCCACACATGCGTAAAGCATGACAGATAGGATGAAAGATTTGTACAGGATGAGTTTGGAGCGGGTCTTTAACTGCTTACTTCTGAGGACGGGGGCGCACATCTTTAAGCGTTGCCGCGCTCTGTTGGCTGTATCGGTGAGGTGGGCGTTCCAGGAGAGTCGGCTGTCTAACGTGACTCCTAAGTACTTCACTTGCTGACGACAATGCAAGATTTGACCACCGACCGTGAGGTCCATGGCCGGAAGGTTCAGCTTCTTTGGGAAATAAATAAGCTGGCACTTGTGTGCGTTAATTTGGATTTTCCAGTCATGTAGCCATGAAAGGAAGCGGTCAGTGTACCGCTGCATTTCTAAGATGCCAAAGTGTGAATTTCTATGGTGGTTGTAAATTGCTGTGTCGTCAGCGTACATGGCGACCTTGCATCGGGCGTCCACGGGAAAGTCATTTGTAAAGAGGAGGTAAAGGAGAGGGGAGGTGATTGCCCCTTGTGGTACGCCTGCCCGCATAGTTCGCTCACGTGATGAAGAACGTCCCACCTGGACGTAGAAGCGCCGGTTTTCTAAAAAGCTGTGAATCAAATATAAGTAATTTTGTAGGCCGGGAAAGTTGCGGTGCAGTTTATAGATCAGGCCATCGTGCCAGCACCGGTCGAATGCGGTTTCTACGTCCAGAAATAAAGCCAACGTTGAAGCCCCATTGTTGAATTGTTCGGTGACGTCATCAACAAGACGTAATAATTGTAAATCAGTGGAATGACCTTTTCTAAATCCAAATTGAGCATTTGAAAGTTCCTGTAGCTCTGAGATTTGTTTTTTTTAGCCGAAAAAGTAAAATTCTCTCGAACAATTTTCCAATGTTGGACAGGAGACTAATGGGCCTGTAATTTTGAGGGTGCCTGGTACTCTTCCCTGGCTTTGGGAGCATAATAACCTTGGCTTGCTTCCAAGATTTGGGGAAGTAATTTCCTTTCAGGCAAGCATTGAAGATTTTTGTGATGTGTACCAGGGCTTTTCTCGGGAGATGTTTTAGCTCCTCATTAGTCACCCTGTCCGGGCCGGCGGCTTTCCCATTAGGCAATTTCCTAATGAGATTGAAAACTTTCTGAGGTGTAATGCGTGGTAGTTGTTGCTCGTGCTTCCGCGCCACCCATGCTTGTACCCATGTTTGCACTTCATGCTGCTGTGCTGGGATGCTGTTGTGCTCTGTAAATCTCTCTTCTAGGCAGTCTGCAAACAGCTCGGCTTTCTCCTCTGAGGAGAAGTGCAGGCCGAGGTGAGTGTGGAGTGCCTCAGTGCCAGTGTTGAAGCTCGAGGAGGTCTTAAATGCCCTCAACAATTTCCACAGGGAGTTGTCCGAATGGGTGGTACTCAACATTTTGTTCTCCCACTGTTCAATTTTGTTTAGTCTAATTTGTTGCCGAATGGTGTTGCGTAGCCAGTTTGCTAGCATTTTAACTTGGGGCTGGCGGGTTTGCCTCCAGAGCCTCGTCAGGCGTCGCCGCCTGGCAATGAGCTGCTCCACCTCGGGGTACGTGCAGAAGCTGGGTGGGCTTGAGGTGTATGTTGTAGCGCTTCGTTTGGCTGTGTGCAGCGAAGTGGTAAAGTTTTCAATGGCGGCGTCAATTTCCGCCTCGCTGCGGTATGATAGCCTGGGCTGCGCCATCTTGTGCATTTCGATTTTGTATTTCTCCCAGCTGATTTCAGCTCGTTTTGTGGGTCTGGGTGCCTGAGCTGTGATGGCACCACAGATTTCGAAATGCACAGGAAGATGGTCAGAGTCCAGGCTATGATACACAGTGAAATTTTGTGAGATGGCCGCATTTTTTGTTAAGACGAAATCCAAAACTTCAGGGTCAAAATGACCTGAACGATGCCAAAAAGTGGGGTCAAGGGGGGTGTGTACCTCCACATCGTCATTTTCAAGTAAAAAATCTACCAGGAGATTTCCGGCCGCGTTTGCCCGGCGTGACTGCCACCAAGGGTGCCGGGCGTTGAAATCTCCTGCAATTATTACGTGCTCACCTAAATCGAGGATTTTTTGAGGTCTCTCAAGAAATAGGGTGAACTGGGGGTCCTGTAAAGCGCTACTAGCACCACCGTGTTGTTGTTTATTTGGGTTTTTAGTGCTGTGCACTCTAACGCCTCCAGTGCCGGAAGCGTGACAGAAGCACGAGCAATGGCGTTTTTTAGTAAAATAGCTGTTCCTCCCCCCAGTCTGCCAATTCTGTCGGTCCGAAAAATGTCATAGCCCCTGAGTTTAAAAGTGTACTCTGTTTGTAATTTTGTTTCGCAAATGAATGCGACATCAATTTTGTTGCGCCTCAGGTAGCCTTCAAGTTCGTACTGTTCCCTGTAGATGCCATCGGCATTCCACAGGAGAGCACGAGTTAAAGATGTACCTCCCCTTAAGGTAGCCATCTAGTCCAGAGCAGAAGAAAGGAAAGATAGAATGGCTTCTATTTTGTCCCAAGTGCCTGTGCAACTTTTGAATTTTTCTAAAAAAGGCTTTACCTTGGGTAGTAGCGCTGGTAAATTAAAAGCTTTTAAGAGGGACAGCAATTCCGAAATGCTTCCCAGGTCAGTTGAGGACCCCTGGGAAGTGGGGGGGTTTGTTGTTGGGGGGCCAGCTGGTGGCGGCGTTTGCGCACTTTCCCCACGGGCTGCCCCAGCGTATGACAGCCCGGTTTTCACCTGGGCCGGTTTTGTGATGGGAGTTGGCCCTGGTGCGACACTTGGGTTGGTCCTGGCCATGGCGACCAGTTTGCGGCGGTGGCGTTCGTTTGTGAACGTCTCGCACCCCCTGTAGCTGGCGGGATGAGTCTCCCCGCAATTTGCGCATAAGGGAGTAGTATCATCCTTAGCCTTCTCAGGGCAATCAGCCAGGCGGTGGAGGCCACTGCACAGGACGCACCGGGAGGTCAGGTTGCAAAATTTATAGGTGTGTCCCAATTGCTGGCAATTGAAACACTGGGTGATGTTGTTGCTAGTTCTCAGGACCTCCACGGTGACTATCATACTACAAATGACCCGCTCCTTGATGAGGTTTTGGTTAAAGGTATTTCTTTCAAGTGTTACCTGATAGTTTGGTAGGGGCCGCCCGCGTGGTTTTAACTGCCGGACCTGCACCCCGGTGTAGCCTTTTTCCTCGAGGTCCTCTTTGAGGAACTCGACATCGAGGTCGGTCGGCAGTCGCTTGATCATGAAGCGCAGCGGTTGGTCGCTGCGCGGCGCGAAGCTGAAGAATTTTATTCCTGCTGCGGCCAGTCGCTCCACGGTGGGCCCGGCGTCAGCCTTCCTCTGTAGGAAGAGTTTGATGCACTCCCTGGTGCATTGGATTTTGAAGCTGTCAGCCGGCAGGGAGGCACGGAGGAGGGGGAGGAGTTTTGAAGTCAAGCTGGGGTCTGGGATAATTATTCTAGGTGGTTTCTGGCTGTCACTGTTCGGTTGGGTGGTAGGGGTAGGGATGGCTGTGGAGGTGGAAGGGGTGGGAGTGTTTACTGCTGATCGCTGTGATGACGCGGATGGCTGTGCCGGGCCTGAAGGACTCCTCGGGCGCTGCTGTCTGGGTCGTCCTGTTGTCGTTCTGGTGTTGTCGGTTGTTTCCATTGGAGCTGCGTCTTCTTCTTGTTTGTCGTCCTCTTCGTCCGGGGTCAGCACCTGGAAAGAGTTCGCGGTCGTGATGGTGGTTGTTGTTTCCTGCTTGTTCTTTTTTCCCGGCTTTGGGCACGGTTTGTCAGTGTCGGTGTCACTTTCCGGCCCGCTGCCGGGATGATGGCGTCTCTTTCTGGGGATGGTTGCGCGCCAGCCCGCTTCCAGCTCTCCCAGGAGGTGTTTCTTCTTGGCAAGGTCTTGATAGCAGCGACCCAAGTCCAAGCAGATTTTGGTGAAGTGGGTGCTGCCATCTTTCACTTCAGTTACCACATTTCTGTAGTAGACGATTTCTGCCTCCAGTTCTATCACTTCTTTTTTAAGTTGTGACACGCGGAATTCCTCCGCTCGGTCGCCGGGATTTTGGATGTCCATTGCCGCTCCTGCGGCGGCTGTGGCCAGTAGTGCGAGAGCATCTGTGCTTACGTAATATTTTTTTACGTATATTATTAGAACTTGGAGATCTTATATGGTGTTTACTTCATGTGAGTGGAAGCCATCTTATGACGTCATTCATTTGTTTGGTTTGTAGCTCCATCTGGCGTTAGCAATTTGCGTTCCCTAGTATCAGTTTTTGAAATAATTCATTTTAAATGTCCTCCGGCTAGCTATTATCCTGTTGGCTTGGGTCGAACATGTGTCTCAATACAGGTTGTGAAGCGGAAAGGAATCTTTTATCCAAAAATTACACTGATGAAGAAATTTGTTTTATAATTTTTTTATTGTCGAACACGTTAACTATCACATTTATACATTGATCTTAACACTCGCCAAACTGAAACTGTTATAATAACTTCTTACTGATCACTTTTAATCAACGTACTTCAACCTTTTGTATAATTAACTTTACCATATTTTAGATCTTTCAATAATTCTGCTGCGCGTAACTTGACGAACTGACGACGACGTGTAGTGTATGAATGCTTTCGGCGAACTGAAGGACTGACTGAAGACGACGTGTAGTATATGAATGCTTTCGGCAACTGAAGGACTGACTGACTTTACCTCAAACTTAGCTTCTATTTATATACTCCCACAATCAGATACGCCTAAAGATTATAAATGAATTACTATTGGCTAATAAAACGCGCCAACATTATCGTCTATTTTAATATCCAATTAAAACCACGAATACATATTGCTTTAGGGAGAAGACATTCCAGAAGTTTTTCAACGAAAAAAACGCGCGAACATTACGTAACTTCCTTGTTTCCAATAATGATAAACAGCTCACCCCCTCGCTGCATTATTGCGCTATTATTGACAGTTTCAGTAAAGCCTTATAAATTTACTTTCCAACAATATTTACAATCAATAAACATCTGAAATCAATGTCACATAAAAATGCATATTCACATTACAATCATTATTTACATTTAAGTAATTTGTGATACAAATTACTGCATCATATGCCCCACTAGAAACATAATTATAAATATTTACAACTTGTTTGGAAATTTTATAATTGGGTTTTTAGTCTCCTAAATCTTGGAACACACGCTATCACTTTCACTTAACACTTCACACGCATTTAACACATGACATATGTTTTTTTTTATCTCGCCACTACTTACTGGCTCTGGTTTAATTAATTTAGATATTAATCTGACATCACAAATTTTTTTATAGCAAATACTGTACCCAAATTATTTAATTACTGTTACCAAATTGTTTACTTTCTTAAGTTGTTGACAAAAATTTATACATTTAAGATTTTTGTAATTATTACACATATTTACCAAAATATTCACCCTCTACACAAATATATTGATATCTCTTAAATCTAGACAATGTTTCACCTTTTCTGTTTGCTACATAAGTATTTGTTTTTGTTTTTTTTATTATTTTGTACTTTATTTTAACAATACTTTTGGAATTGTATTTACGTACTTTTAATTTAATATCATATTAAGTTTCAATCTTTGCATTCTTAATTTTCAAATGTTGTTACAGTTACTAAAAATTTAATTTTTTTTTAAACATTTCTCCTTTTTTTTGTATAATTTATTTCTCTTTTCAAATGACATATATAAATAGTTAACCCTCTTACGTTCCAATACATTGCTCTGCAAGTCATCTTTAACTATCCAGCATTTACTTTACATCTCATTGCTATTTACCCTCCTGGATCAAATTGTCGGTGGCTAAACATTACTCGTAGCCGTATCCTAAACTTCAAAAATTTGTTCATGAATAACCTCTTGTATTCATTTGAAATTTCATCACATGATAACATTTGAAAACAATCTACAGTTTCCTGAACAATACATCTTTTAACAACTTTCATTTTCAATTCTTCTACTATCTCTTTAATTTGGGAGTACTCTGACAAATCTGTACTAAACTGTACTGGACTGGAGTTTTCATTTTGAACATCTAGGTACAATTTATTTCTTTGCATTACTGACTCCTGTATTTCTGATATCTCCCCTCTGAAATTAACTTGCGCCTTATTCACATCTACATTCATAATCTCTTTTATCTCTCTTATCTCACTTGCAATGTTACTCACTTGATTTCCTAACTCTGGGCATTCTACATTAACCTCACTTTTAGTATTAACTTCACCTTTTTTGTTACCTATTTCCCTACTCATGTCTAACATTTTCTTTGAAACTTCTCCTATCTCACTTACTATTATTTCCTCATTTTCATCTCTCATTTCTGGCATACTACTATTTAACTTCATAACTTTCTTTTCAATTTCTTCACTGCTTTGATCTACTGTTTGCTCTACTTTCTCATTCCTCCTACCAATACTTTCCATTAATTTCCCATGATTCCTGTCCATAGCTTCCCCTAATTTCTCAAAACTCTTTTGCATATTTTCCCTGTTTTGATCTATTTTCTTACTAAGATCTTCCCTTAATTCCCTATAACTCTTTTGCAGATCTTCCCTTAATTTCTCATTATTCTTTTCCATATTCTTCAGCATTTCCATAATCATACTAGTATCAAGATTAACATTTCCTGCTATTCTATTCTGACTTTCTGTACTAACATTTTCACCCTCAAATCCTAAAAAGTCTGGGCTGTTTTCTGTAACCTGTATTGAATTACAGCTAACTGTTACATTATCTCCCTCCATAATTATTTCTTCTGTATTATTAGTAGCCATTGTTTTTGTTTTCTAAAAAAAAAATTACGATACTCTAACCTTTGTGATGCTGTCTGTTGCTGTTACATTGATGTCCAGCTTTTCTGCCCCTCTCTCCTAGGTTATATGTCGCTTCTGCGTTGTGTTATGATGAATCTACGTTGTCTCGATGTTTTTGTGTCCACTTATCCGCGTCGTTTGTCGCTCCTCTAGTTGTTTCTTGAATCTGCGTCTTGTAGATCATTTCACTGCTGCATTCGCCCCTTCCTGGTCATCTCACTTCTTCCTGGTTAATTCTGATCCTTTCCTGGTCATCGTGTTCCTTTCCTGGTCATCGTGTTCCTTTCCTGGTTATCGTGTTCCTTTCCTGGTTATCGTGCCCCACGTTCTGGGTGCCAATTTGCGAGAGAAGGTGCTTACGTAATATGTTTTACATAAATTATTAGAACTTGGAGATCTTATATGGTGTTTACTTCATGTGAGTGGAAGCCATCTTATGACGTCATTCATTTGTTTGGTTTGTAGCTCCATCTGGCGTTAGCAATTTGCGTTCCCTAGTATCAGTTTTTGAAATAATTCATTTTAAATGTCCTCCGGATAGCTATTATCCTGTTGGCTTGGGTCGAACATGTGTCTCAATACAGGTTGTGAAGCGGAAAGGAATCTTTTATCCAAAAATTACACTGATGAAGAAATTTGTTTTATAATTTTTTCACATTTATACATTGATCTTAACACTCGCCAAACTGAAACTGTTATAATAACTTCTTACTGATCACTTTTAATCAACGTACTTCAACCTTTTGTATAATTAACTTTACCATATTTTAGATCTTTCAATAATTCTGCTGCGCGTAACTTGACGAACTGACTGACTGACGACGACGTGTAGTGTATGAATGCTTTCGGCGAACTGAAGGACTGACTGAAGACGACGTGTAGTATATGAATGCTTTCGGCGAACTGAAGGACTGACTGACTTTACCTCAAACTTAGCTTCTATTTATATACTCCCACAATCAGATACGCCTAAAGATTATAAATGAATTACTATTGGCTAATAAAACGCGCCAACATTAGCGTCTATTTTAATATCCAATTAAAACCACGAATACATATTGCTCTTTCCTGTGGACGCCAGATGCAAAGTCGCCATGTATGCTGACGACACTGCCATTTACAACCACCACAAAAATCCACGTTTCGGCCTTCTAGAAATGCAGCGGTACATTGACCGCTTCCTCTCATGGCTTCATGATTGGAAAATAGAAATTAATGCAAACAAGTGTCAGCTGATTTATTTTACTCGGAAGCTGCGCCTCCCGGCCATGGACCTAACGGTCGGCGGTCAAAGGTTGCACTGCCGTCAGCATGTTAAGTACCTTGGCGTCACAATGGACCGCACATTGCGGTGGACCACCCACTTGAAAGATACCGCCAACAAAGGGCGGCAGCGATTAAAGTTATGCGCCCCCATCTTTCGTAGCAAACAGCTACAAATGAAATCTAAATTAATCTTGTACAAATCTTTCATCCTGTCGGTGGTTCTTTACGCCTGCGTAGCCTGGGCCAACGCCTCCAACTCCCTCCAAAAACAGCTCCAAACCATCCAAAACCTTTCCCTAAGAAAAATCCTCAGACCTCCCATCCTCACCAACAACCGCACTCTTCACCGTGAAACAAACATGCCACTTCTTCCCGATCTAATAACCCAACGGGCATCTTCTGTATGGGCGCGCATCAGGAGACATTCCAACTCCCTTATCTCCGGCATCGGCAGGGGCGAGCCGAAACATAGAAAACATGCGAGAATCAGGCCTTTCTAGCTAACTTTCGGCTCATCAATGCGCGCGCCCATCGCATCAGGCCCTAGGCCGCACCCCCTTACGGCAGAGGCCCCTACGATCGCCGCATCAACACCTTCATGAGCCACGCTGCCGCATAGCAAAACCGCGGACTGTAAATAGTGTACAAAGTGTAAGTAGTGCAGTGTAAATAATTCGTGTGAGTCCGTGTGGTTGAACTGGGACGTGTTAGGCATGGCCAGGTATATGTGTGTGTACGTCTGTGTGTGTGTGTGTGTGTGTGTGTGTGTGTGTGTGTGTGTGTGTGTGTGTGTACATATGTATATATTGAAAAAAAAACACTTTTCAAAACAAACTAGAACATGAACCACCTAAAAAGTACAGACTGAGATTGTTCTCGGTGGCCTAATGCTGGCCACCGTATGGATCTTGTGTATATATTTAAATCATCGAATGTAAAATATGTAAATTATAAACCATGTAAATTAATGCCTGTAAGCCGGGCCCAATGTACCGGCACCAGGCCAAATTTTTTGAATAAATCCAATCCAATCCAATCCATTTCGGCTCATTTCACTGCTGGTCTGCGTGGAGAGCAGAGCTGTAGATGGTGTTGCTCCGGTCACGGCCTGCTGGATCCTTGCGGCTGCCGCCATGTTGGTCCTGGAGGTCAGCAACCTCCAGCCGCAAGTGCTGCTGGGAGCAGTCTGCCTGGCGGGGGGACGCGCCCGGTGCGTGCAACAAAGGCACACGGCCGCGCGTCCCACACTATGATTTGGCACAAATGCAGTAAATTTATAGGCAACACACGATATTCACCGCACAGCACTTTACACAAATAAAACACAACACAGTTACACAGTATTTACGGAGAACAAGAACACTTATATACACATTTTTACAGTTACAGTCGCACTTGAGTGGGGAATTTTAAACACTCGCGCAAATACTAACACAATTTGCAGTTTTTCTGTTTCCACAGCACAGCAAGCACTACTATGATGCGCACCATGATGTTGGAAGCATTCTTCCCTTCTTCAATTGTTCCAAATCATCTGCTTCCGTCCATGGACTCTAATCCCGCCTTCTTCCCCTCCTGCCCCTGGTCGTCCTTAATATCCATTTGCAACTCTCCTCCTCACCATGGGTCCTGCCTCCTTTTCTAATGGTAAAGATGTCTGCCAGTTGAGGTCTAAAAAATGTAATTTCCATAATAATTACATACTGCCTGTGTCTTCTCCCTCAGTATGCTCCTCTTCATTTCCATTGTGTAAATTTATGTTTTCTGTTAAGGATGATGGTGTTAGTGGATTTATAACATTTAGGCACCTTAACCTTTCTGATCTTTTAATAGTGTCTTTTGTATTGCCATGAATACTTATGTTAGTTGTAAAACTTCTGTTTTCCCAAGCTGGGGAACTTATCTTATTCACTAATAATTCAAGGTAATTATATAAATCTTTATTCCTTAAGATATCATAAATATTGACCACTTAACAGTTCTCTTTGTTCTTGAACATCTTGATTATATTTGCTGTACTCAAAGAGCACGTGCTCAGGTGTGTCTTGTTTATTACAGGATGTGCAGTTATTGTTCGTTTGTTTATTAATTTTTACCCAGTAGGTTACGTTTTGTAATTTTGTTACATATTTTTGTGTTACCCTAAGGTGAGATCAATATTAGACTTGGTCGCTGCTCTATTTTCAAATGTGGATGGATTGTTTGGAGTATTAAATATACTCAATTTTAATTCTGAAATGACCTCTTCCAACTGTTCGCCTCATTTGTCTTTAAATGTGTTAAACCACCAATCGGATTTTGCATTGGCAACCATGGTATAGATAATTTCAAAATTATTAAATGTGTGATTAATTTTCTTTATTTTTTCAAAATAGGGATCTATTCGATGACTATATTGGAAATAGTGATTGTAAATTATAAAGTTTCCCTTCTCATAATAAACTTGTATACAATTATTATGTGAATTATTGAACTGTGTTATTTTGGTAACTTGTAAATTTGAATTATTTATGACTATGGCAGTGATAGGATTGTCCCCATTGTAGATTGTCCTTGCCATGACCAGAAGATATGTTAAATTCCCATTAAACAAATGTGGTTCCTGAATGCATAATATATCAATATTTAAATCTTCCAGTATTTTTTTCAATTCAGACATAACAAGTCTGCTTTGCTGAGCATTTATTTGCCCCATTTTGAGAAACATATAATTATAATCTTCTAAGTCAGCCATTTTGATGTCTTAACAAATTATATATTCTAGTTGCGAAGCAGTGTTGTTTGCCCAATTTAAAATTTCGCTTAATACCTCCCTTGATAGTTTATGAACTCTTAAAATTTGAATTCCTTTATTGTTTTATTGTATTGGTTTGGATTTACAAAGTTTTAGAGGTTGGAGTACTTTTTTTAAATTTTTTAGTGGTGTGTTCAATTTGCTTAATAATAGAGGCAAGGAGGTTAGGAGGGCGAGTTAATTTTCTCAGTAATTTGTACAAGTTTTGTTTCATTGAATGGTTTTTGTGGGTGAAGGTAGTAGAGATATAATGATTAAGAATTCTTGGGAAAATAGGTACTAGAATTACTTTACCAGATTAAATTTTAGAATAATCTAATACATCATGCCTGATTTGTGTATAACAATGAAGCCAGCTTTGTGAACTATCAAAAGCTATTCTACTGTAGCTTAGAACAAAATGTTTATAAACTTCTTCTAGGTCCAAATTTTCATTTCCTTTAGTAATCATTTTTTCAATCAAGAGTAATAATTTCTGAGGGTCTGTTGGAATATTTTGCACTTTCAGTTCCATGCAGTCGATGGATCAGACACAGGAAAAATAATTTTCTCTCCGTTTCCATGTAATTTATGTATGATATGTCTTAAAGCAGATAATAATGTTTGTTTCTCTCTTGCTGAAGCAAGATGTCAAAGCTTCTGTAGATTCTGCTGACATCTGGTGTCCCTGACTGCGGCTCATGACCTGCTGCAGTTAAGTCAGCTCTTGCATTGTATTCGCCTTCCTTTCTAATTTCCGTGATCAATTTCCATAGTTTGTGTGTTATCATTATTTAAATAATTTAATAAAGTAGTATCTCGTTTCGATTCACTGTTGGTAATATCAGTCATTTTATTTATATTCTTTGTCCCTCTCCTATTTTTCCATAACTTGGAAAATTTTTCTTATTTGATGTTGTCTTGGAGAGACCTCAACTACTCAGTGCACTGCAGCTTTGTTCTTTGGTCCAGTTTTAAATCTGAAGGTGAATTCTTTTTTGAACTCCTCTTTAGATAAAACATGTTCTAAATTTTGGCTAAAAGTATCCTCCTTAAGGTCTTCGTCCTTAGCCCCAGAAAGAATTTCCAATAAAATTAGCAGTGGGTTCCGTTTCCTTGGTGTTTCAATTTTGAGATCTTTGTCCAACAAATTTTTACTGTTCTTGAGCTTTTGAAAGTCAGCTTTGGTTTCGGTTTCTACAATTATATTTTTTCCTGCTGTTCTTAAAGTTGTAATGTGAATTTTCTCTTCGCTAGGTTTTAGGCTATAGTTACCACATTTTGAATGGCTTTAGTAGCTAGATTCTTGGTAGATAGATAAAGATAGTGTGCTTCTTTTTCTCCAGGGTTTTTTGAATGTTTAGGGTTTTGTCTGAAAAGTTTGAGCCTGCCACTTTAGCATAAGAAAGGATTGGTTCCTTAATTTTAGACTCACAAAGTTCCTTTGCTAATCTTGCTTTGGCTTTTGCTTTCTTAATTTCAATTTTAGAGTTGATATGAATTTTATATAATTTTGAAAAAATTTGTAGCTATTCCCCTTTTTTATCGGAGGAAAATTTTTCCTTCCCAATATACTATTTAATTCAGTAATTAGGTCCTCAAACTCTTCTGTATTATCCATTGTATCATTCAGAGTTGATTCCACTTTATATAGGTTTACCTTTTCTGCCCTATAGCCACTAGTTTCCAGAGGGGTTGATCTAACCAACGAGTGGGTCGAGATAAATGCCTCCACATCCTTATTACTTATGGGGGAAAACTCCCATCAGTCGTTTAATTTACCCAGTGGTTGAAATTAATAATTATTCTTTAAAAACACTACTACCACAAACTCTGAACTAATCATAATGTTATTCAACTCACCCAACTGGCTGACATGGTGTGTAGGTATTGTCGCTAGCCTTGCAAGGCTGGCTAGCAGCACTGTAACTTACCGGTGTCACATGGTGACTGAACGTAATGTTTTATTTCAGTATATCTTTTATACTAGTTCACCAAAACATAAAATAGGAACTTCTACAGAGGGTACTTACTGTATATTTCCTCCTTGTATTCCACTATTCAAAATAGACTCACTAATAACACTAATAATAAAACAAAAACTGCATGCTTGCAAAGCATGTATGCAAAATGTCCACTGCATCTGGTAGCCAGAGTGCAATCAAGTAGAAGAGGACTCAATGACTTGGAAGAAATATCTCTAGGGACCCTCCTGGACATAGAGAGTGCTTTTGATAACACCCCCTATGAATCTATGATTTTGGCTGCACAGAAATGTGGAGTCAATAACACTTTTTGTAGTTGGATAAATTCCATGCTCAAGAGCAGGAAAATTGCAGCTAGCCTCTTTGGGGAAACAAGGAGGATCGTCACCATAAGGAGCTGTCTGCAGGAGCGAAGTTCTCTCTCCTCTGCTTTGAAGTCTTGCGGATGGTCTACTCAAAGATATGACCTAGGAAGGATGCTGCATATACATATATGTAATGCAGATGACATAGCACTGATTACTTTTAGGAAATTTTCTAATACAGTCTCAGACATGATGAATCATGGACTGAGAAAAACTGATGCATACAGGAAGGCCTGTCCATCAATCCCAGAAAAAAAAGTTGTTGATGCTTTTACTAACAGGAGGAATTTAAAAGACTTAGGAAAACTTAAACAAGGAAACACACCCCTGGAATATTCAGAGTCAGTAAAATATCTAGTCCTTGTACTGGATAAGAAACTGACCTGGAACAAACATATTGATATTACTCTCCATAGAGCTAGGTGGTCGCTTGTAACCATCAAACACACTACTGGAATAAATGAGGACATGAAACCACACATTAGCCATTGGCTATATGAGGAGCGTCATTTCAAACCCCATTATGTCCATTCCTGGACAAAATTGAGTTTGACATCATTTCACACTGTTTCTTAAGCGATCTTTTGATCTATAAACCTAAATCGGTTCAAATCTTGTTTTGTCCCTGTGTAAATTAACTTGAAATGTGGTGGTTGTTTCATTTCCTATTGTGTCCACATTACTGGCCGGTGCAAACCAAGCTTTGTCCTCCTTTATCAACGTTTGCATGGCCTGGGGATTTAATTGTTTGTGTTGATTATGCTGGTACATAATTATTGCTGGGCTATCAGTGTGATGTATTCTCAGTGAATAATAGTATTGTTCTGCTTAAAGGTGGATGAAGGTGTTTTGTTTGGAGGTAATTCAAAGGGTAATAGAAGGAGACAGAAGCAAAGGATAACAAGGCGATAGCTTCAATCTGAGGAAAGATAAGTTCTGTAATTATATATTATTCTAATAAAGCTATATAATATCCTGTATTATGTTATCATAGCATTATGTTTGGCAAGATGCACTTATACTGAAAGATATGAAAACATACTTATAAACTTATATCTTCCCCAGTTTATATTAACTAATTTATTTTTCTTCTTCCTTTCACTAGAAATCACAATAAAGATCCAGACTTGAGAGAGCTTGTACTGTCATGTGAGTATAAGGAAGGCAGATTCCATTGTTGCAGCATTCCTACTCATTTTCTTTCCAAGGCAAAAGATAAAGTATTCGCTTGCAAATGCAAATGAGATCAAGACCGTTGCCTTTCTTTAATGATTCAGATTTCATCACCAAAAACGGCGCAGGCCAAGGGTGGAAGGAAAAAGAACAGCAACTTCTATGACTGTGAACTATCAGGTTAGTGTAATGCAATACTAATAAATGTAAACTTGTGAATGGTTTTGAAAGCATTTACATCGCTCTATTCATAGAATAGCATAGGGTCCTCTTGAAAACTGTGTAACTTCATAATGAATATATATTATCATTATCATTATCATTATCATTATCATTATCATTAGCATAATCATTAGCATTAGCATAATCATAATCATTAGCATAATCATTAGCATTAGCATAATCATAATCATTAGCATAATCATAATCATTAGCATAATCATAATCATTAGCATAATCATAATCATAATCATAATCATAATCATAATCATAATCATAATCATAATCATAATCATAATCATAATCATAATCATAATCATAATCATAATCATAATCATAATCATAATCACAACCACAACCACAACCACAACCACAACCACAACCACAACCACAACCACAACCACAACCACAACCACAACCACAACCACAACCACAACCACAACCACAACCACAACCACAACCACAACCACAACCACAACCACAACCACAACCACAACCACAACCACAACCACAACCACAACCACAACCACAACCACAACCACAACCACAACCACAACCACAACCACAACCACAACCACCACAACCACAACCACAACCACAACCACAACCACAACCACAACCATAACCATAACCATAATCATAATCATAATCATAATCATCATCATCATCATCATTATCATTATCATTATTATTATTATTATTATTATTATTGCAGATTCCAGTAAATGGTAGAACAGAACCAGTATGTACAAAGTTCTTTGGAAAACCCTTCGGATGTGGATAGTGCCGATTAAATACGATTGCTAAAGCCATTAAATCAGGAGAAGGATGCAAAGGGCGTAGGGGCAGCGACTGCAAAAAGACCAATACAGAGCCAAAGAGAGAAGGTCATCAGTTTCATTTCCAATCTAAAAGCCAATATAATAGAAGAAATAGCCAATGGCTTTATCTTCCCTCAGAACTAAGTATCATTAAGTTGTTTAAATTGTATAATGCAAATGTGCCACAACAACTTCAAGTGAGAAAATGGTTTTTCAAGAAAATATTTAGCACAAAATTCAATCTAGGTTTCGGTACTCCCGCAACTGATACTTGCAACTACTGCCTCCGGATGAAACATAAATTGAATGACATGAATGGGAACAAGAAATACATGGTTCTAGCCGAGATTGGTGCCCACAAATTGCGAGTATAAACATTTCACAAAATGATGAAGGAACAACCTCTGAATTCTACAACTTTCTGCCTTGAGTTGCAGCAAGAGCAACCTATTCCAAAGTTGTCCATCAATGAAGCCTACTATTCTCATCAGATTGGATTCTATGCTTTCTGTATCACAGACATAGCCAATAGGAAACTCCAGTTCTATGTATGGACAGAGAATGAGGCTGGAAGAGGTTCCCTTGAAGTATCATCAGCTCTTTGCAATTTCCTTGAAAATTTTGAATTTAAACAAGATGTGCAGCATTTAAGGCTTTTTGCAGATATCTGTGGAGGTCAAAACAAGAATGTGCATGTTGTACATGCTCTTGCTTATTACCTCTGCAGCAAAGCTCCTAAACATTTGAAAACTGCTACTCTCGTCTTCCCAGTAAGAGGACATTCCTTCCTGCCAACAGACAAGAGTGTTCAAAGTCGTTGAAAAAATCTAAGAAAGCATTCAGAGATTTTGACACCAAGTGATTGTCATAAAATTTACAAGAAAATAGGTTCACTTGGAAAGGTTCTTGGAAAGGATTGGGTTATAAAAAATTTCAAACCTTTGAGTGAATATTTTAAGAAGTGTGATGGGATCAGCGAGATGAAATGCATAATCCTTCAGAAAACCACATAGGATGGAAAATGCTCAGTGCATTATAAGATGAAACTATCCTATCATATTGACGACCCTTCCAAACAGTTTTCTCCAATGTTGAAACAAGGCAAGTGGCACAGACGATTGTAGAACCTATAGCTGTACCTACCACCAGATGCAGGATCACTCGACAAAAGAAAAATGATGTAGAAAACTTACTAACAAAGAGATTTGGAAATGACTGGAGAAATTACAAGGTTTTGAAGTTCTTTGAAAACATCTTGAATTCCACATCCATCCCCTGCAGAAGACGTCACTGGCCAGAATAGTAGTGGACTGTGTGACTGTTTAGAAGAAGAATGTGGAATGCGTAGATTGTAAAAGATGTTCGAATGTATTATGTGAGTTTCTAAAATCAATAATTTAATAATTGTTGCTTTCAATTAATTTCAGAATTTCTATTAAAATCACTGTGTTTTTCCATGTTTAAATTCACACCATATGTAATTTCTAAATTCTCATAATCCTACGAGATACTTTCTTTGTTTAAATGCATACCATATTGCATAAAGATTTTCTCAATGTATTTATGTTACAAATATGCAAAAATAAATCATTTACTATTCTACAACAGTAAATTTACCATGTGGTTATTTCAAACCATGTTATGTCCACAACCCCCTCCCCATTTTCATTAAATGCATTTGAAAAGTGATTTCAATTCTTACACTTTATAAATAAAAGCGTTTAGTAATACTTATAACTTTTTCAAAATTTCAGTACCACTTATAGTTTAGGAGTATTGCACTTTTTGGATTTCCTGCAAAATTTTTTCTTTTTGGACATAATGGAGTTTGAAATGATGCTTCTCATATGTTGCAATGGTTAGGCCCCAGGTATATTATGGCACAATAGTTTGATGGTGAGAACACTACAAACTACTGTAGAAGGTAAATTTAAAAGTTACAGCGATTAGCATATCTCTGTATTACAGCAGTCTTCAGAAGTATTTCAATCATCACATTAAAGACTCTTCTGGCACTCCCTCTCATGGACATTTATTTACAAGCAGAGGCTAGGCTTACTACCTACAACTTAGTACAAATGGGGAACTGGAGAGGTAGTTGCTCAATTACTGGACAAACCTCTATTCTAAATTTCTTGGATATCCCAGAATTGAGTATGCAATCTGACCTAACGAGTAATCAATATTGCTCTCCCCTTCCATTTAAGGTAACTCTCAGGTCTCAAGAAGACTGGATGGAAGAATGAGATCATTCTCTGATAAAGAATGAGACCAACTTGTGTGGTTCACAGATGGATCCAATATAGGGACCCAATTGGATACAGGAGTATAAGCCTACCTCCAAGGACAAATATCAGTATAAGCCTTGTAAATACTGCACAGTTTTAGGCAGAAGTATTAGCTATTCTGAGCTGTGCTCTAAGAGGAATTGAGAAAGGTTACCATGGAGAATGAGTTCTCATCCTCATACATAATCAAAGTGATTTAAAAGCATTCTCTTCAGACTATGTAAAAATCAACTTGTATGGGAATGCCTAAATGTCCTGATTGCCCTGGCTCTCACAACAGGTTTGAAATGCAGTGGGTGCTAGCGCATCAGAATCTATGGAAATGAAAAAGCTGATCAACTGGCTAAAGAGATACTGAGATAGCCTATGTTGGCCCTAAACATGTGGTAGGAAGCAGTACATCTACTGCCAAAGCCTTGATAAAAACATGGACTAGAGAAACACATCAACTGGGTGGCAAACCTATCCTGGGCAAAGACAAGCCAGGTAACTGGTCTTATATCCAAGAAACAGTCTTTCCTTAGCTCTCCTAAGTTTGGACAGAAGAGGAATCAGGAAAGTAGTTGCATTAATTTCTGAACATGGCCTCTTCAGGAGACATCTACGTAAAATAGGACTCTACAAAGATTAGCCCATTATGTAATGTGCAAACAGGATGAGGAAACTACCTCACATATCATGTTTGATTGTACTTTGCTGGTAAGAAAGACATTTACCCTTTCTTTAACCAGGGAAGACCTAGAAAAGGATGTCAACAGTATGCAATTTGTTCAGGGAACAGATTTTGGGAAACAATGAAGATTTTCCAATGGGGTTGCACAATAAGTCCTTTAGGCTTGGGAGGTTGGTTACCCACCCACCCACCCATCTACCTACCTACCTGCATTTCAAATGTGTTTTGTGTTTACAATTAACATAAAGATTTCTTTTGCTATCAAAATAATTAACTAATTGTCCAGTTTTGTAACAGTAGTAGTCACACACTACAAAATACCTAGTATGCTTCCCCAATGATAGTTACATATTTCTACAAACGTTAAAAGGTTCACTTGTTTTAGAATGTATAGTTAATAAATAACCAAACATCCTTATACCTTATAAGCACAGCAACTATTAGTTTTTGAATTGTCATCATACACAACAGTTTCAATGGATACAAAATACCTTAGCAGTCACCAGTGGTTAGAAAAGTTTTCTAAAAGGAGATTAGGCAAGGAAGGAATGCAAAGCTACAGTATTTTAACGTATCATTGCTTACTTTTTTATTCCACCACTTAAGAATAATAATGCTGAACACATTCAGCAAATAATGTTAATAGACATCAAAACAATCTTCAGTGCTATCAATATTTATTCACCAATAACAATAAGGAAGTCAGTGAATATCATTGGATTCATCATTACAAAATCTTATTGTCACATGTTCACTGTATTGAAAATGACTTCTTCCATATGGAAACCGTTTCCAGAAGGAGAACTGTGGTTTGCATATAAGGTCACAGACATCTGGTAAGTATGGCAAGTGCACAGTACAAATGTTGCATCTATACTGATATTGAGGCCCGACTATTCAATAACACTCAATGTGTTGTCCATCAAGCAGCGTAAGTAAATACCAGATATGTCTATGTCACAATATGTGCTGAAATTCTGGGGCTGAAGTTTCAGCCGGAAAAGTAAAGTTGCAATGCAATGACTTAGTAAGTAAGCCTGTAGATTATTTAGTACCTATTTGGCATCTACAGTTTCCCAAAGTACTGCATGCTTACAGTAGATTATTATTTTCGAAATACTGTGTGCTAGTTCTTTTTTATAAGGTTGTGTTCTACTATTTTTCTTCAGTTCTAGGAAGTAAATGAGTGAGGTACATCGATTGCTCAGTTCTTAAGAGAAGATGATTGTTATCTAGCTTCAAACAATTCCACACTCACATAATATCTTCCATTGCAGGTTGAAGAATATCCTGAGGAAGATTTACCAAAGTTTTGCAGTAAACTCATTCCATTGCAAAGTACATTATCTAATGATGGAATGCACAGTGAATGTGTAGAAACAGCGATGGAGAGAGCATTTAAAAAGGTGCAATACATATCTCATTCTAACTCTTAGTGCAATTTTTTTCCTGATCTAACAAAAACAGAATCCAATACTTGGACTCATGTTAGTCCACCATGATTTAATAAGTTCAGTATCATTTATTTCAAATTATGTTACAATACAGTAGAATACAACTGCCTCCACAAAATGCATGTCGTTTCATAAATCTGTCACTTATTTCTGGTGCTCCCCTCAATTTTTCAGAAATATGTCCATTTGCTCAGTTTTGAAATACTGTATAAATGGATATTCACAAATTCAAAACACATGCCCCAAAGCAACCATCAATTGAAAAAAATATTCCTGTGCTTACTTCCATGTTATGTGAAAGTGTTTCTCATAATTCAGGGGGGGCAGCTTTTATCTTGGTTGGGGTATGTTGGCTGGAGTTTTCCTTTATCCCTTAAAACAAACCTTGAATAACATTCATCCCTATTGACCTTGAGCTATATTTAAGAATACATTTCATTCTTTTATTCATCATCCAATGCAACCTATTTAGTCTGATGTGTTATATTCACATGACTTTCTCCACTAACTCTTTTACAAACCATTCTTACAAAAGCTTTTATTTATTATTTGTGAAAGCTTCCCACGCAACTGTAAGCTGCCAAAGACAAAGAATACCAATTCAACATAATTACTTAAAACAATAACAGGAAGTAAAAAATTAAAATGTTGCAACAATACATTAAAATTAAAAAGTAATATTAATAATTGGAATACAGAAGATTATCAATGTCTGAGCAAAAATAAATGTCTAAAAATAGAAACCATTGAATGGAATTATATACATAAGCGAATCCAAAGATTTACAAAATCATGGGCTAAATGTGGGATTTCCAAATATAGACATTGAACCTCTGAATGCTGTAATAGCATACAATGTATTTCCCTGAATGTCAAAGGTTTTAAGGAAGTCAATCAACAGGCATTGGAAGGTACCTTGGGCACCAATCATCAATCCTTTGACCTCAATTGACTTCAGGTGATATTTATCTTTGAAGAAATGTACTGTTGGTCTGTAGATGTTCTTCTCTTCATCCACTTCTATAGGCTGTTTTTGTGATCCCCAAATCTGATGGTGGGATCTAATGTAATCCTGAGAAGAAGTGAGCTTAAAGGCTATGATGTCTATTCTATGGTTACTGCCTTCATTGGAGAACCATGTACCGCTTGAAAGACAGTATAGTCTTTTCCTCTTAAGGCATTTGCCAATATAGATCTTATATTGTGGTGACATGAGTTGCATAGTAGTTCACCATTAGGGCAGGCTCCTAGGATGTGTCAAATTCATGTGTGGCAACGCCGACAGAGGCTGTTGTCCTGGGACCTACCTAATGTACAATGCACAGCTGATACATTTCCCCATCTTAATGTCATCTCTCCATTCTCTGCAGGTCAGACCCAGACCTGTAGCTCAGTCGGTAGAGCACCTGCCTGCTGTGTAAGTCGTTCTGGGATCGATTCCCAGCTGGAGGGTTGAGAATGTTTTTCTACCCAAGATTATTCCCTATCCTTCCCAGAGTCTGGAAGTATGAATGAGAGTGTGAATGTGTGTATGATCTAATGATTAAAAACTCGAAAGCGCAAGAAACCCAATGACATGAGAATACAAGTTGACACCATTGCCAATAGACAAGTTTCAAAGGAAAGGCGGGGTGATCTCTAATCCATCTATTGCCTGGAATATATTGTTTGTATAATACAACACCATTGCCTTTTTGGTCCTTTTTGCTCCAGCTATCAAATCATTCTGTTTTTATCTGAGCATGCAATTTTCTTGTGTTGGCATATCCATGTTTGTCAAGAATGTATTCTTCTAACCCTTCTTTTTTAGTTTTTTATTCTTTTATTTATATAGATCCTTTAACTTCTGTGGTTATTAGAAACAACTGTCTCATTGACTGCAAGCTGTTTTTTACTGTTCTTTTATACTAATTTTCATTAGAAAGTACACTCACATTAACTCCCACATTTATACTTCCAGACTCTGTGGAGAGTAGGAAATGATTCTAATTAAAGAAAAATTTCCCTGCACCAGCCAAACCAATACTGGGCTATCTGGATTGATAGGCCAGGATACAAATTCAGAGGCAGTCATCTACTTCTTGTTAACAGAGGGAAACTTTAATCACACGTTTCATTGAAGGTATAAGAACACAGTAGACTAAAGCAATTCAAATTTTTAACAAGTTCATTGCTATGTGATACTGAAATTCTATGCCCTTTGCCCTTTGCACGAGCATGAGAAAAAATGAATAGGAACTTCCCACTTGAAAAACAAAATCCCATGTATTGCATTTACTTGACTTTCTCTACCGATTATCATTTATTTTTATATAGCTTCTACAAACTATTCTTACAAAAGCATACATTTCTATCTACTTCATATTAATTAACATAAATCTTTGCAGAAATACTTTCATTGCACGTTTTATCCTAGAAACAAGGGGGATAGAGGAAACCAAATTGACAGTCCAATGTTTAATAGAGTGTCACTATAAGCTGACTTTAAAAATTCAAATTCTTTCTATAACATTGCAGGTAGCAAAGGAATTGTGACAGCACTTGAAAAAATGACAAAAGTATTGAAAAATTCAAACAAATAATAATGGAAGTCTCAGAAATTGCTGATGGCACAGAAAAGTTATTTGACAATAAATTGTATGTTTTAAAGACTTCTACATTTTCTGGGTAGCTAGTACACAAAATTGCACTTTTTTTTCAGAATGACGAGGGCTTCACGGACTATTCCCAAAAATGTCAAAATATGCATTCTATTTGCCATGTGAATACCTTAGAGCTATGGTACTTTTAATAAAAATCATTAGAGCCATTCTTGAGGAAGTCAAGAATATTGAAAATTTTTCCTTGTAAAGGGTAGTTGGGGTTGGAGATTTACCTGAAAAATCTTTTGTGTTGCAACTTTGGTATATACAGAACTTAAATACAGTTTAGTATTTACCAGGCATTTCATTTTAGAGTTCTCTCTCCCTCCCCTCTCCCTCTTACTTTTACTTTTTGCTAATGATTTGGTTATGTAGAATTCAACATCAATAGGTGAAACTGTTGAAATTAATATTAATTTGGAGGTATGCCATAGCCAGAAACTAATGCAGGAAAGTGCTTGGATGTAATTTCATATTCTAAACTAACTTCGAATAAACATATAGGCTATGTTGCAAGAAAAGAAAGAAAAAAATCTGATGTGTTACACTCACATAACTTTCTCTACTCTTGTACAATCTAATTTTACAAATGCTTATTCTCCATATGCTTCATGTTAATCGAGATGTCAATCTTATTGGTAATATTCATGTAGATGCAAGGGGAATATGGTAGCTTTTAAGCGATAGTCAAATATTTTAACGCTGGTTGCTATGTGGCGCATTCCATTCTCTTTGCATGTCCAAGACATAAAAAAATGAATACCTAACGAATTTGATAAAAAGTATAAGTATTGTAAAATTTAAGGAAATAACAAGCAATATCTCGAAAACGGTTCACTCGACAAAAGAAATGTATATGACATAAGTTGTGTATTTTAACGCGATCTACATTTTTTGTGTAGTAAAATTTTGTCTATCTCTTATGGTTTACCAGTTATGCAAAAGTCTTTCACAATGAAGAATACTTTTGGAGACATTCCCAGAAAATTCGAGATATACATTTCATTTCTCATGACATTATCTTAAACATATGATATTTTAATCAAAATCGTTAGAGCCATTTTTGAGAAAATTAAAATTTTCGAAAAATCTTCCATGTAAAGGGTAGTCTGGGGTGGGGGGATTTTCTTGAAAACCTTCGTGTCGCATCTCTGGAAGATACTGAACCTAAATACCAAGTTTGGTGCTTATCCGACTGTTCGTTTTTGAGTTATGCTGTTCACAGACACACAGACACACACACACACAGACACACACACGGACATGTTTCCAAAAATGCTTTTTTTTGGATTCAGGAGGTCTCAAAACATGTATTTCCGGTGAAATCTCGGTATCGAATTTTTGGGTGGAATGCAATACTTCCCCTACTTACCATACGTAGTAGAGAAAGTAAAAATGTCACTTCTTAATACGTTTATCAAGTATGAAGTGCGGATGTTCAAGACATACATTAATCACTACATACAATGTATACAGGACTGATCATTTAAGTTGAGACTGTACAATATCTCCAAAACTAAGCATTGTATAAAGAAATGTCTTGAATAAAAGTTGCTTGATATTATGGGGGAAAGTAAGTGTCATTAGTTGTGTTATTTGGAGGACGTTGTGATGGTCATTTTAAGGTCAATTAAACTGACACCAAATGTAGATTCCCATTTAAAAAAACTAAATTGACCCTAAAATGACCATCATAACATCCTCCAAACAAAACATGTCTAATGACATTTACCTTCCCCCATAATATCAAGGAACTTTTATTAAACGCATTTCTTTCTACAATGCTTAGTTTGGTAATACTGCACAGTCTCAACTTAAATGGTCCACACTGTATATAAAACCAGTGCTTACAGACTGTGGCAAAGTGCTAATTACAGCAAACCTTAAAAAAAATGAGCATGTAGAAAATCAAAGTCTCAGGTGCTGTAAAATCCACATCCAACTCCTATTGAATATGAACTGGAAAAATCATCTATTATTCAGTATGAAAAATTAATCAGGCTTCCATCTAGCACATGAGAGAAACAGAATTTCACACTTAATTTAAAATCTTAGATAAATGAAGCTTCTTATCTAAAGTTTATGACAATAAGAGAAAATTAAAATCTTTCTACAATTAAAGAAAATCTAATCCTATTATTAATGCATACAAACAGTAGAATTAATGCAATATCTAAATTTAATAGAAACAGTGAAGATAATACAAAGGATATGTTGAAAACATTGGATCTGGAAACAATTAATATTAGATTTCCTAAGAAAGAATGGCATCAAATATTTACTGATGGATCTTCTTCTACTTAACCAAAA
The DNA here is from genome assembly GCA_030765065.1 of Deroplatys truncata. Lineage (NCBI taxonomy): Eukaryota > Metazoa > Arthropoda > Insecta > Mantodea > Mantidae > Deroplatys > Deroplatys truncata. The sequence goes on from CM060980.1 coordinate 113,813,299, forward strand.
TGTAACATGCTGTGCCATCCTTTTTCATTCTATCACAGCATATAGAAGGGGAAGTGTGATCTCTCTTGTTTGCCGCTGTAAGCCAAGCAAAAGAAACAGTGGTTGCCCAAAGCAGTGGTAGCAGATTCACTATGATGGCAAGTATGCTGGTATAGCCATTATTAGTAAGCATTTTAATTACTCTATAATGCACAACCGAGTAAATACTTACTTTTGTTATCTATGCAGTCAGCCATAACATCTTGAGATTGTCTTTGTTATAGTTATGCACATCTTCATAACTTTACTTGTGTGAATACACTGCATAAAGAATTGCATTGTAAGATGTCCACCTGTTTTACTCCAAGCTGCAGGTCTCATTAGTTCAATCCTCTACAGGTATGAAACATTTCTTTAGACCACTCAAGGACAAGTATTTTCTAAGACTGCCGCGATCGCTGCCCGAGAAGGGTCAGTTTGACCTATAAAAGGTTTAGTAAAGTTAGGCAAAGCTAATACCGGAGGATTCATAATTGCGGACTTTAAACGAAGAAAAGCCTGTTGATGTATATCTGACCAATGAAATTTTACTCCTTTCCTCCGAATGGCTAATAAGGGTTCCGCTATTAAAGAAAACTTAGGAATAAATTTTGAAAAGCAAGCTGCCATACCCAAAAAGGATGAAAGCTGTTCCGTGTATTCGGGGCCGGAAATTAACGAACTGCCAAGGTGCGCGCCGGATCAACAGAAATACCAGCAGGCGAAATTAAATGGCCCAAAAATGAAATTTGGGCTACGGACTAACGGTGACGCCAGCTTGTTGAAGACGTTGAAAGACTACGTGGATGCTCGATATGAATGTTGAAGTCCGAAGAATAGGTAACAAGATCAACGAGATAATTAAAGACAAATTTGTATTTAAATTTATGCAAAATGCTATCAAATAGACGATATAACACTTGAGCACCGGTCGAAAGACCATTGGGTACACGTCGAAATTAATATCAATTCCAAGAAGTTGAAAATGCCATACTAGGATGTGACGATTCAGCTAACAACATTTGGTAATACGCCTGATTGAGATCCAGAGTAATAAAAAATTTGGCACCACGGAAATAATGTGCTGCTAGTCCGGCAGTGCCACAGAATTTTGTAAGATACATTTGTTTAACTTGCGATTATCAACAACCAGTCGAAAATCTTCATACGGGTTAGGAACTACAAATTACGGACTGGAGTACGGACTATTAGATAGTTCGATAATGCCTTATTCTAACATTCGCTCAATATTGTTGCGTAATATCTCCAATTTCGGCGGTGTATATTTATATGGCGAAGAACAAATAGGAGTAGTGTCTTTTAACGGTACCTACTCGGTAATGAACACCACATTGTACCTAGCTTGCCTGTAAAAACTTCTGAAAATTACGACACCAACGGCAAAACTACAGAAGGTTGGTCGGCCGTCAAATGCAACAAAGTACTTGAAGAGACGTTGGCAAGGATGATAAGCGAAACATGTGGCTGACGAGCGCCCAAAGAAAATTCCACTAATACGTGAAATGCAAACGCCAAAGTAAAGTTTGAAAAATCCAAACGTATTTGTGAGTTGGCCATAAATGGTGTACCTAAACTCACGTCGTATGGAATATGGCTAATAACATGGCCGGCAAGGTCCGTGAAAATCCAGAAATTTTAAAATGTGAGTATACTGTACGTAGAATAGGAAATTCAGAACCACACACAGAGCAACATTTCACTGCCGAGAATTCTAACAGAAACGGAATTTAGTAGGTAATGAATCCAAAAATGGTGCATTAAGTAAATTAATGGAAGATCTGGACTCCAATAAAGCTAACGCAGATCGTTGACTGCAAAACACATGCCTAATTAAAGGCAAAAGATAAAATGGAACCCTTACTAATTTCGGAGAAACCAGTGAATTATTTGCCAAAAATACAGATTGTAGTAATGGAGGCGTTGTCGACGCACGCAAACATCGACGTCGCATGCGTATGGCCTAATTTTTCACAAAAAGAGCAAACACACGTCTTATGTTGTGGTACTGGTCGAGGAAAAACAATTTGAGAAGTTGAATCACCAAATCTAGTCGCGTGAGTCAAAAGCGCATTCGAGGAGCTACGGATGTTACAGCTGTAAGTACCAGTGCCGGTTGATGCAGAATATGCATCTGATACCACGAAAGTAATTCATCCAACTCGTGAAAAGTATGTGGAGTGACAGCAAAGGTACGACGAGACCGACTTAGAGAGTCCTGATAGTATAAGATTACAAATTTGATTCTCAGAGTCGTTCAATTGAAACACTCGTGCGAACCGATTTACTCGCCTGCACAAACGCAAGAAAATTCTCTGAATCTGATTGCATAGCATAATAATATTGTGAAAGATTCTGATTTAAGACCCATGCTGGAAAAAACAATTTAAGTACTGAAGAATGAAATAAGGCTAAAGGCAATTTGTAATAAAAACTGCAATTTACCATGTACGACATCCAAAAGTAACGTACACAAACTCGCTTGAAAGTGTCCCGACAAAAATTTATACAAAATTCTAAAAATCGTAATCCTCCAGCTGCATCATTAACAACAAAGTGAGCATTGTCTTATTATGATTGAGCCGGATGCTTCACCTGTAGTCGTTTAAATTTAACTGTAGAACGTATAATTAACGGATGTGTAACCCCATTAGTCAATAACTGCGCGTCAATTTTATTTGTAGATGGTATAGTAGAAATCGGAATCGTCTGTTCCTTTACAAAACTGGTATCATAAAGAGGTTTGAAAAGCGTAGAATAAGCTGCCGTTAGATCGTGTAATTCACGCGCGATATATTTAGCAAATTGAGAAGTGGAAAGTAACTGTAATCTCTCAAATGTAATAAGATGCACTTTTGCTCATCCAGAAGTCAGATCGTTTCACAACCTAAATTTAAAGGCCTGTAATGACCAGGAATGGAATATGGCACCTCACAGGATCGCATAGACAATTATAATCTGTAAACTATAAGGGTGTATTTTTGGATTATTCCGGGTTAGAAGGAAAGGCTAAATTAATGTATTTATTCAGAAGAAGCATGGTACCCATAGACCACGGAGGACAACTCTGCTGTGGTGTCTTAGCAGGGTGAACCTCTCAGCTGAAGTTGGCCGAGGAGGGAGGGTACTTGCTGCGAACATGCTGCCCTTCTCCTACTGCAGCAAACTGGTAAACCTTGCCTCGTTTCGGACGCCGAGCGTAGGGGCGGCTGTAGAAAAACGAATGCGACAAGTGTGCAATTTGTTTTAAGCGTTTTACTATATTTCTTTCTCATTTCTCTTTTATTTTCACGGCTTAACAATGTGTTAAATATTCCTCACTATTATAACAATTTCTTATACGCAATATATTTATATAAACTTTGAATTTATTATGTAAAATCCCAAGAACAAAGCGTATTTTAACGCGAGTACATTTTGATTAAAAAATTTAACCCATAAAAATTAACATTTATGTGCAGTTACAGCAGAGAAAGATAAAACTCGTCCCCATTTGACAATTTAAAACTCCGAAAATTAAGTCACCAATTTTAAATGGTTTAGATTTCTTATTGGTTGCCATTGCGACTTTCAGTACTATGATGTTTTTCAAGTGATATGCGTTCGTTCATTCATTCCTTGTTTTGGTGGAGGTTTGGTAATTCTAGATGCTATAGCTAGGGAGGGGGGTGTCCAAACCGGTACAGTAACAAATGAAATTAGGAAACTAATTATTATTAAACCCATTCCTCAACGTTTTCCCTAAAAAAAGGTTTGATTTTTAAAATGTATTTTTTCCCTAGTTTTGGTTTCCAGATTGTTTTTATTTCTAAAATGTCATTTTTCATCATTTTTCCTAAATATAAATTCCTAATATATGTTTCCTAATAGGTTAAATTTCTGATATTAGCAATGAATTTAAATATGGATGTTATGGGCCAATGTTCTGAGAAACTCCAGTCTCTTTCCCTACTCTTACATAATATTCATAATTCATGTTTGCTGAGTATATTTCTGTATTGCAATTGTGTTGTAATATATTATTCCATGTCATCATTTTGAGGACTGTTATTTTATCAGCATCAAAGCAAATCAACTCAAATTATTATTTTTACAAAACCATCACAACGTCCCTGGGAGCCGCGACACACAGTTTGAAAATCTCTGCTATAATGTTTATTGGCCTACTAATATTGCCAGGATCAGGAAAAGCTTACCATGAACCGAAGCTTTTTCAATCTTGGATTCATGGTACTTTAGTTCTACCCGTCTGTGTAGCCAGTTGGCCATGCCTAATGCATCCATTGATAAGTATAGGATTCACAACACTACATTTTTTCCATGTGAGTATTAATGCCAAAGTTAAACTCCTAAATCATTTTATTTTGCCTTTGATGGTTATCAAGGACTGTGTAAAGACTAAAGTTTAAGGATTAAAGTAAATGGAAAAGAAAATGTTTTAATTAGACTTTTGGTAGGGGGTAGCAATCAACAGTGGATAAACAGATGCATCATCTAATTGTAATAAAGATGTACAAAGCCATCATATATGCTTTGCAGTATAATACAATTAAAATATAAATAAGGGCTAACAAATAGTAAAAACATTTTATATGTAACTTAACATCTTGTTGTTACTGATAGAAATCAACAAAGAAATGTTAAAACTAATGAACATATAAAGGAAGAATTGAAGTTAGATTCACATTACTTTCCCTACCCTTTAGTGCTTGTTAGTGGGTATACAAATTATTCTTACGAAAGTTTATTTTCCTATCTACTTTGTTTTAATTGAGATAAAACATTCCAAAAATAGCTGCATTACACATTTCATTATAGATACAAAGGGAATAGTGATAGACAAATGTTTTAGAACTAGTTGCTATATTCTGGCCTTAAAATTCCATATCTTTCTACGACATAAGAAACAACTAAAAATCAACACAACTTTGAAATAAATTGTATGTTTTAAAGAGATCTACATTTTTGTTTATCATTTAATGTTTACCAATTATACAACATTATACAGAATTCCTTTCGAATGAAGAGGACTTCACAGGCTATGCCCAGAATTCAAAATTCAAGATATACATTTTATTTGTCATGTAAATATTTTAATATATGGTATCAAAAATTTAAAAAAAATGTTCTATATAAAGGATAGACTGGGGTGAGGAATTTTCTTAAAATCTTTGTGTTACATCTTTGAAAGGTACTAAACCTAAATAGGTACCAAGTTTGATATTTATCCAATTTTTAGTTTTTGAGTTATGCTGTTCAATGACACATACACATGTATGGACATTTTGTTGTTGTTGAATGTTTTATTAAATGTTTCACTAAGTATGCAAGATTTTATCACCCAGATTTTGTGTGTGTGTGTGTGTATTGAAGCAATGAAGCTCATTCATATTAAAGTCTTAAAACTCATTATTGCCCTATTCATGAGTTCAACATTGTTAATGCTTATGTCTTATTGCCTGTGGGGATTACAGCATGTTTAAGTAAAGAAGTTTAAGTAGTTATTTGTGAAATTAAATCTTTGCCTCATCTTAAAAGGTAAGCTGATACACCTACCTTGCCAGCTCAGTACGTTTGTTCAGGATTGTCAGTACAGAGATGTTGAAAGGGAAAAGATGGTGCAACAATCCATGGGTAGGGAAGATGATAAGATATGTACTTATTATTATTGTTAATTGCAACTGTAACAATGGGAATGTGAGGTGGTTGTGAGGTTATTATAGCCGTTTTGGTGGGAGTCCGAGCTGCAATGATTGGCACACAAGCAGCCACGTACTGGCCAAAGTGTGAAGGAAAAGCATTGTATTGGTGATATGTTAAAAATAATCCTATTTCCGAGGTTACAATTTTGCTTATATTTCCCATTACTTTCAGGAGAAATGTATACATACTTATTCTGTATATTCTTATAAAAATTAATACTAGCATTTTTGTGAATGCACAGTTACTACACCAATAGAGTGGCCAAAACTTAACACATACAATTATTATTTCTATATGTACATTATTGTAATATTAAAGTCTCAAAATTTCAAACTGCATTACCTCAGAATATGGAAAATATGATACTCCTACTTTTTTGTACCTTTCAAATATAACTTTTATTTTATTCAGTATAATTTTGGAAAGTTGTATGCAAATTCCTCACAATACCATAAAAGTTTAAAAGTACTGGTAATTATTGCAGCTGTCACCAAAATCCATACCCAGTGAAGCAGATTGGAAAATGGTGCTGCAATCAATTGTTGAAGAGACAACACTGGTGCCTACAATAGCAGCCTTAGAAAAGGAAGCCAAAGATAGTGAAACTTAGCTGCAGCTATTCAAACAAAGATGGTAAAGTGTTAGTGTACAAGAAGGCAAATTTTGGTAGTGTTACAGAAAGTGAATTACTAGATCAGCATTTATGGTAACTTTCAACAAGACAGATGACAAAAGTAAGATCTGTCACAAAATTACTACTACTTCAGCATTTATGCTTCATGAATGTATCTATTGTATTTGTTTTAGTAAATAAAGTATACTCAAATAAACATAATCTATAATTTTTTAACCAGATATTTTATTGTTTGAGCTTGAAGCAATACTTCATTTGCTAGATTTACATAACTGCAAAATTTAAAAATCTGATGTTACATTCCCATTACTTTCTCCACCTACATTGTATTTGCATATAGCTTCTACAAACCATTCTTATAAAAGCTTAATTTTCTTCATGTTAATTGAGATAAACATTTGCAGAAATAGTTTCACTACATATTGTAATGCAGTGGCTATGTCCCAAGGTTGTTGGAAGGTCGGCGTCAAGCAGTCGGTGTTATCCACGATAACTACCTTGCCAGCGAAAACATTGGGGATAACCAGAACTTTATGGAAGCTTCTTCTCCCCCTCCTCCAGAAACTGTGTCGAAATAGTTCTAGAACGTCTGAGAGCCTTCTGTGGAAGATTCCACTGCCACTGCCTATATAAGCGAGTGTTCTCGCGAGTCGAGTAGAGTCAGTACGTGTCAAGTTGAATCGTCGGTAAGTGAGTTGAGTTAAGTTAAGTCAGTGTGCGAGCGAGTTAGCGATTGTGTTTCTGGTGCGACATCAAGAGCGATTCTTTGAGCGAGTTGGTGAGGACTGTTGTGACGTGCAGCGAGCGCCACTTAGGAACGACGGGCTGTGTAAGTCTTGTGTTCGACTCCCGAATGAAGTAAACCATCTGGCGTAAAGACACACGTCACGAAGAAAGTGAAGGGACGAAGAATTAGTGAGGTGACATTAGTAAAGTGAACTCCCAGTGAAGGTGAACTACATAAAAACAAAATAGTGGCAGTGAGAACTGAGAAAAGTTGACTGTTAAGGAAAAACTGCACAAAGTCATATTGGTATCAGGAGTAGGATTAAAAAAGCCAAGATGGAGGAAATGCTTTGCGAGTGTTATAGTGTGTTTGTGTCCACACGTGGTGGATAATGTTTCTCACGTAATGTCGTTTACCTCACGCGTGCAGCCATCTTGTGTGTTGTGACGTCATACGTTGGTCATTTGTTAACTCCTTCTGGCGTAGCAATCTATATGAATTAGTTTTAAGGTTATGTATATTGTCTTCCGGCTAGCTATTTAGGTAGACATTTAACTCTTGCAGGGTGTGCAGCGGAAAAGGAATCTTTTATCCAAAAATTACTAGTGAAGAAATGTGTTTTATAATGTTTTATTGTCGAACACGTGCACTAACACTTTCACAAATTTATCTTGATAATCGCCATACTGAAACTGTTTGTAATAACTTCTCACTTTTAACTCACGTACTTCAATTTTTGTATATAAGTGACTTTGTAATATTTTAGATCTTTAATGATTTTCACTGCGCGTGACTTGACGAACTGAGCGTCCAACGTGTAATGTGCGGACGATGTGTAATGCTTCGTGAATCCTGCCGAACTGGAGGACAATGTGTACTGTGTCGAGAATCTTGCCGAACTGGAGGACGCTCTCTTTGAATCTACACTATTTATAGACTTGCCTCAAGCTACACCTAAAGATTATAAATGAATTACCATTGGCCAACAAAACGCGCCAACATTAGCGTCTATTTTACTATCCAATGAAAACCACTAATACATATTACTTTTATAGAATATTCTGGAAGCTTTCTTTACTGAAAAGGCGCGAAACATTACGTAACTTCCTGGTTCTCGGTAACGATAAACAACTCAATCCCTTTCTGCTTTATTGCGTTATTGTTGACAGTTTCAGTAGAGCCGTATATTATTATTTACCAATACTATTTACAATTAATAAACCTCTGAAATCAATGTTACATAAAAATACATATTCATATTAAAATAATTATTCAAATTTGAGTAATTTGTGATACAAATTACCGTATCAGCTTAAACAATTATTGGCCAAAATGGAGGAGATGGAGACAAAAATGGAATCCGGAATGGTCAAGATGAGAGCAGAAATGAAAACCGGAATGGAGAAAATGAGATCCAACTCAGCCTTGGCATTGACACTGTAAGAACTGAGATAAAGGCAACGTGAGAGACCTGAAAGACGACTTTGCATAGGCCTCAGAAGATTAAATCTGACGTGGGAAATGACGTTTATGCGTTGGAGGAGCGTCTAGATCAGCAAGGAAACCGGCTAGACGGACAGACGAAAGGAAGCAAGAGGATGATAGAGGCTGCACTGGAAGAGTGTCTTGACCAACATATGATGGAGAGCGCCGCAGCGGTACACCCAGTCACTGTGGAAATTGCAGTTGTTTGGGACGAGGAGACCCTTAGAAGGAGCAATTGGGGGATCGGGACTTAAGGCCGATAAGGATATAGAATCTGGCGTACGACTCGCGTAGGCGGATGTTTCTCCCAGAGGTCCGAGCTATGAGAGCTGTTGGATGCGGTGGGACTCTGTCGGTCCCTCCAAATTCTCTTTCACTTACACCATCAATCCTCCAGGCTGTACTCAGGACTTGTCCATGGCTGCAGCCTGAGAAATCATCCTTCGACGCGCTCGCATGCAATGCATGTCAGCAACACACATTACGTAACTAACCGGGGTGCTTATGCGAGACCCCACTAACCTACGCATTAACTCGTAACAAACTTCCTGCATGTTAGACATACTAACAACACGAGGGAGGCGATGTAGTTTGCACGGCAATGCCACTGGGACGAGCGGGTGTGGGGCCCGTCCTTTGCCCGCTTAGGGGGGGGCAATTAAAAAAATCCCTGGCGGTCAAGAACGGTGTACCAAAGATAATGTGAGAGTTCGTAGTCAGGACTAGGGCGAAACAGCTGGTGCTCCCGGAGAAAACTGTGAAGGAAGTCATCGAGGAAATCCATACCAGCACTGCCGGTAGGCGCCCGGATGCGAACACCACATTGACAAAACTACGTCACCGATTCTATTCGTTGCATCTTCGAAGCGACGCGGAGAGGTGGTGGCCGCCATGCTATATCCGTGCTACAGGTCCTGGGCCCCGGTCACACATTCGGTGTTAACTCCGAAGGAAGCCGATGGTAGTCCATCTTGATCGGCTTGTTCCATATCGCGGAGCTGTATGACGCAGAGGCTATGGCCCAAGGTATCGGGAGGTCGGCACCGAGCGGTCAGTGTAAACAACGATAACGCGCTCGCCAGCGTAAACACCGGGCGCGCTATCGGGGGATAACCAGAACTTTCTAGAAGCTTTTCTGCCCCCCTCTTCCTCGCCAGAAACTGTATCAAAACAGTTCGAGAACCTTCTGTGGAAGATTCCACAGACTATATAAGCGAGCGTTCTCGCGAGTCGAGTCAGTTGCGAGTTGAGTCGTCGTTGAGTGAGTTGAGTTGTTAAGTCAGCGTGCGAGCGAGTTAGCGACTGCGTTTCTGGAGCGACATCAAGAGCAATTCTCCGAACCAGTTGGTGACGACTGTTGTGACGTGCAGCGAGTGCTACTGCGAAACGACGGGTTGTGGAAGTCTTGTGCTCGACTTCCGAGTGAAGTGAACCGTGGGGCGTGAAGAGGCTACGTCATGAAGGAAGTGAAGGGACGAAGAATTGAACTAGTTCACCTTAGAGAGGTGAACCACATAAAAAGGAAACTGTTAAAGAAAAACTGGACAAAGTCGCAATATTTTGTCATAGGCGCAACAGGGATGCAGGTGACCTTAACAATAGTTAAATGTTTAAAAGTGGTCACTATATACTGGTCTTGAAATTCCATAATCTTTCCATGCTATTACTAAAGAAAACCAAAAGTTGATGGTACTTAAAGAATGACAAAAAGCATTGAAAAAATAAAACAAATAATAATGGATATCTAAACACAGCTGATGTTACAAAAGTGTTACATATTTTGTGTAGCAAATTTTTGTCCATCTCTTGTGGTTAACCAGTTATACAAAATTCATTCACAAAAGAAGGAAAAGTTCAATATACCTATAACTTTATTTGCCATTTAATATCTTAAATACATGGTGCATATTTCAGTCAAAATTGTTAGTCAGTTTTGAGAAAAACAAATGTAAAGGGTAGTTTGGAGAGGGGGATTTTCTTGAAAATCATGTTGCATCTTTGGAAGAATGAACTTCAATACCAAGCTTGGTTATTTATCCAATATTCAGTGTTTGATTTATATGTGTTTTTTTATTTATTCAGGGGTCTCAAAACATATATTTCTAATGACATACTATATATAACCGTTTTTGCGAAAATAAAAAATTTTGGAAAATGTTCCATGAAAAGGGTAGTATGGGTTGGGAGATTTTCTTGAAAATCTTTGAAAGATACGGAACTTAAATACTAAGTTTGGTATTTATCTGACTTTTCGTTTTTGAGTTATGCTGTTCTCTATCTCACACGCACGCACGCACAATATAATGTTGCAACATGTGTAATCCTAGCATGTGGTTTTCTATACAGAATGAACATGCCGTTTAATAAAATAAAAAAGCACACAGGCAGACCTTTTTCTTAAAATGATTTTTTTTATTTATTCAGGGGGCCTCAAAACATATATTTCTGGTGAAATCTCGGTATCTGATTTTTGGGCATAATGCAATGCCTTCATTACCTACTATATACATGATAAAGTAAAAAGGATACTGAAAGAAATTAACAAAAGATTTCATAATGTTGTTTTAGAAACTGTCACTTATGTGAAATTTATAAGCATAGAGTTTTCTTAGCTGTTCTGTTACATCTACTCTAACACAACTAAGTTAGATGAAACATTGCATTTGACCTAAAATATCAATATTGAGATTAAGATTTCACCATGAATATTAAATATTTTCAGGCCTCCTGAAAAAGGAAGAAAATAGGCATTTTTAAGAAAAAGTATCTGTACAGACTAGAAAGATGTATACAGAAAGTCTATGAGTGGATGTTGGGATGTCCAAAATGCACAGAATATACCAGAAATGCTAAAACCTTGAGTGGCTACAGGTTTTTAATACTTTCTGTGTAAATCCAAAAAGTTTGAAATTTATACTTTTTTCGTTTAAAGGGATAGTTTTAGGTGGCTGAAATTTAACAAAACCCCATTAGAAATGCATTGCCAAATGTCACATATAATTTATGAACTCAATTGTGCCCATGATAATGATCCAATTGAGCCCAAATTTAACATGCGATTACTGTGAACACCAGCTAAAATGTGTGTTTTAAACACTTGTTAAAAATTATCCTTACCCTTTATTTCCAAACCCGGATATATACAACTACACCACTTGGCCAATTAGGTCACAAATTTTTGCACTTGAGCTAAAAGACTTGGCAGAAGTTATAGAGTATCTTTATAATTTTAAAAAACTACTGCTACTCATCTTTTCAAATACTTACGTATCTGCACTATTTGAGTCATCTAGACTAAAGTTTGAACACTTACTATAGATACCAGCTAAAGTTTAGGCTATCACTCACAAATTTCAAAAAAATATTCCTTATTAACAGATTTTCACTATGTGACCCATATGGATAGAATTTTGTACACTTACGCTGTAATGCCAGTGAGAACTATGTATTACCTTAAAGTTTCCAAGAATTACTTTATCCCATACTTTCAACTCCTAATGTAGAATTATGTACCATTTAACCTACTGGCACTAACTGGCCAACTAGGACACAAAAAATGTGCACTTACGACTATAGGACTCGGGGAAAATTTTACACTATCATAAATATGCTTCTCTAGTTTCCAACCCCTTACTGTCATCCTCCATGGTCTAGTGGTACCGCACTAGCTTTTAGTTCCCAAGGCCATAGGTTCAAACCCGGTGGAAGGCGATGGATTTTTTTGGGGGCATAAAAATCTTTAGCATGGCTTCCTTCGGAATGGAAGTAAAGCCAGTGGTCCTGTGTCATAGATTTACGGCATGCAAAAGAACCTCAAGCCTGAGAAAGAGGCCTCTGAGCAAAACTTCGGTTTTTCATGCACAGTATAGAATGAGATGCTAAGAATCATAGTACATAGTTAAAGAGCGTCCATAAATAAAACTCAATTTATTTTTATCCCCTTACTGCACCATTTCAACAAGAGCAAAACCCTGGACACTTACACTTTGAGTCTCAGCAATAATAATAAGCTCCTCACGGCTTTCAAATTCTTACTTATGTAATGCATCCATGCAATGCTGGGTAAGACAATTTTTTATTTTTGGTTTCTGTGTTCACATGTGCATGTGAGCTATCAGAAAACTATTACATTTTTACATAACATTACATATTTACAACTCTATGCACAAGCTAACATATTAATTTCATTTAAAATCAGTTCATATCACATAAGTTACATTTTAGATTGGAATATATCAGTTTCTTAATATTTATCCAAGGTTTTCAAAAATGAATTTTGGGCTCTCATGAGGTTACTGTAAAGTTTGCACTGTGTGGCTTTTAATTTAGTCACTCAAAAGTTCTATTCATGCACTTCTTATTTTTTTGTCGTTTTCCTCATAATAAAGTTGTAGTTATATTTATGACTTTCTTATTATATGCTGAAGTATGCATTGAAAAATCACTCTTCATAGTACCTCTGCTGTTTGGTGGTTGGTATCTAGTCTTTAAATTTTCAACTCCTGTCTTGGATTCCCACTTGGAAGATGGGAAAAAAACAATTATTCCCTAATCTCCATAGAGTTCATAAGTTAGAATTTAAGTGTATGTTTGTTTCAAGATTTAATAAATCCAAAAGCAATAAACACCAATAGCTACAATTAAAAGTTAAAGTCAATGATACAATCTCAGATGTGAACATGACTGCCTACTCAAATAATGCACTCTCAATAAGTGATTTTAACTAGCAAAGTCACATGCAGTCACAAAGTTCCATACGATTTTAACAACAATGGAAAGGTAATGACAAATGGAGGGTTGGCCTTTACATGTAAAAAAAATCTGATGTGTTACACTCAGATGACTTTCTCTACTCTTGTACAAACTATTTTTACAAATGATTATTCTTCGTATGCTTCATGTTAATTGAGATGTTAATCTTACTGCTAATTTTCTTGTAGATGCAAGGGGAATTGGTAGGCTTTAAGCAAAAGTCAAATATTTTAAGAGCTGGTTGCTATGTACAGTATTCCATTCCAGGACAAAAAAAAATGAATAACAAATTCCCATTTGAGAAAAAGTATAAGTATTGGAAAATTTAAGGGAATAACAAGCAATATCTTGAAAACAGTTCACTCAACAAAAAAATGTATGTGACATAAATTATGTATTTTAACATGATCTACCTGTTTTGTGTAGTAAAATTTTGTCTATCTCATGGTTTACCACTTATGCAAAAGTCATTCACAATAAAAAATACTTTTGGACATTCCCAGAAAATTTGAGATATACATTTTATTTGTCATGAAAATATCTTAAACATATGATATTTTAATCAAAATCGTTAGAGCCATTTTTGAGAAAATTAAAATTTTCGAAAAGTGTTCCATGTAAAGGGTAATCTGGGGTGAGGGGATTTTCTTAAAAACCTTCGTGTCGCATCTCTGGAAGATACTGAACCTAAATTCCAAGTTTGGTGTTTATCCGACTGTTCGTTTCTGAGTTATGCTGTTCACAGACACAGACATGGACATGTTTCCAAAAATGCTTTTTTGGATTCAGGGGGCTTCAAAACATATATTTCTGGTGAAATCTCGGCATCGAATTTTTGGGTGGAATACAATACTTTCCCTACTTACTATACATAGTAGAGAAAGTAAAAGGTCATCAGAATTACATAAAATAAGTGTACATGATATATAATTAATATAATAAATGTAAAATACATAAAACATTTCAACAACTTTTTGTCTTTGTACAGTTCATACTTTACATTCAACAATGGGGGCCTACTGATGTAGAATTCTAGTTCCTTCTTGTGTGGTGGTGATGCTGAAATACTGCATCAGCTAACAGATTATGTAATACAGTATTTTACCTGTTGCTACATATCCCATTCAAAGAAATGTAAAAAGTCAGAACAGGCAAAGACATTGGTTACAGACACAGACTCTTGATTCTTGGTACTTGAAATATACAAAATTTGAAAGGAAAGATAGAACTCAAGAAGGAAATTACTGAAAAAGATTTTGATATATTGGTCTTAACAAAAGCTTAAAAGAAGGGTAAAGGATGTGAAAATGTGGGCAACTATGTACATATATGGAATGGACTACATAAAGAGATTAGAGCTCAAGCAGAGGTATCAATACTGGTTAAAAGCAAGTGGAGGAATTTCATCAAAAGTTGGGAAGAAATAAATGAACAAATGATAAAATTAGTAGTTAATATTTTTGGAATAGATTTAGTAATTGTAGGGACATGCATGCCCCAACGAATTATGCTTAGACTCAAATAAAAGAGGAGTACTTTGGACAATTAACTTCAGTTATGGATGTTTGCAATAATAATCAATAGCTATTCATGATTGTAGATTTAGATGATAGAGTTGGCCAAAGAAATCGGAATATATAGTAGGCCCATTTGATGGAGATAAAAAGAATGATAGTGGCAGGAGACCAATATCACTATGTGAAGTACAAGAGTGCCAAATAATGAATTTGTACTACTAGCATAAAGATGGAAACCTGTTAGTATAATAAAGGATGTATGAGTTATGAGAAGTGCAGAATATGGCATGGTTCATTACTTAGTACGTGCACAAATTATTGTCCTTGAAAAATAAATAAAAAAAAATACAATAGATTGACAGTCAAGACAGAAGAACCAAGATATACAGTGAACCTTCTCCAAGAACACAGTGTCTGAAGGTTATATGAACATAGACTAAATCAGAAGCTGGATATTATTGAAGATTGGGAAACCAGGATATTCATGAACACATAAAAATTGTAGTGCATGAAGCTGCCAAAGAGGCATTTGGAGTTGAAAGGAAACCAAATCAAAAATATGTGCAATGGATAACTGAAGAAACCCAAGACATAATTGGAAAGTAAAAGAAGATGTACAAAATTTGGCTAGAATCCAAGAAACTAGGATTTAGAGAATTACACAAAAAAAAAAAAAAAAAAAATGATTTTTAGAAGAAGTAGGGAAAAACCCTGAAATAATGTATGTGCAGATATTAGTCATACATTAGCATACAATAGACAACTCAAGCATAGTGAACAATAAGACATATGAGAACATTTACAGAAACATATGCAAGAGTAATCCCTTTGTCAAAATGGGCACAGTATTTCCAACACTTAAGTGAAGATAGAATGGAATATAAGCAATATATAAATGATGACTTAACCACTACAAGTGTGATAGAACTGCCAATGCCTAGGAAAATCTTAAAACTAGGCAACGCACCTCAAAATTAGTTAAATATCTAGGCCTTGTACTGGATAAGAAATGGACCTGGAATGAACACATTGATGCTATTTTCTGTAGAGCTACTAGGTGGTCGCTTGTAACCATCAAGTGCACTATTGGAACAAACTGGGGCATGAAGCCACACATCAACCATTGGCTATATATTGCAAGTGCTAAGCAAGCAGTGGAAGAGAGTGGATGTGTGTTGAGGAAGCTCCTGGAGTGGAAGAAAAGAAGGGCATAAGTAACTATGGGAATCAGTATTGAAGAATACAGAGGAACAATTGGAATCTTTAATAAGTTAAAATGGAATGATTCTAAAATAAACAAAGGTACAGAAGAGATGATAAATATGATTCTTCTCACATGTATAATAGGTATGCTACTGGTAATTGATGGAGTCAAAATTAATCCTGGGCCAAATGGGAATTGAAACATTATGGACGAAATTTTGGCTAGTATAAAAGATATGGATGAGAAATTAGGAAACAAACTTAATGGAGTAGAAAAGGAACTAATAGATATCAAGAGTGAGATCAAAAATGAAATGCAAGATATAAGAAATGAGGTACAGAAACTCAAAAGAAGAGTAGAGCTGTTGGAAGAGATACACCGCAGATTTAATCTAGTTATAACAGGAGTGAAAGAAAAAATGGAGTATGGCCTGTTGAAGAGGTTAGAGAGATTATAGAAGAAAAGCTTGAAATGGTGCTACGAGGCTGGGAGATTAAGGAAGCATTCAGAGTGGGGAGATCAAGAGGTGCCAGAATGATAGTTGCAAGATTTACGTCAGTGCAGTTTGTTTATGAAGTGTTAAAGAAAACAAAGCAACTAAAAGGAACAAATATTTTTATAAACAGAGATTTATCAGTGGAACAATGGGCCTTGAAGAAAGATTTAATACAACAAATGAAGCTGGCAAGAATGGAAGGGAAACGGGCCGTCATAAAGAACTTACGGTTGCGGGTCGATGGGCGCATGGCGGCTGGATGCGAAAGAGACACATGGAGCAGCAGATTGCAGGAGCAGGAAATGATTCAGTTAAATACATTCGAGACCAGAGAGAAGGAATGCAGATTGGAAGGAAGTCCAAAGAACGATCGGAAATCAGAGAAGGATGGAGATATGGAAGTTCGTCACTGCTACGTGGGGCTGGCGGGAAGAAGATGGCTGTGTCAGAGACAAGATTGGGAGCCGAGGCAGTGACGTCAGATCAGAGTGACGTATGGGCAACAGCTGGCAAAGTTAGGAAACTGACATCATCTAGGAGGGAGGAAGTTCAATCGCCACGTGATATGGTTGCGGGCAGGGCAGAGGCATGGTTTCAGAGTGGCGAATTGGTGGAAGAAGCACCCAATGGGAGTTTATGGATTTTGGACAGAAACAAAGTGGGACCGTTAAGGGAGTCAACAGAAATAGATTTATGGAGTAGGAAAGTGAGCCATATGTATAGAAACAGTGCAGGTTCTGTGAGAAGTATGGAAAAACAGAAGCAGTAATAATGGGGGAGTAAATAAAATAGGGAGGGAGAGTGACTATAGAATGACTAGAAGGGAACAAATTAGACAAAGTAAAGGCAAGTGTATTGATAAGCAAGTGATAGGTTCATATGAAATCGTGAAGTGAATGATTCAGATATAAAGGACAGCAAACATGGAGAGGGCTAGGAGGGAGAGGTACATTTCTTAATATGAACGAGCAAGTGTTGTTATGGACAATCAGTATGGGGTACAAATAAGCATTTTCTAAATTACATCTAATAGTTCCCATTTCCCGCTGATAGTGGAGTCTAAAAGACGATTGGAGGAAGCAAGGGAAGGAGATGGGAAGGGGAGAACACACTAAGCAGTATAGGACTTTAAATGAGAAACGTTAGCGATATGAAGCTAACTCAACACACATGTTTTGTAAATGCAGAAGCTTGGGTATGATCAGCAAAAAGGAGCCAGGGCTCAACGCTGATCATGCCCAAATGTATTGTATTAGCTCAACACTCAATAAAGATATATCATATATTGCAATGGTTAGCCCCAGCTATCATATGGTGCCATTGTTTGGAGGCAAAAGACACTACAAACTACTGTAGCAGGTAAGTTTACCAAGCAACAGACACTAGGCACGTCTTTGTATTACAAGGGTTTTCAGAAGTACTACAACCATCGCACTGGAGACTTTTCTGTGACTCCCTCTCACAGACATTTATTTGCAAGCAGAAGCTAGGGTTACTGCCTGCCACTAAGTGCAAACAGGGAACTGAAGAGGTAGCTGTTCAATAATTGGACACACCTCTATCCTAAATTTCCTGGATATTCCAGTATTAAGCATGTGGTCTGATTAATGAATACTCAATATTGTTTTTTCCCCTCTATTTAAGGTGACTCTTGGGTCTTGAGAAGACTGGATGGAAGGAATTATGCCTGATAAAGAATGAGACCAACTTGTGTGGTTCACAGATGGAACCCTTATAGGGACACAATTGGGTGCAGGCATATATAGCCTATCTCCAAGGACAGATATTAGTATAAACCTTGGGAAATGTTGCACAATCTTTCAGGCAGAAGTATTTGCTAACCTGAGCTGTGCTCTAAGAGGTCTTGGGAAAGGTTACCATGGCAAACGAATTCTAATCCTCATAGACACTCAAAGTGCTTTAAGAGCATTCTCCTCAGACCAGGTAAAATCAAAACTAGTATAGGAATCCTAAGTGTCCTGATTGCCTTGTCATTTTGCAACAGGCCTGAAATGTGGTGCTGCCAGGGAATCTATGGAAATGAAAAAGCTGATCAGTTGGCTAAAAGGGGTACTGAAATACCCAATGTTATTCTTGTGATTGGAATCAGTATACTACTACTGCCGAAATCTCAGTAAAAGCACGGATTAGGGCAAACCACCAACTCAATTAGCAAACCTATTCTGGACAAAGACAAACTGGTCTTAGGTCCATGCAACACTCTTTCCTTATCTCTTTTGAGATTTGAATAGAACAGAAATAAGGAAAGTTGTTGCATTAGCTTTTTAACATGGTCACTTCAGGAAACATCTATGTAAAGCAGAACTCTACAAGGATGAAACCATTTAAAGAATGTGCGAAGAGGATGAAGAAATTGCCTCACATATTCTCTTTGACTGCCCATTCCTGGCAAAAAAACAATTACTCTTTCTATAAGCAGGGAAGATCTAGGAAGGATGCTGACATTGGAACCAAGATACTGCAACTTGTTCAGGGAACAGATTTTGGAGAACACTGAAGGCATTCTTTCCAATGAGGTTGCACAATAAGACTTTTTAGACTGACATATGGGAGGTCAACACAACTCCAACAAACCCCTTCCCCCATTATCTATGATAGAACCCATGCTAGAAAGTGAAGTGAGAGAGGCCTTGGCTAGATGTAAAAATGGTAAGGCAGCAGAAATTCCCAGTGATTGATCACTATCTTATCTAACACCAATTTTTAAGAAGAGCAATAAAAATGAACCTGCTAATATAGAGGAATAAGTGTAATGCCATATATGAGTAGATTGTTCAATAAGATCATTACAAGACAGCTAGAGGATAGTATTGCCACTACATATCTAATAACCAAGCAGACTTCACAGTTGGAAAATCTTGTTTAGACCACTTGTCTTTGAGACAATTAGTGGAAAAGAGAGCAGCAAAAGGCCAAGAAATGCATTTGATATTCATGGGTTCTGAAAAAGCCTATATTCTGTCCCAATCAATAAACTATGGAACTCAGTGGAGAATGAACATTAAGAATTATTAATTAATCTTATTAAGATTTATGGAAATAGAAGGTAGCTGTAACATATGGCAGATATGTACAGGCATTACAAGTGATTTACAATTGTTTTTTTTTAAAAATACCACTCAATCCACGAGCACCTCCTATTGTGGGATGATGAATGATATTAGTATACCATGCAGACAGTAGATGGCAGTTGTGAACAAAGTGTATAGTGAAAGGACAGCACTTGTTTGTTGTTAAGTGGAGAAAGCCATGGACAAAATGGAAGGCAACTGTTATGGACTGCATGGTTTTTGTGGAAGGAGGGAGTCAAAATAGCAGATATTTATAAATGTTTAATTGTGGTATGTGGTCAAGAAGCTCCTGCACAAAAGACTATTTACAACTGGATTGCTGGGTTCACCAGTGGAAGGGAATCTGCATGTAAGAATGCAGAACAGTCATCTGTCAACATTGCAGTCTCCGAGGAACATTGACATGTTCTGTTCAATTGTGTCTGAATTGATTATGGCTGATAGGTGCATAACCTTTGGTGAACTGAAATGGAGACACTGCACCCCCATTATTGATGATGATTTGGATATGAAAAAGGTGTGTGCCCATTGGATTCCACGGAGCTTTACACAGGCCCATAAGGTGAACAGTGTTGAAGTCTGTCATCGAGTATTAGAAATGAAGATCCAAATTTTTTAAAGAAACTGGTGACAAATCAGGTGTCACTACCATGCATCTGAGAAGAAACACCAATCCATGCAATGGAAACATCCTGGGAGACCCTGGTCCAAGAAATTTTGTGCTGCTCCATCTGCAGGTAAGCAGATGATCTCCATCTTTTGGGACACTTGTGGCATAGTGCTAATGAACTGGCTTCCACAAGGAACAACTGTCAACAGCAGTGTGTACTGTGACACCCTTAAGGTAGGTCTCCACTGCATCAACAATCAACAAAACATGTTGATTCAACATGTTGGGGGTAAATGGGTGTCTCCACTGATCAACAAGTCTTGCATATCATGCTGATTCAACATGTCTTGGCTAAACAAAACTGTTTTCCGCCAGCGGTGGAAGCATGTTGAATGTCATATGTATTTGGCTCACTTTGTGCAGACATGACTAACTTCAGCCAGACATAATATAGACAACTGGCCCATACATATTATTCATTGCTTACTACATGTATATTATACAAGCTGATTCAACATGTCTTGGCTAAACAGAACTGTTTTTCACTGGTAGTGGAATGTTGAGTGCAGTATGTATTTGGCTCATTTCATGTAGACACAACTACTTCGGCCAGACATAATATAGACAACTGGCCCATCCATATTATTCATTGCTTACTAGTGAGAAAAATGAAGTGGGTGAAAGTAAAGATAATACAGTTAATTAATGAGATTCATGCAAGAACTGTCATCTGGGATATATCCCTAAAATACTATGGAAATAAAATCAAGAAAACTGATTGTTTACATGAGCTTGCTCGTACTTTTTATGACAAAGAAAGAAGAAAAAAAAAGAAAGCGGTTAAGCCTAATCTCAGTTCAGCTGATATGGCTGCTCTAAAGTGTCTCCTGTTGGGCCAGATATAATCTAGACAATTGGCCCACACATATTATCCATTGCTTACTAGCAAGAAAAATGGAGTGGATGAAAGTAAAGAGTTAATTAATGAGATTCATGCAAGACACATCATCTGGGATATATCCCTAAAAGACTATGGAAATACAAACAAAAAGGGGAGCGTTTACATGAGCTTGCCCTATGTTTTATAGAAAAAAAAGAGGTTAAGCCTAATCTCAGTTTAGCTGGCATGGCTGAAAATTTGTCTCTTGTTTTGCAGTTGCTGGTGAAATTATAGCTGGCAACAAATTGAAATTTTCTTTGATATTCTTAAAAAGTTCTTGAAGCTAAATCTATCCTCAACTTTCATTTCAGACAAGATGCTATTTACATTGTTTCTATTGCTTAGGAAAGTGTGCACCCATAACTTTTTTTATTCTTGCACCCCTTTCACCGAGCACATGCTGCAACTACTAAGAATAAATCTTCATAATCAGAATCCATGTGATTATTGATATTAACAAATGCAATGTGTTTACACTTTACCTCACTTGTTAATGCAGTGGAGATAGGATGTTACAGTCATCCTCCATGGTGTAGTGGTTACCATGCTAGCCTCTAGTTCCCGAGTTGCGGGTTTAAACCTGGCGGAGGGCAATGGATTTTTCTGGGCGTAAAATCCTTAGCATGGCTTCCTTCAGAAGGGAACTAAAGCTGGTGGTCCTGTGTAGTAGATTTACGGCACGTAAAAGAACCTCAAGCCTGATAAAGAGGTCTCTGAGCAAAATTACAGGTCTTTCACGTCTAATATAGAATAGGACGCTAAGGACCACAGCAGTTAAAGAGTGTTCATAAATAAAACACTCAATTTAGGATGTTACTCAGAATTCCAATACATGGTATGACTCAACATGTTTAGCATTGAGTGTTGTGTGTTGATTGTTGAGGCAGTGGAGACCTCTGTTTACACAACTTAGATTCAAGATTCAACAACAACAACAGGAAAAGTGGTCGAAAAGAGTGCTCCTCCAGCATGACAATGCAGTCCCACACCAACAATGCCACAACTGCAAAGCTGACATCATTGGGTTCCATTGTTTGCCACACCATATTCACTGGATATTGCTCCATTGATCATGCTTTATTCAAAAACTTGAAGGATGCACTGCGAGGTAAAACGTTCAGCAACAATGAGGAATTGCAGGCAGCTGTCCACAAGTGGGTGCATAGTACTCCCAAACAATGCTTCCATGATGCAATAATGAAGCCGCCAGAAAGGTGGCAATGGTGTATTGACTTCAGTGGGGGAGTATATTGAGAGATCCCATGTACATTGAATCATGTCATTAATAAATAAGGTACAAAAAACTACTATCGTAAATCATTTCCAAATGCCCCTCATATCATATGGCTTTGATACATCTAAAGGTCTGAGACAGACCTCTATTTAAAGTCTATCTGGAGTATATATTGGAAAGCTGGAATACACCTTGTAGACCAACGGGTATTTCGATTGGGGATAAGGTCATCCACTCACTTATATTTGAGGATGACCAAGTCAAGACTATGATGATGCAGAATTTATGCTGAGAAGATTACTGGACAGATGTAATAAGGGAGGACTCAAAGTTAACTTTGAAAAAACCAAGTATTTAATAGTAGGGAGGCATGAATGGTAGGAGGGCATGGAGAAACCTTAAGTACAGATACAATTAAAACAGTTGAACAATTTAAATATTCAGGTTCTATTATACATAAGTCACGTAACTCTGAAATGGAAGTAAATAACAGAATCTTTCAGGCTCAAGCAGCAATAAGACAGTTGAATAGGATATTTTGGAGTCAAGACATCAGACTAGAAGTTAAGGACTATTTTAAAGACTATTGTTGAAGAAATCTTGGGATATGGTGAGGAAGGATGGGCATTAGCTGAAAGACAATTGAGATTGTATTATAGCCATAGAACCCTTGATGGCTTTTGAAGAAACCTGCATATCTTCCAAACTGAAAGAGATTGGAATGAGACAATTAAGAAAAAAAATGAAAATTCAGGACAACATCACAGACTGCCTAGAGACTCCATCATTACAATGGTATGGTCGCATATAGTGAGTGTCTATAAATAGATGGCCCGAGAAAATAATAAATTGATCTCCAGAAGGTTGTAGGAGAAAAGGACGATTTAATTGGAGAGGGAATATTAAGAAGACTATGGAATGTAGGGTACTGGATAATGATATGTGGAAAGATAAAGCACAATGGAGAATGGAATTACAAAGCAACCAATGCTAAAAGTGGATGTGCTTTTAAAAGTAAGTGAATAATGAAAGGTGACTATTGATGCATCGGACTGTAAACAGAAACTGAGTCATGAAGACATAATATATTGTACTGGCTGATCCATGCATTTCCTCCTCTTCAGAAACAAGAATGAGGACACAGGCTATTTTCAAAATAATCCATAACTTTCTTAATAAGTTTTTTTTCCCCCTAGAATCTACACAATCAAGTGCCAGAGAACAGTCCAAAATCATCTTTCTGAGAACTGAGAAGTATGAATACAAGTTGCCTTAACCGAATAGACTCAGTGATTTAGCAGATCTTAACAAGTGTTAATATAATTTTTTTCATTGCTGACATTTGTAATTATGATATGAATTGAAGTGGTAGACGAATTTACTATGTTTACAGAGAACTTAATTTTGTTCTTGTGCAAATGGAAAATAAAAACTGTGCTAAATACTATACCTGTGAAGTGATTCTTAAAAACACAGCAAAAGAATGCCTTAAAGCCCATAGAAGAATCTACAGTAGAAGCAGCATACAAAAGCTAATACTTTCAGTATGTCCCTATTCTACATCAGATATGTTAGTTGAAGATACTGTGGAGGTGGACAAACCATTAGAACAGGTGGACCTACAAACCAACACTTGCAGTTCAATGCCCCATGGATTCCATTGCTAGCCTCCCTTCAAAACAACCCTTCAGCACTTCCATCTGGATGCACAATAAGCAATTACTTTGACAAGATGAATGCTTAAAAAAGTGGAAATAAACTTAGAACTTGCTTTTTCTTTTTTCAGCATTCTGTGGAAAGCAAGCATTTTAAGGGCATGCTAGAGAAATTGCATCCTTCTTACCACCTGCCTGGATGAAAACACCCTTCAAACATACTGCTTGGTTATGTTTAAAAAGAAGAATCTCCACAAACATGTTGATTCTGATTCAGTTTTACTCACTGATGCATGAAAAAATGAATACAGTAATATAAAGAATGTCACAATAGTACCGATGTTAATGCAAGTACTGGAAAGCCAAGAACTATGTTTCTGGAGGTTTTGAATCTGTCAGCTTAGCCAAAGATATGAAATAAATTATGTGATATAACAAAGAAAGCTCCTGGAATGGCAAGAACAAGGTATAACACAAACATCTACTTAACTGTGTTCAATAATGCGAGCAACATGCTAAAAATGAGGAACGTCATAAATTATGGCATTCTGCTTAATCTACTGACTGAAGGTTTGCTACCAACAAATATCTCATCAAAAGTAAATCAAATACTGAAAGCATTAAAAAATTTAAATCAGCAACACCAAATGGTGGTTCTACAGTTATCTTGCTATGGACACCTATTTCTATGTTGCAGTGCATGCAATTGGCAAGTTATTAATTATTGGAGGGGTGGAGATGAATCCTGGACCTAAGGGTTATCAAGGGCTTTTTAAAGAAATTGTGAATAGATTACAGGGAATGTAAGAAAGACTAGGGAAGAGAAATTAAAGAACAAATTAAAATTGAAATACAAGATACGAAACGGAAGTTCAAACCATTAAAAGGAGAGTAGAATCCTTGGAAGAAAGATAGCAGAAATTTAATCTGATAATATCTGGAGCAGAAGAAAGAGGAGTGTGGCCCATTCAGGAAGTGAGAGAAATTTTAGAAGGAAGATTGGAAATTATATTAAATGGATGGGAAATCGTTGAAGCTTTTTGTGTTGGAAGTAATGCAGGAAGAAGGATAACACTGGGGAACAGTGATTTTGGTGCTTTACAATTCTGACCTATTTTTGACTACATTTGGGTCACTGATTCCAAAAATGCACTCAGTTTTGCCCTAATCAGCTCTAGTTTTTGAGATACAGCTTATTCACATTATACACCAATTTAACCTTACTGGTCCGCATATACAACTATATTACTTGCACACAATTAAATACAGAATACATTTGTATGGATCAAGCACATTCTTTTTCAAGAAGCAACTTTCAATCAACTGCAATAATTGATTTATACACTAGTCGCATTAGGTTCATTGATTTTCTTCCATCAGGATGCAAATCCTCGTTTATGTGATTTCTTCCGATGCAATGATATTGGACATACACACTGGATGCTCCAACAGTAGTCCGCCATAATATGTATATCCCATCGTCCACGATACCGTTCTTCCATTATACTTATTTCAGGTGAAAACCTCATCCTGTTCCTCGCTTACATCTCCAAGATTGTCTGGAAATCGGTCCATATGACTGTACAAGTAGTGTAATTTGATGCTCATGTTACAACCAAGTGCATAAAAAGCAGTGAGCATATTCTTAACCAGTTCTTTATTGTTAAGAGCCTTAGTGTTTCCAAGGAAATTCTTTAATACATACAGAACGACGAACACGCAGCTGCCTCAGTATCGTTCATTGACTCTTGAAATTTCTTATCATTTATGAGTTGCTGGATTTGTGGTCCATCAAATATACCTGCTTTTATTTTCTCCATACTCAATGCAGGACATTTTGTACATACATAACCAAAAAATTCTCCATTCCTGTTCAACGCCTTGATGAACTGCTTCATTAACCTAAGTTTGATATGCAGTGGTGGCAGTATGATCTTGTTTCTGTCAACCAAAGGCTCTGTGATGATGTTTTTTTCTCCAACAATCATGCTTTCTCTAAGAGGCCACTGTCTTGTCACACAATGTTGATCTTTAGCTCTAAGAGTTCCATAGGCATATAAAGCATTGGTATTTGGTGTACCCACCTTGTTGTTATATAAGAAAATTCATTATCTTTATGTCGACACAGATGACCCATTGGTGATCACGGTATGAGATCTTCTCTAGGACTGTAGCTATTGTAGCTTGATTTTCATGCATAGTAATTGAGTGACCAATTGGTAATGACCTGTATATGTTCCCATTATGCAAAAGAACACATTTCAAGCTGCGTTTGGAGCTATCAACAAATAACTGCCACTCCGTTGGTGTGTATTTTCTTATGCGCAGTTTCATTAACAATCCTTCAACTTTGATGCAAAAAACAAATTGGTTTTCTGTTGGGAAGATAGACTGTCACTTTTGTTCTCAGTAACAGACATTGCTCCTCTGCCAGCCTAGAAGCTAATAATTCAGACGACTTCTTTTGAAGACTAAGATCTCTAATAAGGTCATTCAATTCTGCTTGATTAAAACCAAATACAACTGATGAAGATCCTGCGAAATCACTGTCATTTTGCTCAGCATAACTTTCAGCTGATTCAACCACTTCTTTGATGACTCTGGAAGACTGATAAATACTGGAACAGGTATCTTCTCTAAATGTGGAACTCTTGCAGAGCGTAAATTGGGATATTTCCACGTATTCCGGTTTTTGCTATTGATGCCCTTTACATTTACTGAACAAAAGTAACAATCAATCACTGTGGTTTATTGGTTCTCGCTATATCATTGGTTCCCCAAATTTCGAGCACTTCCGCTTCCCATTTTTCCACTGTCGCAGATGCTCTGTGCATGTTTTACATATGATGTGAGGTGTCCAAGCCTTATCTTGGTCTCCAAGTTTTACTTTGAAATAGGCCAAATAAGCTCGTTTTACAAAATCGGTTATAGGTTTTCTTTGCTGGATGTGTATTCGCCATAGATGAAACAAAACACATCAGGATTATTCAGACATTTTCTTCGTGATGGAGCCATATCAGTGCCTATTAAGCTACGTCAGTGCCTATGAAAAGGAGACATAAATGTCAGAATAGTTAAAGTACATCTGCAAACAACATGAATAGACCTTGGATAAAATAAATTAGTATAATGCAAATAATGTAATCAATTTACAAATGGAGCTGTAAAACAAAGTAGTCATAAGAGCAATTTATAAAGATATCAGTATCTCATATACTAGAGCTGTTAGAATGAAATGGAAAACATTTTTGGAATAAGCAACATTAAAATACCCAGAATCAGGTGGAAAATTCAAGGCACCATGAAAAAAGTTTTTTTTTGTGTCCCAGTGTAATAATAGTCAGATTTTGGACCATGCAAACTGTCTTTGAAGTGCTGAAAAGATCCAAGAAATTAAAAAGATGAATATATTTATCAATAGAGACTTATTGGTGGAGCAGAGATTTCTTACGAAAGAGCAAGTGTAATAGATGAAGAGAGCAAGATCGGAAGGTAAGTGAGCATACATACGCACTTACGGCCTTGGGTGGCCAATAGATGAATCCAACAATGGTCTAAGGGACAACAGAAGGACCAAAGAGGAAATGAATTGGCAAATAGTAACAAATAAACAGGAAGTGCAACTTCAGGAAGTCCCAGGGTTGAAGAGGTGAGAAATAAAGAAGTTAGGAGAGTGAACGGGACCCCATGTGGCAATGAGGAAGAGAGTGTGACATCACAGAAGGGGAGAATATCTCCAGAGAAAAGAGAGTCAGCCTTGGCCGCCCAGCTGTGAGAGAAAGTAGGTCAAACATCAGGGTGTGGGGGGGGAACATTACCAGCTGATTCAAGGTCTAGTGCGAGCATCTTATCAATGCAGAGAGGGAGCTTAATGCAAATTGAAGCAGTGATTGGGCATCACAGTGAATACGATGCCGCTGGTGGGGAGGAACATTGGGTGGTACCACCAGTCGGTACACATCTGAATAGCAGGAGATTACTCAGGAGCAAGAGCAAGTTAGATGCTTCTAGATTTTGCTCAGGCTCACAATAGAATGAGGATGAACAAGGGAAGGTTGTGAAACTTGGTTTTTGGAATTTTGAAGGCTTGCTTAGATGTTTGAGTAGAGGCCTTTTTAAGGATATTTTGAATAAAATTGCTTCATTAGCATTGGTTGAAATCTGGCTAAAAAGCAATGAGTGTATCAACTTGCAGAGGTATAATTTTATTGGGAAACAAAGATCAAGGAAGAATATTAAAGGTCAAGCTTCTGGAGATATAGGGGTACTGATAAGGAATAACTTGGCTAGTAAAGCTAAAGAGAGAAGTCAGAAATTAACGGGGTCATGTGGGTGTTAATACATGAATGGAATGTATACACTGGTGTACTGTATAACCTGCCAGTGAATTCCAAGTTTCACAACCCAGATCTCTTTCGTCAGCTATAAAAGGAAATATTAAATATAAAAACACAACTTCCCTTTATAGAATTTATACTAATGGGGGATTTAAATGTGAGAGTGGAGGAGCTTGAGATTAAGGTATTAAATGTTTGGGAAGATATGGAGAGGGAGGAATTTAGCAAAATATGGACAAGGCACAGCAAAGACAAGGTGGTAAATGAAGAGGGATTAAAATTAATTCAGTTGTGTGAAAATAATGGATTTGTAATCATGAATGATTGCTGGGGGTGGAGGGGAGATGAAATGGGTGAATTTACATTTATAAGTACATGGGGTCAGAGTGTTGTAGATTATGTGTTATGTAGTGATAACATTTTATGCAGAGTTTGTGAATTTAAGGTAACAAACATATTTGGAATGAGTTCACATTTTCCACTTATAGTGTTTAGTGTTTTGTTATAATGAAGAGAACCTTGAAGCTGAAAGAGATGTTATGTGGGGCTCTGGTGCTAAGATAATTACTTGTAAGTGGGTCCCAGAAATTGACTGGTGGTTTTCATGGGATGATGGATTCAGCTATGGCTAAGATATGTCTATATGGGATTAACTTAATGATTGTAAGGAATAGCCAGAATAAGAAAATTTATGACCACTGGTTTGATGAGGAATTCAGACAAATGAGATCTATGGTAAGGGAAGCTGTGGTAAGATGGAGAGAAAAATTATGTATAGGAGCATCATTATTCAATTGCATGATAGAGAACTGGCTACTTGACCATAAGAAATAAGAATGGGGTAGAGCTAGAGCCTTAGAAATCGAGTGAAAGTTGGACTCAGATGAGCTAGCCAGATTATTAATCAGTGTGTAATAGGGGAGGAGGGAGAAGAAATATAAACATTAGTCCTAATGAATGAATTAATTATTTTCAGAATTTGTTTATTATGGAAACCAGGGGCAGTAGTAGTATGAACCTGAAGTATTTAATAATTATGTGGAAGAGTTGGGCAAACCACCCTCACAGGAAGACAAGGGATTACATAATATATATTAAGAAGTTTCTGTAAATGAATTTTGGGAGTCCCTAGCAATACAGCAAATGCAGCAGCTTTAATAGAGCTAGGAAAGGTAAGTGTGAGAGGGCTAATGTTGGAGAAAGTCCTGAAATATTTATTTTGAATCCAAGAGTTACCTGACACTGATATAGTAAAAATATGCTTGATATATCAAGAACAAAATTTGGGAATTATGTCAAATGTCTGGTTGAGGAAAATTAGAGAATGGGTTAGGAGACTTTTGGGTTAAAATTGGATAGTTTGAAAGAGGTTTTTGGAAGGAAGAGATCTAGAATGGAAGAACTAGATCAATTTTATTTGCCCAGGTGAGGAAGAAAAGCTCACCGAATTACTACAAGGAATTAAAAGATCACCCACAAAAGAAGTACATTTTAATTTGCAAAAAAGAATGAAAAAGAAGGATTAACCTGGTTTCAATTAGGGGTTTGGAAACTAAGGGGAATGAGGGGAGCAATCTCTGGGATGTGCCCTATATGTGGGGAGAGGGAAGATAAATTCACATTATCTTTCATTGTAAAGTCACTAATGATGAAGGGCAAGTCTAATAAGTAAGAAATGGTTGCTGAGAATCAAAGAAATTGTAATTATAAAGATTTTTGAGGACCAGAAGCAGATTCCCAAACTAGGGGAGTTTTTATGGAAAGTGAAGATGAAATGGAAATGGTCAGGTGAAAAATCTGCAAATTTAGATAATTTTTAGTTGACAAAGGACATCTATGTAATATGTTAACTTTTGTATTTGTATACTAAAATAGTTATGGCTGGCCAAATAACTAGGATTAAGGTCAGTCCATCTGTATATGAACTTAGCACTTAAATATAGAAATAAAATGACTCTTATCTGAAGAAAACTTTCTTTCATAATTAAAAAAATTGCACTTTTAGATCCTGTCAGCCAACTTATCACTACTTGTCAGATGTCAGAAAGTAGTGTCACCGATGCAGCAGAATTATGAATGGTCCTACGTTACCTGATGGTCATGCTGATAAGTTACCTTGTTGAGAAGCAGAGAAAACAGACTAAATATATACAGCTTGGCAGCAAATGTACTTCACCCACAACACAAAGGACAGAATCTCAATGAAAATCATGATCAAGTGGAATGATTTATATTGGAAACATTGGATGCAGAAGGTCCTGTCAGTTTTCGGCAGTTTCAAGAAAAAACAGGAATATTTGGAGAACTTTTAGGCAAGGGTGTTACATCCCCCAAAATATTCTGGTTCTTTGCTAGCAGATTTGCCTAATAAATTATTGAGCATCCCAGCTTCACCTGCACAACTAAAGAGGGTATTTTTCGAATGCTCTTTTGCCCATAATGCTAACAGAAATCATATTTCATTTGAAAAACTGAAGAAGCTAGTACCTATATGTTTTTACTCACTTAAAATGAAAGTCAAGTGTGTGAATGATTATTGACTAGATGTGAATGTGTAGTATTCTAATAGTTTTTTAATTTACAATCACAGAATACTGGAATTCCAGGTGATAAGTTTTATATAAAAGAATCTGTTTTGAAACTCAATGGCGGACCATATTCTTATGTGTACATTTTGTGTTAAGAGCATTCTTTGTTACTAGAAACAAATCAGAAAACAACAGTAATTTGCTACAAAGAATAAACTGAGCAAGTGATTTTATTTGCAATCAATAAATGATAACAGCCTTTTTACAGAATGCAAGTATTATGATTTTCACATTGTTAATTAAACAACTTATTTAATGTAATAATGTTCCAAATTTCATGTGGTAAACAGGTAACATGGCTGAATAGACTTTTGTATGTCAGAGATTATTAACTTTAACCTGATGTAAATAATGTATATTATATTTGATGTATCCTTCAAACATGTTTTAATGGATGAATAGTACATGAAATGAAGGAATGAAGTAATTGAAGTTTAGATTGTCAGAATCAATAAATGTTAGTATTTTACTTTGTGTAGAAAACTAGAATTCTTCTTTGTATGTAGAATAAGGAAAATGATACATCGCACTAAAACTGTATATGCACTATTCTGATATTTTGTTGTGTAGGTCCTTGCAGGCTGGGTACCTCGAAACATTTCCCCCTACCTCTGAAACATCTTTATATGAATAATGAGATTTAAAATGAAAGAATAAAGAATGTTGACTGCATTAAGTAAACAACTGGAGAAGCGCACCTGAACATTATTCCAGATGTCTTGCTAGAGTATGGATTGAAACTGACTTTTGTTTTTATATCTATTGTAATGGTGCACACATACTGAAACTTCCTAATGCTAATCAGAATCATTTTGTGGGGCTGTATCATTAAAAGCACTTTCAAATCATTACACATTATATACACTTCAAACTAACCTCAACAAACCTTGTTTGAGATACTGCATGTGTGGCGATAGTGAAGGTGAACCACTTCATATGGAATTCAAACATAAAACATTTGGAAACACCTCTGCTACCAAAGTTTTCCTTAGCTCTCCATACTCCCCAATTTCAACTGAAACATTTTCCTACAATCTTCTCTTCCCTAACAGTATCTACAACTGTAAACAACTTGCATTCATTCTGGTATTCATATTTTCTAAGACTATGGAGGTTACTGATTTATCCTAGTAAACCCGGTGGAAGGCGATTGATTTTTTCGGGTGTAAAAATCCTTAGCATGGCTTCCTTTGGAAGGGAAGTAAAGCTGGTGGTCCCGTGTTGTAGATTTATGGCACGTAAAAGAACCTCAAGTCTGATAAAGGGATCTCTGAGCAAAATTACTGGTCTTTCACGCCCAATATAGAATGGGACACTAAGGACCACAGCACTTAATGAGCGTCCATAAATAAAACTCAGTTTAATTTAATTTATCCTAGTTAAAGGAAAACTTCAGGCTGGAAATAAATTCTCAGATCTCTGCATTTAGAAACCAGCATGCTGAACCTTAGACTGCAGAGGTAGTCTTTTGTTTATCATGCATGGACTTACGGTACAAAATACCTGATGAAAACACTCCCTGTAATAAATGTGCAAGCATAGCAAACACATTTCAATTAGGAAGTGCAGAAGCTTATTTTGCGGTATGTCTTCCTTTATTGTTTTTATTTACCAGGAAGGCTTCACTCTCATATTCTTCATGGATGGCCAGCATTGGTATCCAAAAGCTTTTGGTAAGGATATAAAAAAACAAAACATGGAAGATAAGGTGTATTTTTTACTTCAACCTCAAATATACATCATAATAGTAATAATGATTAAAATGGAATCCCTATACTTGAAAATTATGAGCTCTGAGCCCAAGCTACCACCACTAAGACTATGGCAACACAATTAAGAAAACATAATGCAATGATATAAAATAAATACTTATATTAAAGTACAGTGATATAATTATTGTCTAATATTTCTCTTTTTATATACACACGTACATATATAAAATTTTATGCTAAACAAAATGCAGTGCAAGGATTTGGTGGCAGCAGCTTGGGAAGGAGAGAGAAAGAGAGAGAGGTTAGGACATCTATGATACAGAGTGTTTCAGCAGGAAGGCAAACATACAGAGGTCACAACACATGAGTGAGGCCAGCACATCTGCCAATTCACTCACAATTGTCCTGGGCTTCTCAAACCCTGGTTTTCAGGTTAAATTTTAACTTAAACATTGCAATTTCTTGTTCATTTTTTCTAATGGATATTTAAACCCCTACTGTTACAAAACTCTGTTTTTATGTTTACAGTGATAAATCTCATTATTTAGATCCTTACTGCAACATACAGCATAGAAAATAAAGCTGAAGTAAATGAGAAATTAAATCACAAGGTGGAAAAAGAATTGGAGATAATTACTTATCTCCCAAGATTTGTCATAAAAGTTGTTCTGCCTCTTTCATTTATATCCTAGTAAATACATCCATATAATTCTTAGCTGGAATACCTCCAGGTTTGAACATTTTCAGGGCCTTTAAGTAAATTATTAAGGAGAGTATCAAACATTTTTAATAGTTTTTCTATGTTCAAGAATATTTGAGACGTTAGATTCAAATGAATGATGATATATTTTAATTTCACCATTTACATTCTAGCCAAATGCTTTCAGAAAGCAAAAACAATCAGGCTCATTTAGTGGTGATATTTTGTAAGATGGTGATATAAGACTCAATTTATGTGGCTATAATTAAGCCAGAACACTGCCTAATTATATAAATAAAAAAAACTTAATAGATGAATAATTATGACAAATTGGCAACTATTGGTCAAGAAGAGCAGTATGCCTCTCATATTTGCTTAACCATGGAATGCTTACCAGGGTGAGTACCACAGTGTATTAAAAAGTTAGGTAATGATAGTTGGTGATGCACTCTAATTAGCACTCTCAGATTCCTGGTACCTTCATTTGTAATACTGTTGTGCATAGTAATGAGTGGTTCATTTTTCTCAGTAGGAGCACTTCTTAGCAATTCACCATTGTTGGCGATTATATTTAGTATAGATTACTTTGGTATTCCTGGTGTATGTTTATGTATCCTTTTTTGCTGATAAAAAGTTGAATATAATTTTAGTTTATTTGGTGCCAGAATCATGAAGAAACAGAGATGGAAACACCCTAAACTCAGAAATATTACTGTAAGCATACTTCAGAACAATTCAGATGATGCTGGTGGTATTCTGGAACGAATAAAGTGATATAGAAGACAGTGTGGAAGTGGAATCTGTTTTTCAGGAAGAAATATCTGGGTATAAATCTTCAAAATTTTAAGCCACAATCTTACCAAAAATATGGTTTTACATCTACCAGGGAATAAAGGGGCAACTCACTAGTCTCAACTGCACTTGAAACTTTGATACTTCTGTTTAATGAACACAATAAGAAATTTCATGCCAGAGAAGCAAATATTTCAACAATGTTCTCTATGTAAGTGAAACTGATAAAACAGGATAATTATTTTGAAATGAATTGCTGGATTTAAAAGTGTAAAATTTGAACACCAGCTTCATTTATATGGACCAAAACTTTTGGAGTTTTTACCTAGAGAACTAAAATGAATAAGACGCAATATGGGATACTCTGAATCTGAAACACCATCAGAAGTGTCTAAAGGTAAGCCAAGCAGGTGTTTTCGGTCCCAAGACTCAAAGACAGCAAATCTAAATTGCTTTTACAATAAGTATCTGAAACCCTGCAGTCCTGGACACAAGATTACTACTTTTTACAATTGATAATAAAACATTTGGCCCTTTGGGCTGCTTGTCAATTATATTTTCTAAATCAAAAAAATGAAAAATGTGTATCACAAGGCTAAAAATATTTTACTGTAAAGACAGTACCTTTGCCAACTTAGGCATCTTACTTTCTTCCATTGCATATTGAAGTAAAAAAATTTTATGTGTCATATTCACATGACTTTCTCTACCCTCTATCACCTATTAGTGGATATACAAATTATTCTTATGAAAGCTTATTTTCCTATCTTCTTCATTTTGACTGGGATAAAAATTTCTGTAAATAGCTGCATTACACATTTTGTTACAAATATAAAGGAAATAGTGAGTGACAAATGTTTAAAAACTGGACGCTGTGCACTGGCTTTAAAATTCCATACTCTTTGTATGCAATCACAAGAAATAACTGAATATTGAAAGGTCTTGAAAATAATGACAAAGTATTGCAACAATTCAAACCATTAATAATGGATATTTCGAAATGGCTGATGCCACGAACAAAGTTATTTGAAATAAATTGTGTGTTTTAAAGAGGTCTACATGTTTTGTACTTGTATGTTTTCGTCCATCACTTGATGTTTACCAGTTACACAATATTATACAAAATTTCTTCCGAATGAAGTGGACTTCACAGGTTATTCCCCAAAAATTCAAGATATGCATTTTATTTGTAATGTAAATATCTTTAACAATGGTATTTTAATCTAAATCTTTAGAGCCATTTTTTGGAAAAAAAAATTTTCTCGAAAAATCTTCCTTGTAAAGAGTAGTTTGGGGTGGGGGATTTTCTTGAAAATCTTTGTGTCACATCTTTGGAAGGTACTGAATCCAAGTACCAAGTTTACTATTTATCCTACTATTTGTTTTTGAGTTATGTTGTTCACATGCATGTATGCACAGACCTTTTTCTAAAAATACTTTTTTGGATTTAGGGGGCCCTAAAAATGTGTATTTCTGGTGAAATCTTTGTGTCAAACTTTTGATGGTGGAATGCAATACCTTCTCTATCTACTATGTATGTGGTAGAGAAAGTAATAAGTTAACCGTATATTTTTCTGTTTAAAATGTAATGTTGCTGTTATCTACATGAAACACTTTGTTGTTTATTTGTTTTCTTACTGACAAAGTTTGGGGTTAACAGATACAATAAAACAATGATAAAATAAAATACACACTGGGTAAGCTGAAGTATTAAATTATGTGCTCAAGTACCCAAGTAAGAGCATGCACACACATGTGTGTGTAAATAATAAATATTGAAATGATATGCAAGGACGCTAGAAGCATTGGACAGTTTTTGTGTAAAGTAAAAAATAAATGGCTTTGGACAGTGGAAAGAGAAAAGTAAGAGGTAGTGCATCTTACTTTGAATGGAAAACTATAGTGAATGTGTGATGGTTAAGTAATCAATAAATGAAAAGTGAAAAAAAATTGGAAATGGGACATGAAAAAAAAAATGAAAAAAACTGAAAAAAAGAGCAAGATAATTTAGTGACAAGAATTTGTAAAATGTAAATAAACTGTAGTGATTGTCTACTGAATAAGTGACCAGGGTCAAAATGCAGTAGACAATCAAATTTGTAAAACTCTTAGCACAACACGCACGCACGCGCACACACACATACAAAAAAAAATAATAAATAAAAAGAGTATAAGTTTCAGGGTTAAAAAGATCTGCATATTAGCACTGCTTTCTTGGTTTCAAAGGAATTAATGACCTCTTCTAATAACATTAGTTAACGTCTTCTGCTCACTGTATTTCATCATTAGCAGCAAGTTTAAATAGCTCTGCTTTGTCTTAAATGCTTGCATTAAAAGAAAGGGTCAAGAAACATTTCACCATTCTTCTATATCTAAGCTTCATTACTATGGTCTCTATTGTAATAGGTTAGTAAGAAACAAGAGAAGGGAAAATTGGAAATTATTTTTAAAATGGACTAAAATATTTATATACAGTTCATACTTCTATTGTGTACATGCTGGTGAAATAACACCTAAATGACCATCATGTAGTTTGCAGATGCTTAAATTATTCCTAAAAAGTATCAAATAATGGTACAATGCAGTTTTGATGATGTGTGCTGTTAGTTCTGTTTCCTAGACAGAGCTCTGTCACTGTTTTTAAGATTAAAGTTCTGTATTGATGTTTAAGAATGCTTTTAACATAATCATGAAGTTTGAAGTAAAATGGATAGTTGTTAGTGGATTATAAAACTAGCACGAGAATTGTTTGTCAATTATTGCAAATCAGAAGCATTATTTCTCAGAACTCATTTCAATCTAATATTTTCTTTCTTTTGCAAATAACCCCTTTGAATTTGCTGCATTTAGTCATGGTGCTGATTTCAATGGCAAAGGCTAAGCTCCAGACATTCAATTCAGCATAATAGAAGTTAATCACTTGGTAAAAGTAAATTTCATGTCCTCTTTTCTTTTAATGGACAAATGTGCTTGAGGAGCACGAGTTGTCAGCACTAGATGGAGGAAACAAAACATACAGTAACATACTCCCTGAGTTGGTTGAGATTACAGAGGATCTCAGGCACTCAGTTAGATAGTAGATTGACTTAACCTGCGTCACTATGGATATAGCAGAGTGAAGGAAAACAAAAACCCCTCTTTTGTTGGAATCTGAACTTGGGTAATCTTGTCTGTAGTCAGTCACCTTGGTTATCATTAAGTGTTAATAACACATTTTGAACTTCAATTACAATATGCACAAGCATTTATTTTGATAAATAAGTCAATTACTCCAAGTAAGGGCAACAAATATTCCTTGATATGGTTTAGTCTGAAATTCTCTTAAAATATTGATGCTGGAAAATTAGTTATTTATAACTGCATTACAAGTTTTCAGTTATGTAACAAACCTTGTTATTAATCTTGAAGTTAGAAGTTGGAAACAATGAAGTGGTACAATAACCTGAAAGATTGTTAAATTGTTTGTAACCATAACTTCACTTACTTAAATTTTTGGAACATGTTTCAGAAGCAATTACTTTCAATTTTAGCCTTGGTCCGACTGGCAACACTGGAGACATATTGCTGGTGTTGGTTGGAGAGATGGTGTCATCCAGTTTGACAAAAATGCTGAGGTTATTGATATCTTAAAATCATACATTCTCAAAATTTAAAAAGTTCATCACTACAGCTTTCTCAAGTAGATTAACTGCAAAATCATTCTGAAGTGTTTCCATAGCACTGATCTGTGTGCAGGTGAAATCAGTGGAGGAAAATATACCAAACTTAGTCAGCTCAGAGCATAACACTATCATGCAAATCATTGGCTTTTTATATTACATACTTTATGTTCAATAATGTTTATTCACATAAGGAATAAGAAGTCAAGTTATCAGTAAAGAAAATCAGTGGTGAACTGCTGTTGTGTTTGCTCTAGCAAGCAACAAACTATTTTCTCTTTTCCTCGACATGCTGTTTACTCAAACATTTTATATGTGGTTTTTTGCATTCATCTCTACGTTTGTCACTTATGTGGGTAATATAAATTAACCTTTACACTCCTCAAAAGAGCAAGTGGACTGGTCTGAATCACTGTAACATGCTACTAGAGGTGCTAAAAGCAATTGTTAAATGTTTCATTTTGCTGTCATAATGTTCCAGCCTGCTAGACCTAGATATTGACCACTGTTAAGAGGGGTAGGAATGTGACATTTAAACATGGATTTTCTCCATCCCAAAACTAAGGTCTGCTAGTCATAGCCTTCCAGACTTTTCTTTAAAAAGCCTAGACATTAAAAAGCAACATTTATAAAGTTGAAAACTGCGGTTCTATCACAATGAAGCTGGAGAAATAAAGTACAGTTTTTAAACATTATTTTCTTGTGAACATAGAAAGTAACAGTGTAATACCTATGTTAAAAAACCATAAAATACATTAAATAGAAGTATGAATGTTACTTTTATGATAACAAGGTTATCTATCCTATTAATAGTCTAAACCTGACATTTGTGCAAAACTCATACCAGGACAATTTCAACCAATGGTGAACATGAACTCTTACTTACATAAATAGCTTGCATTTCTATGTTATTTTTTGGTGAAATCACTGTTAGCTTTTGTTTATTTTGAAGAAAATTTATGTAATAGTACAGATTTTTTATTTTACTATTATACGTTCAAAGGAAATTTACACTTTAAGAAGTCTATTGCTGAAGTAACTTTGAATGCTTATTAATGTTAAATGTTAATGCTCATATTATGTTAAATGCTCATATTATCATCTTTCATGTTGCAATGCAAGCTGTCTAAGTTTGCTGAAAAAGAAAGCATTTGTAGTAATGTTGGTGCACTGATTGAAAAACATACCACTTAGTTCACAATGTCAAGAAAATTAAGTCAATACTTTTAGATTCTATATATACCAAGAGACAGACGCAGATTCAGAACTTGCATAGTTCTTGCACTTGTTATTTTCCAATGTTGAGTAGCAATTATGTTGTTTTTTCTTTTTCCATTTTCACGTCATTTTTTGTAATATAACCAGTTGCACAAGAAAGTAAATTTTCTATTGCTAAGATCAAGTTGAAGCTATTAAAATAAAAAGTTTTTGCTAAAAAATTGATCTCATCAGGAATCAAACCCACATTTACTCCATGACAGACAGCGATGTTATTTTATTAATTATTATTATTATTATATTATTATTATAATATTTTAACATACTATGTGTTATATAATACAATGAAATATATTGAAATACTAATGAACATAATTATGACTATGTATGTTCATGTAGTTGGCGCAGACAATTTTAATAATTAAAAATTAAATATAGGTCTGGGGGAAACAATTTGCAGAGCTCTGTTTTCAATAATGGAAAAGGGCAAAGAAAAAACAAACCTGCCAACTTGTGTTATTTAAGTGTCCATTTGAAATGGACTGTTTCATTAATTTGAGCCTCAAACGTGATCTGTTACTGATTCAAAAACATATTCCAGTTACAAGAACTTCTCAGTAGTGCTCAATGGAGTGAAGTGTGCAGTTCGAAGTTTGATGGTCCGTTGTTATTGTGAGATTTCAAGATGCAAAATTCAGACTAGATTATTACAGTTCATTAAAACGTCATGTGCTGAAGCTGAAAGTAAGAAGCGCACACACAAAATAGTGCCGAATAGAATGCCAATACCAGTAGTGGCAATAAGGAAACATAATAGAGGAACTGTATTTAATGATTGCAATAAACCTGATATAGGACATTTGTGAACCAAAATTTTCACACTGACGATACTAATTATGGAGCCCTGACTAGTCCGTGAGTTCCACCACAAAGTTACGACTTTCTGGTAACTTTAGAAGCCGGACACTTCAGGCATTTCCAGAATACCAGGTTAGACAGTTTCTCCTCTTGGTTTACTTATTGTAAAAAGGATGAAGGTGGTTACTATTGCGTGTGTGTTCTATTTGGTCCAAAGGAATGGGTTTGTAGTAGGGTTCAGTTACAATCTCTAGTTCTTAAGCCTCTAAATAAATTTCAGAAGACACTTCAAATATTCAGGGAACATTCGGAGAACAGTTATCATAAAACAGCCCTCGTTAAAAGTAAGAATTTTAGGAGAGTGTATGAAGGGGAAAAACAGAATTTTCAAGTTCAGTTGAACAATGAAATGAAAATCTAAAGTAATTGTTCTCCATTGTGAAGACCATTATTCTGTGCAGTCAACAGAACTTGACACTTCAAGGGCACAGGGATGATGGTGTCATTGATTTATAGCATGGATTTAAGGTTAAAAATTTCTGGGAATTTTAAGGAACTACTTAAATTTCAAGTTGACACAGGGCATGAAATTCTCAAAGACCATCTTGCAAAGGCACCTAAAAATTCTACTCTAAGAAGTAAAATAATACCAAATTATTTTGTTAACTGTTGTGATGTCATAATTGAAAACCAAATTATAGATGATGTTAAGAGAGGGAAATATTTTTCTATTGTATTTTACAAAACTATGGACAGCAGTAAAAATGAATAATTAACATTTTACATGCAAAAAGTGTTGTGAGAGGGAGGAATTTTTAAGATTTGTTGTAACGTGCAATTTTAGTGGTGAAGGGTTGTGTAAGTTAACACTGAATGAACTGCGAGACTTGAGATTATGCATTTCGAACCTACTTGAACAAGGATATAATGGTGATGCAAATTTTTCAGCACTGTTTCGTGGCGTACTAGCAGGCATTTTGGCAGTTCAACCCCTTGTGTTCTATACACATTGTGCCACACATTGCCAGTTTCTAAAGTGTGTTCTTTACTTCCGCTAGACAAGCTCTTGACACAATCTGCAAAATTGTGAATTTCATTAGGGATTCTAATAAGCAGTCATTGCTCATGAAAGACAAAGTCAGTCAGTTGTGCTCTGAGCATAAAAAAACAAAATTGATGCATTGTTTTGTGTTCTAAAACTTCTACGCTGTTTTACTTTGGCCTGTCTATGAGGAGGCATCTTAAGAGATTTTGTCATTGTCACTTCTACCGATCCGTTTGGCAGAGTCAAAGGAAAGTTATGTTATTATTTCTTGGCTGCATGGAGGTTACAGAGTTAAGAAAGTATGGGAATCCAGGTTTGGTTTTCGAAATAGTTCAAAGGAGGTATTTATGTATGATTCATGTGTGTTAACACAGTCAGCTCCAAGTGAAAATGTGATTTGTAGAATGATTTCCTGGTGTAAAGGTTCCAGGTAATACACAAATCCATAATCTGAATAATAAATTTCAAGCCACAGATAGTGTTCAGTCTAAGAAGCAGAGTCTTACTGAAGAAACATTAGATGCATCGGTCATTATTTGGAGACTCTCCCTCCCAGAAAATTACTTAGGCATCTTTCAGAACAGGCAGGCATTTTGTATGGCTGTGTGCAAGGAGCTACTAAATTGTTGATATTAAAATCATTTAAAATAACTGTGACACACGCTATTCCTCTAGATGATCTTGTACGTAGGCGCACATTTTGTGAGTGGAGTCTCAATAGTGTATACAATGGCAAACTAGACCAACATTTAATATTTTTCTGACAAGACCTGGTTCCACCTTCATGGATATGTATGTACATAAAATAATCATTATTGGAGCTCTGACAAACCTAATATTGTTCATGAAGTACCCCTCCATGACAAAATAATTGGTGTAAGCTGCACCATGAGCAGAGAATGAATTATAGGGCCCATTTTTTCCAGTCAATAGTTGACACCCCATAGATGTGAATTTTGTCCCTCCTTTTTTTTTTTTTTTTTTGTTTTTTGTTTTTTGAGATCTAACAGACAGAGTGTATGCCTTTGCCTTTTTTCAACAAGACTCTGCCACAGTCCATACAGCCAATATTTTGATGAAAATAATTGAAAGTCTGCTTAAGGAGAGCAGAATTATTGGTAGAGATTTGTGGACCCCTCAATCCCCCCCTGCAAATTTTATCTCTGGGATAAATTAAAACAAAGTACACAAGATGAACCCACACACCCTGGAAGAATTAAAACAGAATATCTGCCAGGAAATTTCAGCATTTTGCAATGTGAACTAGAGCAAGTGATGGATAGTTTCTTAAAGAGGTACCAAAAATGTATGGACAATAACGATGGCCAGTTTTAGTATCTCCTCTCAAAATGTTGGTAAGTAAAGTCTTTAAACACAGTTAAGGAAATTGTTGTATGGTTGTACCAATGCCACTCTATGTTAGCTGCAGATGGCAATGTGTGCCACCATTGCAAACTTGAAAAACACCATGCAGCTGGTTCTTAGTTCATTGGGTTTCCCTGTAGTTTTAATTGAAAAAACAGGACACTTTGCCATTTTTATGAAAAAATATTAACAGGACTGTCGTTGCACATATCTAGAGTTATATTTTGAGTTTCGAATGCGCATATGAAATTTTTGTTTCTTTTTTCACGTATATCACCTTTAACTGCAAATGTCACAATAGGCTCTGACTTTTCAAACAATTGTTGGCATTCATTACTTAGCTATATTTTTCAATTAAATTTGGGTTTATTACTTCTGGTTCAAGTTGAAACAGCTCACATTCATTCTTGTATTCACATTTTCCAGACTATGGAGGGTAGGGATTTATTCTAATTGGAGGAAAACTTCCCCTACAAGCTTGAAATAAATTTCCAGATCTCTGAATTTAGAAGCCAGCATACTGAACCTTAGACTGTAGAGGTAGTCTTTTGGTTATTATGTGAAGTATTTTTCTGAAAATAAAATAAATTTCTCTTTGTAATAATTTTAACTAATATGCCATTAAACTTCTTAGAGGTACGAGTAAATACTTCAGTTTTAATCTTACAAAACTTGCTTTTTTGTTTTTTTTTTTTTTTTGGTTTTTTGTTTTTTGCTGTCCCATTTCTGGACATATCATAATGTCTTCAGGAATGGAAAGTAATTAAGCAAATGTAATCAGATGATTCTAACGATGACGGTTTTTTATTTTTTAAATAAAATTGCAATAATTACATTTTAGTTATCACTACACATCGTTGCTGTACTGTAAGTGCAGCAACATTTGGGGCCCAAGCATTCACAAGGCTGGACACCATATACACATATAATGGTTTTGCCATGTGTCATACTAATGCCACATTTGGCTTGTAGGGACAATTGTGTTATTATATTCATTTGAAGCTTAATCACAAACCTTTGATGCTGTCATGACTATGTATTAATCAATTCCTTATATATATATATATATATATATATATATATATATATATATATATATTTTTTTTTTTTTTTTTTTTTAATTCTTCCAAGTGTTATCATCTAAGCCCTGGATACAATGTGCAACTGTTTGTTGTGGCTACCAGTTGAGAATTAAAATAATGTGTATTATGACAACTTTGTGAATTTGGTATTTGCAAACAGTCGACAATGGGATCAGAAAAAAATGTGCTAGTGAAGATGTTAAGGAATTTGATAAAAAAAATAAATAAATAAAATGTCAAATTTCCTTAAGCCTGGCATTTTGTAAAATAATTGTAATTCTTCTGGTTATTTTTAAAAGTAATTTGTAAATTCAAACAAGGATAATATTTGGGTAATTCAGTTTAACCATAATTCACCTCAATTACCTTTTTCCTCTAATGATACCATTTTGAGATTACCACAATTGCTGGTATCTACAGAGAGAACAAACAGTACTTTATAACAAGCTATCTTAAGTGTCACATGCACATCCAGTTGAAACAGCCATTTTAATGTGTGCAAGAGCAATGAATATGTTGAAGAGGTAGTGATGCAAATAGTGCAATATCAGTAAAGGCACAGTATGAAGGGAGTTATAAGCGAGTGCTTTTATTTGTTTTGTTTCGTATTTTTTTTTAAAGAAAAACACTACCTTTAATGCCCTGGTTGTATGCTGTTGAGACATTGGGACAAAATTGCTAGTGGACAGCCCTATGTAAAACGATACATCAGGATATCCAGAACTTACACAAAATAGGGTGTTCTAGACAAAACTACAAACAGGGAAGTTCAATGTCTCTCTAAAATAATACGGGTATATGAACATAATATTTACAGAGAATGATGAACCTTAAAACTGTTGATTCTCTCCAAGGTCAATTGTGAAAGAAAATTTTAGCAACGAGTCCAACTCTCTTAACTTAGGGGGTCATCTACAAAGTATAAATGCCACATAAGGGAATTAGAAAAATACATTTATTGAATTCCAGTAATGAATTATCATCAGATGATCATATCTGCTTCTATACTGTAAATGTTGCTCAAAAAAATGCTAGAAAACACTTGGAGGGGGACTGAATGTTGTGCTTTAAGAGGTATTCATATAGTAGTTTACTGATAGCAT
The DNA here is from genome assembly GCA_030765065.1 of Deroplatys truncata. NCBI lineage: Eukaryota > Metazoa > Arthropoda > Insecta > Mantodea > Mantidae > Deroplatys > Deroplatys truncata. Next base: position 113,857,843 of record CM060980.1, read on the forward strand.
CTCAAATTTTCTCATGTCATTTGCTACAAATAGAGTTGCCATATTTGTATTTATTCAGTGAGTCATTAACTTCTTGCTGACAGATTTTGTCTAGAATTTCCTTTATTTAATATATATAATTTTGTTCTGCATTTAATTCTGTGAGAGAAAAAATACATTTCGGCTGATTACTGCACATAATGACCAGAAAAGCTTTGCAAGCTTTTGAGAAAATGCTCTAGTTTTATTTCAAACAAAAACAAATATTGGTACCTACATATGTACTCTGATTGCACTGGTTTGCATCTGTAACACACCCTGAGTGCTAACTTCTTTTTACTGCTACAAAATTTCTCATTACGTGCGTTTTTAAAATAAAACAAAAAAGTACCTTATAATAGGATATGGCTGATTTTTTATATTTGAAGGTTACTATAATATGCACTTAATCAGCATGCTTTCTAAGTTTCAGTCTATTAGAAAATATATAAATCTATGGAATAATTCCATTTTGGTTAACAGATGTTACAAATATAAGGCATAAAAATAATTACTGCATGATAATAAGCCATACCTGTATGCTAAAGCAAAGAAATACAATTTTGAACCATCCTTTGACCATTACTTTTATGCATAAACCAATGACTTCAGTTGTTTGCAAACACATTATATAGAAAAGCAACAGGACAGAGATTGTAAGAATTGGCAGATGTCTGAGGATTCATAAGTTCATTATTTAAAGATGTTTTCTAAGCCAAAAATTTCAAGCTACTGACCCAGATTTGTTCTTTTTGCTCTTATTATTTGCAAAACTGCAGTTTTACACAAACAGTAATTAGCTCATTTCTTATTATTTTAGTCTTGATAGAGATATCTGTGCTCCAAAATAAACCATGAAATATAATTTATAAAATAAATATTTTTCATCTTAAATTATAAGTAATAATTGTGAGTTAGAATTGAGAACATCTGTTCAACTAATAACATAAAATGCAGACAAAAATTTGTTGTACATATGTTATGAATACATTTAATTAAACATAATCATAACAATGGGTGAACTGATCAGATTAGAAGCACAATATCTCAATCAATTAACAGCATTTTAAATAATCTATAAAAGGTTATTTTGTGCTGATTCATTGATAATTCAAAAGGACACATTTAAAGTTGATCACATTTCAGCTCCCATAATCATTATATACATGTTCAAGAATATAAGGCTCTGAATATTTAATACACTATACCACTCATGGATTATGTATAACAACGGTTATCTTCCCTCGGATTCTGTAGGTGCATGGAAAAACCACCTTAAGCCATCAGCTCTTACACACATATTTTACAAGAGAGTCTCAAAGGACCCTTTCTTTAAAAGAAAAGCAGTGACAGCTTTTCTTAATTATGCTCAAACAACATTCTCCTAATCTAATGTTCAACAATTTGGATGGAAAGTTAGCGATAGCACATACTTTCCTCAATTTTCACAACTTCATAAACTTTTCTTCCCAAAATTTGCTGTCTAAATAACATAAGAAAGTAATGCCATATTATAAAAACATACAATGAATAATTATTAATGAGCACAATTCACAGCCTCCTCTCATCAGTATTTTGCCAACAAACTTCAACAGGGAAAGGAAATTCTTTGATAAACTAAGCCATAATTAGCTAAAAAAAAAACACCAGCTTTGCACTAGGTAATGATTATGGGAGAAGTTGTTTGTAATATTGCCTTTTTTTTTTTTTTTTTTTTTTTGTTTGTACAGTTTAAGAACACATAAAAGTACAGGAACAAAATTAGAAAAACTTTAAAGTTCAATTTACAGGCAGAAAAAACACGCATTATATAATGTATATGTATATATAATCCTAAGAATTTGTTAAATCTACAACATACATCAGATACCTAAGAAATACTTTCAGATGTATGGCCCTATTTGGTTGCATTACATTTCTCACTTTGTCCATTGCATCTGCTCCGAAAGATGCAACGATATAATATGAAGTGCTTAAAAGAGTTCTTGGGAGAAAATTGACACTTAAAATGACATGTGTTCTTTTTTTTTTCTTTATTTAATGATCACTGTCTATCTACCTATGGGGTCATAAGAATTTCATTTTACATGTGATATCAGCTTGGTGTGTTGCTGTAATAAAGTGATTTCTCTTGTCTTATCATGTCTAGTCCTTTGCAAATCAGTCACTCAAGAGATATCTATATGTAAGTATATTTCTAATCCACATGAATCCTTTTTTTTTTCCACACACAAACTTTTTTTCTCAAACTAATGTCTCTTTCCAAAAACAAAAACTTTCCTAGAAAAACAAAACTTCAAAGCTTCTTATTTCTTCTGCTCTGTTTCATTATCTTAATTAGTTAGTAAAAAACTAGCTATATGCTATACATAAAATTGCAATCAATGTGTCGAAATCTGCAAAGCTTGGAGATGTGCATGTTAGTAATGCCCCTTAGAGCAAGAACTCTCTAAATCTGACAGAAGGCAATTCAACATTTTTTCTATTAGAATATGCTGCTCACCCACTGCTCTGCCCCCAATGATTTGTTGTACTTATTTGTACACATTACATTTTACTTTACTTACCATGGTCATTAAAAACATCTCTGCATCCATCAAAGAACATAATATCTTGCAGATATCTACATTTTGTTGAAGTGTCCACAAAATATGTTTAACATCTTTGACTGTCACATTAAATTACAAATATCTAAATTTTATTAATGCAACATTTTTCCTCACTCTCTTCCCTCAGTAATTCTTAATGTTTGCGTCACAAGAAACACTGATATTCTTTTAAAATTTTCTGGTGTCATAACATGGTATAATTTCATACTTACACACATCAAGCCTTTACTCCATCTGACAGCTCTAACAAATAAAACATCTTTATATGTGATCTACTCACTAGATGAAAAAAGGTCTCTTAGCCACTCCTTTCTTTGTTTTCAAGTCAAATAGTAACTCTTGCTTTAAATAAACTGAAGCTTCCTTATCTCTTATAGTAATTTATTTCTTTTTCTCTTTTTAATTTATTTCAGATACTTAAACACAGGATACAAATGAAAGCCATGTACAAAAGTGGTCACAAGTAATGCATATTTATCATTATTACCATCTGAAGAGGTTTATGACACCTCCAAACCAAATCTCTCCCAGTACTTATTAGATTGAGGAAGGAGTAGGAGTCTCTTGTTAACCATGCAGTTTTGGTCAAAGTGGAAACTCAAATCTAGTGGATTATAATAGATAGTGGAAACACTCAAATTTGTTCCTTTTTTAACTTTATTTTAAAATTTTACAAAGCGGTGATTTTGTTATATTGATATGAATTTGGTTCACTTCGGAAAGAGGTTTAAAGCTTGTAAATTGTTTATTATTTTTAAAGTATTAACAGCAAATGCATACACGTTTGTGTTTTCATTAAGTACAAAACCGTTTTGCATCATTTTATGAAGAGGACAATTTATTTATGGGCATTATAAATTTAAAACCAAAAGATTGTTTTAGAGAAGAGAAAGAATATTATTTTTATACTCTCAGCAAAGAATGGTTATACATTTTGTTATTCACTGTTTTTATGATTATATTAAGCAAATTCCTCAAGTAGAGAAAGTGACACACACAAGGGCAGTCACAATAATGAGTTGCAATTATTGCTATGGCACAACAGAGCAGATATGTTCTCTGGGAAAGGTGGTAATGCCCATACAATATACTTGAAGTTTATTGTTCACATACATTTAGCTATTTAAATAGAAGGAAGTACTCCACATAGTCAATGACAACAGCATGCTTCAAAAAGAGTCCCCACAAAATGAGAAAGAAAGGTTCTTAATGTGATCTGATATATGCATTACTTGAGGAGACTTCTGCACCTCTTATCATCTGAAGCACAGTATATTTTTTATTTACTGAGATGTGTTCATCAGGTAGGCTTTTTTTTTCCCCCCCTTTCTTTGCTCACCATTCTCCACAATTTAGAGAAAGAGTGGTGATTGCAAAATATATTCTCTGAATGCAAGTTAAGAGCTTTTAAGGAAGGAAATAAATAATTACAAAAAGAATAAATGAATTCAAGTGATGTGATGTAATATTGTGCATAATTATTTATATTGCAAGATTCTAAACACACGGAAGACAAGAGGCAATACAAGACACATACTTGCAGTATACACTTCTATCATACAATTACAAATTTTAAAAGGGCTTGAATGCCATTTCTGGCTGAGTAAACATGATATACAGTGCAAGAAAAATTCTATTTTTGTCTTTTTTTAGTATTTTATATTACATTAACAATGCTAATGCTAAAATCTTACACCCCAAATACCTTTTAATTTCCCTCAAACACATCCAGTTAGCATGGCAAATTATTTTGCTACCAGAGGTTTATTACCTTTTTTTTTTACTGTTTTTTTCAAATTACGGTATGAGACAGATATACACACATTATATACACATACGTACTCCCATCCATACAGGAAAATCAAATCATACAAAGTGACATAAAGGCACAACTTTTAAATTAGGACTGTGGTTATATTATATATTTATATATGACTAGGGCATTAGAAACACAAATAGGATGAACAACAAACACATTTGGAATGTTACAGTGTTCAGTTTTAAACTTTTAAATATCAACATGGATTTATACTTTTAAAACAACGTAAAACATTGAAAAAAAAAAATAAATAAAACAAGTAACAAATTCTGATTTCTCCAACAATTATCCTCTAAAGATCTTTCCTTAGGTTTAATTTTATTTCTTATTGTAATTTTCTTCTTTACTTACTCTGCCTCTAATGAAATGCATATGCAGTTGCTTTTGCAATCTTACCCCCCTTCCACCCAACATTTCTTTTTTTTCCCCAAATTTGTAAGCACTGGATAAATTTATGCATGGCTTTGGCAGCATACAACAGTGGAATTGCAAAATAGGCTGACCAAAACTTCTCTGCCTCCAGTATGCCATGCCTTCTCAAGTAGCTCAAACAATGAAATACATACAAAAAATGGGGACAAATTAAGAACTATAGTGTTTTGAACACCATCACCAGTTATCACAGTAACAAAAGGGTAAGGATCATACCTAGCAGATAATGACAGAGATGCAGTCAATGCTATTCTTTTGACACTGTCCCTGGGCTCTATTTTATGAAATTCCTACTTCATTTCTTTATAGGCAAAAGGATTTTTGTGTATGGATTTGCAATGTCAGGGTGCAAATTAACAGGAAGGGGATGAAATAATTTCTGTATTTGATGAATTTAAGTTGCCAACTGCTACATCAAGTTTTTTTTTATTACTCTATTTATTTTACTTTGCTTTAACTACATGGTCATATCGCAACGATCTGTTAGTGGGTAACTCTTAGATCCATGTGTGGCGGACAGTTAACCTTCTAGGTCTCATCCTCATCACTCACTTTGTCATGTGTCCACAGAGACCCTAGTGCATAGCAACTGGATCTTCTGCCTTGTGTCATGTAGATGGCATTAGGGTGCTGTCCAGCCTAACTTCTTTCACATAGAAAGGCAGTTTAGCCTTCTAGGTCTCATCTCTGTAACCATGCCATCATGCTATGTCACGTGATAGCAACCGGATCTTCTGCTTTGCGCTGTGCAGATGGCATTAGGGTGCCGTCCTGTTTTCACAGTTAGCCTTCTAGATCTCATCCCTTATTATCATCTTGCTTCATCATGTGTCCACAGAGACATAGCAACTGGATCTTCTGCTTCATGCCATGCAGATGGCATTAGGATGCTTTCATTGCCTGTGGATAGATGGCACAGCTTTCGCTATTACTGCCTATTTTTCATATTTACTAATTGTTTTAACTTAAGGTGGAACTTTGGGTCATGGTATTAAATATCCAAATCAGTATTTACCTTAGCAGCTGAGGGAAACCACAAAAAACCTCAGTCAGATTGGTCAACCCACGGGATTTGAACCCTGGACCTCCCAAATAAGGGCCACACACATTACTGCCTGAGCCATCCCACTTGGTTACATCAAGTTGTTTCTTATTTTTGTTTGCTCCTTTTTAAAATGATGGTTAATCTAACCTAACAATGCTTAACTAACACATTAGCATTTTATTAATTTGTATATGTATTAAGGTTTTATAACTTAATCTCTAAAGTCTAGGATTTTTTTAATATAAAACTGGTTACTGCTCAAGGTTTTAAATCAATTTTGGGATGGTCAAGTAAACATCCTTGTGAAATCCTTCTCTGAATAGTAATGTGACATGATTTACAGTTTCAGAAATTTCAGCAATCCAAAATTGAATATAGAATAAAACACTATCCGATACAAACTGAATGTTGGAGGCTAGCATAACCTTGTTCCCAGAAGCAGCAGTGAAGAACACTGTAAGTTGGTTCATAGCTCATATGGTATCTCCCAATATCATCATAACAAGTGTGTGAATTTCATATAAAGAACCAATACTGAGCAGCATAAACATCAATAACTGGATGTCTATTGTAGCAGCTATGCTGAGTATCAGCAAGTTTCTTAATATGTGCATACATAGTTAAAAGACAGCCTTCATTAGAAGCATGAACCATGCATTTCACAGAAAAAGGACAATTTTGATTGTTTTCTAAATTTCTGATGCAGCTATTGAATGACATTCAATTTAACCTAATTTATATTTAGAAAAAATACTTTATTAAGTTATTTTGTTTTAAATATTGTTTCCTTGTGTTCTACTTGCTAATTTTCCCAATTTACCCCCCCTCAAAAGTGCTTAAAAATTTGGATCCTACCCTCTTAAAACATAAAACATTTAAATTGCACCCTATCTGATGCTATCCAAAACATGCAATTCACTTTATATTACAAACCACAGATTGTAAAGCACTCCAAAATAATTGAATACTACTTATAGGAACTGGAATTCTGAAAAATTGTCATACACATTTGAAACTATCTGCTTGTTTTCTGCTAAATTTTCAGAACTACCATGCATTAGTCTAGAACTAAAATATGTAACTAAGATACTAAATTTTCATTTAGTCACCATGCACGCACAAAAACTATAACTGCAATCAAGTAAATACATTGGTGTTTTGTATTACCAACCACTTTTCCTTAAATTCTGTAGCCAAACACGTTCTGGCACTATAATGCGAATACTACATACATAAGTAGCTTCAATCCACCTTTTTCATTCTTGTGAAATAACATTTCATTGTTGTCTTAAAAGAATCAAAAACTACTATAGTAATTGTATCACATGTCATCAAATTTGGTTCTATTCCAGATTATTCAGCAGCCTATGATAGCTATAATTATAATTCTCAATATAACAATCCTCCTAAACAAAGATATGTAAAAATGTTAATATAATGATACGTTTGACTAAACTTCCTTAATATTTTAAGCAGGATATTACCTTTCACCCTTGAAAATTATCAAAATAATTTGTTTTTCAAATCAATATTATCCACAAGCTAAACTTGTAATTTTTCTTCAGTAAAAGGCAGAAGTTAAGCAACAGAAATTAATGGAAGAGTACATGGAAATTAAATTCTAAAGAATGAGAATGCATTTTGCATGCTTCTTGATAGCTTGTATTTTATACTAAATTGTGTAAATTTAACCCAGATAAGCAAGAAAGCTAATAGTACACACATTTAATATGAATGCAAAAATTAATCTAATTATACACAACTGCTTGGCATTCCTTCCCATTTTTAATAAACCAAATAAAGGTGACTATGGCTTATTTATCATTATGAACCCGAGATCAGTATTGCATAAAACATACAGTGCATTGCAAATAATCAAATTGAAAGCTTTCATGCTTTTGGAAGTTCAGTATTAAGATTACTGCTACATATTGAGTTTTCAAATTAAGATTTGAAATATAAGAAATATGCCAAATCTGAAATTGATCTGACCTGTAAGTTTAAATGTGTAATTTCTGAATAAATATTGAAAATTAATGTAAAATTAATTAATACTACATGCTTTAGATTATTGCACAGTCCACTGCTAATTTTTTAAATGCATTTTAAACTGTAGGGTTTTCTTTTCTATTTTTTTAGGTTACTGAATAATTCGCTTTCGTAAATTTAATATTCTTTTAAATAAAGTACTTTATACAATTAACATCTAATCTAAATCAATTGTCTCTGTAAATATTTGTAGCTTGTGCAGTTACAGATACAGATGGCAAGCTCCATTGGACTTTGATGGTATGTTATGAGCCTGGAATATTTTGAATATGCAAAAAGTCAAGAGTTTTTATGAGACTGCATATTGAAATGAGTAGATGTCCAATGTGTTAAATGCTCAATCCTTTGGCACAATACTATTTTAAAAAATGCTTCTTTTTTGGGGGGGGCAAGAGTACTACTACTGAAGTTTTTGTACTTAGGACTTTAAGAAAGAATAGCATTTTGATGACATTTTCTTTGTCTTCATAGCTAATGTGTCATCAGTACTACTGTCATGTGCTTGCAGAAACTGAGCATGTTTTCCTAGTTCCCTTTTTGATCTTACTTATGACATACATATCCATCAACAGCTACTTGCATGTCCTTACCCAAAGGGTGAGCAGCATTAGCAATAATGCTCCTCTTCACTCTACAGGGGGCACAGAAGCTTTGGTGGTGCTACACTCTTAGGGTTCCCTTTACAAGGAGAACATAATTATGTACATTCATTACCAATGTATAAAGGGATGTGGTGGAGAAACTGAATGCTAGCTCAATACTTACTCATTATAACAGTTGTCTTTATAGGCTTATAAATAAATCGTTGGAAAATTTTAAGTAGTTTGTAAACATTAGGCCCAGGAAAGTTTCTCAACGAATGTTGATTGTGCATATCTTATATATTATATATATAATTACTTTTTAACCTCTGATACTATATTTAACATTACAAATACAAAAAAGTCAATTCCTATGTATAATTTGTTTTCTTCTTCCCTTAGATCTAAGCTAGGTGTGTAAGATAATCTGTGTTTGTGTATGTGAAGAGTAGTAATAACACATTGCACCCAAACTACCTTAAATATGCATTATCCATTTTTTCCATTACAAAACTTACTTGAAATTTGAATTTTCTGATATAATATATATATATTTCTTTATTGTTATTACAAAAACTATTCTCATCCTCTCAGTCAGTATGTTCACTTCAACAGAAATGAATCGTTTTATTTGAGATTTCCTGTGAGCCCTTGATTTTCTCATTACAGGCTCACATAACTTAAATTTCTTTTCCTGTCCCAAGCGGACAAACACGAGAACACATTTTAATTATTAATTTTCTTTACACATCTAGAGAAAAGCCAAGAAAAACCTGCAACACCATATTATGTCTTCCTTTTAAAAAGTGTGTGAAATATACGATTTTCATGTTTTTATTCATGTAACTACAGTGTTATAATTTCTCTGTACAACTTCTTTTAAATAGCCTATATAATTTTATATATATTAACATTCACAAGTGTTACATTTCTCTATGTAATCTCATTAAACAAAACGGTAAGTAACTGCAACTATGTATCACATGTTTAAAAAAAAAGAATTCTATACACCATTATGTTATTGCTACTGCAAAAATTTAACATTCAGGCTCATAAGGTCATCTTAATACTTTCATCTCTCATACATTAGTCAGTTACCAAACTAATAATGCTCAATGTTGTTTAAAACTTAGTAACGCATAAGACAAAGAATGCCTGGTTTTTCTTCAGCTATAACTGAAACAGATTTCTTCCTCAGGTTTAGCAGCAGCTACAAAAACATTGCCTCCCACCCCAAATTAGGTAACATTAAGAGTCAAAATGTTGCTGAACTTATCCTCAAAGATGGCAATAGAAGGTGCTAATTAGCAGCTTGTTAGGGAAAACTATAATTCATTCCATGTTTGTTGATCTTTTTCATCATTCACACATGCCACGATGTTTTGAGCATCATGAATAACATTTGCAGTCCTGAACAGACCACAAGATAAAATAGGAAAAAGCTCTGCAAGCTACTTGCTGCAACTCTATGATAGAAAGCTAGATGATTCCTACCGGTTTTCTGAACACTTCCAATATTCATTCTAGCACAGATAAAAGGAAAGACATCTCATCACTTTGTGTACAAGACCCCTAAACCTTTAATTTGTATATTGGATTTGTGTTGCTAACAAAACATCCCTGACTTCAAGAAGCACCTTTGAATGAAATATATTTGAATTAATTTTTTCACTCTAAAGAATTATCTTTTTATTCAATATCCAACAAAAAACCACCAATGGAAATGGGATGTAAACACACAAAACAAGTTAAAAGTTTTGGATTACGCTATGGCAGCAAGCTAATGCAATAGTAAGAATTGGCTTGCAGTCACATAGCTTAGTCATATTTTATCATTACCATTAACTAAAATAATCACAACATATATGTTAACAATATTAATTAGGATCACTTAACAAAACTTAAAATTATGTAATAGTGATGCAGTTGCAGATGAAGGTTAATACTTGCTGCTTCTGACTCTTAGCATGGACTCCAGTGATCACCAACACGAATGCACATTTCGATGAACTGAGAAAGAGAAATATGATAGTTATATTACGTAATCTTTCACATCTCCTTTGCATACCATTACCTATTTTATAATCTCGAGAGATAAAGTTTTTAAAGATTTTTTTAATAAGTTATCACAAAACTGTGATTGACTTTGATTATAGCTCTTTTTATAATGGCAATGTCTAGACTAAGTCTAGAATGTTGAATAAGAATATGAAAAATGTTGTGTCATGGCCTTCTGAACCAAGGCTCTACTATTAAACCCGCATAGTTACTTGTGATACCTGAATATATATGATTCATCTATTCCAGAGAACCACCAAGTCAATCTCCCTTACTTCAAGATAAAGTTGATTTGTAATTTTGCAAATATTTCTAATATCCAGGCTTATCCTTAAACCACACTATTAGAGCTAACTTTGTTTTTTATTTGTGCAGAAGTTAAGGTTAGAATGTTGAGCAGTTTTTAAAAATTCACTACGAGGGCAGTCCAGAAGTACCCAACCTGAAGTATATATAGTGGTTGTTTCAAACAAATGGCTATGGTAGAAAGTACCAGCTTTATAAAGCTTAAGTTTGAAGTTTGACGATGCTACATCGTTTAGCAATTGTTTGGCAGCCATTAATAGTGAACTCTCTTAGCGAATTTTTAAACATGGATAAAACTGAACATCATTATGTGATACAATACTTTCAAGGTCTTAGCCCAACTAACATTAAAGCTGAGCTAGATTCTACTCTGGAGGAGTCTGCTCCTTCATTTACAACAGTAAAATATTGGGTGGCAGAGTTTAAGCGAGGCCGTACGAGCTGCAAAGACTAACATTGCAGTACTCGACCAAATGAGATGACCACGCCAGAAATTGTGAAGAAAATCCACAAGGTGGTATTGGATGGCCGCTGACTGAAATGCGCGAGCTAGCAGGCATTGTAGGCATTTCAAAAAGTGCTGTACATCGCATACTAACTGAAAATTTAGACATGAGAAAGTTGTGCACAAGATGGGTGCAGCGTTCACTCATAATGGAACAAAAGCAGTGTCGTGAGGATGTTTCAGCCGAGCATTTGGCGATGTTTTGCTGCAATAAAGCAGAGTTTTTGCGTCAATTCATAACTATGGATGAAACATGGGTTCATCACGTCACACCTGAGATGAAGGAACATTCAAAACAGTGGATTGAAAGGGGAGAATCGGCTCCAAAGAAGGCGAGGACAGTTCCATCTGCAGGCAAGATTATGGAGTCAGTTTTTTGGGATGCTCGTGGAATAATTTTCATTAATTATCTTCAAAAAGGAAAAACATCAATGGCGAGCATTATGCAAACTTATTGCAGCATTTGAATGATGAAATCAAGCAAAAACAGCCGCATTTAGCAAAAAAGAAAGTTCTGTTTCATCAAGAACAGTTGGCTATTTTGCAGAACTCGACGGTTCTCACTATAAACAGGGTATTGAAGTTACTGAACATCACTGGGAAAAGTGTATCGAGCTGAAAGACTATGTAGAGAAATAAAGATTTTTTTTCCCAAAATTATTATTATTTTTTGTTATGTCGGGTACTTCTGTGACAGCCCTTGTATCATGACTAGAATTTGAAATGCACATACCATTCAGTTTCACACTATGGCTCTATGTCTAAACCATAGTCAAAATTTGCCCAAGCATACTTCATTTATTTATTCCAGTGAACTGGCAAGGCAATTGTTCATATGGAACATAGTATGCTGACTTTAACTGGATTAAAACAGGATGTCAATGTTCTGCTGCATGCTTCCAATCAAAATAGTAAACAAACTATTAATGTATGGAACTTTTAAAGAATGGGCTGTCTGTTCATATAGCTGCTGCATTACGCTGGAAATGTGTGCAGCAGATTCTAGCTTAGCCACGATAGCATTTTGTACAGCATTCTGATGAAAACGGTTTATGAAGTACTGCCATTAAAATTCACCACTGCACTCCAACAGGTGTTTTACCTGCAGTAGCAACTTCACACTATGGGCAGAGGATGAAGTGGTCTTTGATAAGGGAATTAAGGGATCTTAATGCAGAACAAAACTACCTTTTTACTTTCTCTACTACGTATAGCAAGTAGGGGAAGTACTGCATTCCATCCAAAAATTTGATACCAAGATTTCACAGGAAATACATGTTTTGAGGTGCACGGAATGCATATAAAGCATTTTTGGAAGAGAGTGTGTGTGTGTGTGTGTGTGTGTGTGTGTGTGTGTGTGTGTGTGTGTGTGTGTGTGTGTGTGTGTGTGTGTGTGTGTGTGTGTGTGTGTGTGTGTGTGTGTGTGTGTGTGTGTGTGTGTGTGTGTGTGTGTGTGTGTGTGTGTGTGTGTGTGTGTGTGTGTGTGTGTGTGTGTGTGTGTGTGTGTGTGTGTGTGTGTGTGTGTGTGTGTGTGTGTGTGTGTGTGTGTGTGTGTGTGTGTGTGTGTGTGTGTGTGTGTGTGTGTGTGTGTGTGTGTGTGTGTGTGTGTGTGTGTGTGTGTGTGTGTGTGTGTGTGTGTGTGTGTGTGTGTGTGTGTGTGTGTGTGTGTGTGTGTGTGTGTGTGTGTGTGTGTGTGTGTGTGTGTGTGTGTGTGTGTGTGTGTGTGTGTGTGTGTGTGTGTGTGTGTGTGTGTGTGTGTGTGTGTGTGTGTGTGTGTGTGTGTGTGTGTGTGTGTGTGTGTGTGTGTGTGTGTGTGTGTGTGTGTGTGTGTGTGTGTGTGTGTGTGTGTGTGTGTGTGTGTGTGTGTGTGTGTGTGTGTGTGTGTGTGTGTGTGTGTGTGTGTGTGTGTGTGTGTGTGTGTGTGTGTGTGTGTGTGTGTGTGTGTGTGTGTGTGTGTGTGTGTGTGTGTGTGTGTGTGTGTGTGTGTGTGTGTGTGTGTGTGTGTGTGTGTGTGTGTGTGTGTGTGTGTGTGTGTGTGTGTGTGTGTGTGTGTGTGTGTGTGTGTGTGTGTGTGTGTGTGTGTGTGTGTGTGTGTGTGTGTGTGTGTGTGTGTGTGTGTGTGTGTGTGTGTGTGTGTGTGTGTGTGTGTGTGTGTGTGTGTGTGTGTGTGTGTGTGTGTGTGTGTGTGTGTGTGTGTGTGTGTGTGTGTGTGTGTGTGTGTGTGTGTGTGTGTGTGTGTGTGTGTGTGTGTGTGTGTGTGTGTGTGTGTGTGTGTGTGTGTGTGTGTGTGTGTGTGTGTGTGTGTGTGTGTGTGTGTGTGTGTGTGTGTGTGTGTGTGTGTGTGTGTGTGTGTGTGTGTGTGTGTGTGTGTGTGTGTGTGTGTGTGTGTGTGTGTGTGTGTGTGTGTGTGTGTGTGTGTGTGTGTGTGTGTGTGTGTGTGTGTGTGTGTGTGTGTGTGTGTGTGTGTGTGTGTGTGTGTGTGTGTGTGTGTGTGTGTGTGTGTGTGTGTGTGTGTGTGTGTGTGTGTGTGTGTGTGTGTGTGTGTGTGTGTGTGTGTGTGTGTGTGTGTGTGTGTGTGTGTGTGTGTGTGTGTGTGTGTGTGTGTGTGTGTGTGTGTGTGTGTGTGTGTGTGTGTGTGTGTGTGTGTGTGTGTGTGTGTGTGTGTGTGTGTGTGTGTGTGTGTGTGTGTGTGTGTGTGTGTGTGTGTGTGTGTGTGTGTGTGTGTGTGTGTGTGTGTGTGTGTGTGTGTGTGTGTGTGTGTGTGTGTGTGTGTGTGTGTGTGTGTGTGTGTGTGTGTGTGTGTGTGTGTGTGTGTGTGTGTGTGTGTGTGTGTGTGTGTGTGTGTGTGTGTGTGTGTGTGTGTGTGTGTGTGTGTGTGTGTGTGTGTGTGTGTGTGTGTGTGTGAATAGCATAACTCAGAAACGAATAGTCGGATAAACACCAAACTTGGTATTTAGGTTCAGTATCTTCCAGGATGCGACATGAAGGTTTTCAAGAAAATCCCCCCACACCAGATTACCCTTAACATGGAACGTTTTCGAAAATTTTAATTTTCTCAAAAATGGCTGTAACGATTTTGTTTAAAATATCTTAAATATAATATATTTTCATGACAAAATGTATATCTTGAATTTTCTGGGAATTTCTCCAAAAGTACTCTTCATTGTGAATGACTTTTGCATTACTGGTAAACCATAAGAGATAGACAAAATTTTACTACACAAAAAATGTAGATCGCATTAAAATATACAATTTATTATGTCATATACATTTTTTTTGTTGAGTGTCCCATTTTCGATATTGCTTGTTATTCCCTTAAATTTTCCAATACTTTTTCTCAAATGGGAATTCGTTATTCATTTTATTTTTACTTTCTCCACTATGTATAGTAAGTAGTATTGCATTCCACTCAAAAATTTGATACTGAGATTTCACCGAAAATACATGTTTTGAGGTGCACTGAATGCATATAAAGTATTTTTGGTAACATGTCCACGCGTGCGTGTGTGTGAACAGCATAACTCAGAAACGAACAGTCGGATAAACACCAAACTTGGTATTTAGGTTCAGTATCTACCAGAGATGCGACACGAAGGTTTCAAGAAAATACCCCCACCCCAGATTACCCTTTACACGGAACATTTTTCGAAAATTTTAATTTTCTCAAAAATGGCTCTAATGATTTTGATTAAAATATCATACATTTAAGATACTTTCATGACAAATAAAATGTATATCTTGAATTTTGTGGGAATGTCTCCAAAAGCATTCTTCATTGTGAATGACTTTTGCGTAACTGGTAAACCATAAGAGATAGACAAAATCTTACTACACAAAAAAATGTAGATCACATTAAAATACACAATTTATGTTATATACTTTTTTTTTGTTGAGTGAACCATTTTCGGGATATTGCTAGTTATTCCCTTAAATTTTCCAGTACGTATACTTTTTCTCAAATGGGAATTCGTTATTCATTTTTTTTTGTCCTTGTAATGCAAAGAGAATGGAATACTCCACATAGCAACCAACTCTTAAAATATTTGACTATCGCTTAAAGCCTACCAATTCCCCTTGCATCTACAAGAAAATTAGCAATAATATTAACATCTCGATTAAAATGAAGCATATGGAGAATAAGCGTTTGTAAAAATAGTTTGTACAAGAGTACAGAAAGTCATGCGAGTGTAACACATCAGATTTTTTTTATTTTTTGTGTGTGTGTGTGTGTGTGTGTGTGTGTGTGTGTGTGTCCAAAATTAACACATACATGTATAGCATTTAAATGGTATTTGATATATACATACCTATTGTATTTAGCTGAAACAAGACAAGTGGGATTGGCATTTGCCCTAGGCTCATTTGCCTCTCCCACTCATGAGAATTTTTAACACTTACAGCTTTATTCTTGTAATTATTAACTGTATAGTGACCTAATTGTTTTCACTGTCCATAGCCATTTGCTTCTCACTTAATTCATAAACACTCTAACCTTCTCATAGTACTTCATAAATATTTCCTTCACTGCAATGTTTTGGGTCAACCTTTGACCATTTGTCACTTACCTGTTCCTCCCTCCACTTGTTAGTGATCCTACATTTAAACAGCATATGTACTAGATCCTCCTGCTCACCACATACAGGGCATTGATTTTGTGCTGTTCCCATCCTCATTCCTTTTAACCTCCACACTCCTGATCTTACTCATGCTATACTTTCTCTTGCTTGTTTACCTGCTTTTTCTACATATTCCTCTGTTCCCCATGTCAAATTTAATATTTTATAATCTATTAAAGAAGACTTCTGATATTTCACTAAACATTTTTTGTATTTCCATATCCTTTAGCCTCTTCTCTCAAAAAATTTAATTCATTATTCTCCCTTTTCCACCAAATCTCTCCTATACCATTTGATTCTAGTTATTCTTCAAATGGTACCCCCACCCTCAATTTTTTAAATTTTTTTCTTGAAATTCTAGACACTGTCTTACTATATTATTTTCTTCTAGCTGTACTATTCTGTACCCAAACTTCAATGCTCCCTCCATAATCTGACCCTTGCTCGATTCTTGGCCCATTTCTATCTGTGCTACCTGATTGACAATTAATATTGATAGGCCTAGGGCTTCTTTACAAAATAACCTATGGAATTTGACTACTTCCCATGCCTCATCAAGTCCCCATATGTCTACTCTGCATAGGATTTTGATATCTACCACTTTAATCCTATTTCAGATACTCTATATTTACAATGTTTTATTATTGCTAACACACATTTTCCTTTAGCTAATGCTCCTTTTTTTCTGTTTTTCCCATTTTCAGTCAACCATCTATTTTGACTCCTCTTAGGTAATTACTTTCTCTAACCACCTTATATTCTTTTTCCTTTTCATCTCATTTCTCATTTTTTTTTTTATCAATTTACCTTCTTTCTTAAACACCAAAATCCTTTTTTTTTGTGTGTGTCAAGTCTTAATCCCCAGTCATTGCAATATTTTTCTACCCCTTGAAGTGCCTGTTTTAATCCAATTACCATAAATAATCCCACCAACCAATCACTGGCAAAAAGCAACCCTAGTATCTATATATCATTTATCATTGGCAAGTGCTTATTGTGTCTCCCTATTGCATGTAATATATCATCTATAAATATATTAAATAATACCAGACTTAATTTGCACCCTTGTCTGAGGCCTTTGCATTGTTGAATTTTTTCCATTAGTTACCCTTCCTTTACTCTTACACAAAAGGTGTTCTCTTTACACAATGCCCTTATTTTATTTACCATTTGATTACTCATCCCTGTATTTAACAATTTTTGCCACAGTGAGTGTAGTTCAATACTATCAGAAGCATTTAAATGGAATAGAAATAGTTTCGATTCTTATAATAATATCCCATGCACATCAAAGAAAGCCCATTGGCATTTGCGATATTTTAGTCCCGAGTGTCTTCTATTAGCTGAAAAGAGAGGGAAAGAGAGATGATCAAGTCAGTGGTGTCATAAGAGTAATGCAAAAGGATGGTCATAGCATGTACCATGGATAAGAGAAAAAGAAACTGGATTAATTTAATTAATGTTGAGGCATGTGATAGTAAAATAATGTGAAAGGCCTATGTAAAAAAATAAACTCATTCTGCATTCACTGTGATGGTCAATACACTCGCATGCAGGAAATACTAATCAATAAAGATATTTTAGGATTTAAATTTATTTAGATGCTAAAAATAACTATTTGTTCTAAAATTTATCCCCACCCCCCAAAAGCAATGATTAGGTGTGTTTAATTTCCTTTTTAGCTGACTTGTGTACATGGTAAATTATTCTGCTTAAAAGATGCTACTCCCACTCCTCTCCAACCCAGATTTGAGGTGATGACAATCACCTCAAATCTATAGACTTGCTGCTGCCATTAAGCTCTCTCCAAATATATTGTAGTGGAAAAATACAATTTGGCATCATGACTACATAAATGTGTGTTCTTAAAATCAATGTAGGAATAACAAGTGGAAAAGCCCAATCAGTGATGTTTTAATTGTCTGTACTTAAATAAATAGCAAATGAATGACAACTGCCTCAGATCAGACTTACTTTTACCATTAATACCTTCCCAGATATACTGTAGTTGCTAGAAAAATACAACCCAGGGTAACAAGTATGAAATTAATTGCATTTGAATCAACATAGAAAAGATCAAGTTTGTTGTGCAATATATTAATTTATTTACCTACCTATAGTAACATATTTTTACTCCTTTCTTTTATTCTATGGTTAGTTCACAAGATCAAAATATTACTTTGTTTCTTCACAATTTTTTTTTTATAAATGAGGGATCTAACAACACTGGACTTCAGAAATTATGTGTAAATTATTAATTTGTCAGTGCTTCAAATACATGTGCGTCAAGCAATGTTACCTGTAATGTTTATGTAATGGCAGAGTGAAAGAATCAATATAATAATATGATCCATTCCATGATACATGTTGGGTTTATACACCACTGTGTCGATGGGCAACTCACAAGTAGTTTTGTTTACATTTGCCTTCAACCCTTTCTTTATTTTATTTATCTATTTTAATTTCTGTTCAGTAGTTTGAAAGCACAAATTAACAATGTCAAAATCATAAAAATCACACAAAATAGGCCAGCAAAAAAAAAAACAGCAGCAGCAAAAAAAAAAAAAAAAAAAAAAAAAAAAAAAAAAAAAAAACACACGTGCGTGAGTGACCAAATTTTCAGACACAAAAAGCAGGACCCATTAATAAGGTGGTCTGGTACCTTACTAGAAAATAGATTTTTTTTTTGGGGGGGGGGCCTTCACTTCACTTAGGCTAGTGTAACTTATCTATATAAATTGTAATACATCATATTTTCTCCCTTTTAACACTAATAAACATGAAATACACTGTTGCTGGATGTTACTTTGTATAATGAAAGATTTGAATATAAAATATTACTAGCAATATTTATTAGACTGTTATTATTACTATTAACACTAACAATTATTCTTACATAATATTGAAAACAATGCAATGTCTGTTCTTTTAAGAAGATAGTAAGACAGGTTCTCATACTTCTCACTACCATGAATTGCTTTTAACAATTTTCAGTTCCCAAGAAGCATATCATGGAACTGCACACAGTTATAATTCAAATTACATTTTGTGATTAGCATATGTTTCAGAGTTTCTGGCTTTAGTTTGGATTTTTCCATTTGTCCACATATTGTTCATAATTGAAAATACCCTTTCTGTTGGTGAATTTGTAGCAGGAAGGCATAAGGAAACTCTATAATGTTATGAGGGGGACTATTTATATTTTGAGCCTTGGCAACTCTGAATGTTGTAGGTGCCATTTGACGTTTCCAATAGAAAGTTTGACATTTTTTACCATAATCTACTTCAAACATTTTGTCAATTGAGCGTCATTTATTTTGTTTACACTAACTTGAAAATTGTGTGTTAACAAAAACATGGAATTAACTCGTGAAAATGTTCGTGCAATGATTTATTACGACTTTCGACGTGGATTATCAAGACAAGAGTGCATTGATCAACTAACTTCCACATTTGGCGATGAAGCTCCATCCTTTGCCACTGTGAAACGCTTGTATAACAAATTTTATCGTGGCAGCATTCGCTCAATGATGAAGTTCGTGAAGGTCATCCAAAATCAGTTGTTGTGCCAGAAAACATTGATACTGTGCAAAACCTAATAATGAAAGATTGTCATGTGACATATTTGAGATTGAGGCAACCCTAGGCATTAGTTCCACCAGCATATATAAAATATTGCATGATTATTTAGCCGTGAAAAAGGTTTGCTCTCGTTGGATTCCACATAATTTGACACAATCTCAAAAAGATGCTCGTGTCGATTGGTGTACAAAAATGCTCAAGAAATACAATGGAGGTGCCTCAAAAGATGTATACAAGATTGTAACAGGTGACGAATTATGGATCTATGCATATGAGCTGGAACGTAAACAGCAGTAGACTGTATGGGTGTTTCAAGATGAAGCAAATCCAAGTTGTTCGCACTCTAAGCACTTTGAAGCAAATGGTCGCCTGCTTTTTCAGCAAAACTGGCCATGTGGCAACAGTGACTTTAGAAGAACGTAAAACGGCTAATGCCGAATGGTACACAACCATTTGTTTCCTGGAAGTCTTCAGTGAAGTAAGAAAAACCAACAAGAACCGTAGGATCGTTCATCAAGACAATGCGAGTGCACACACATCTAATCTAACAACAGAGCATTTGAAGGCTCAAAAATCGAACTGATGGCTCATCCGCCATACAGTCCTGATTTGGCACTCAATGACTTCTTTTTGTTCCCGAACATCAAGAATAAATTGCGTGGACGATTTTCGTTGGCAGAAGAAGCTGTTGATGCCTTCAAAAACTGTCTTTTGGAGGTGTCTCAAGAAGACTGGAATAAATGCTTTGACAAATAGTTCAAACGGATGCAAAAGTGTATTGATCATAAAGGAGAATATTTTGAAAAACAATAAAGCAGTTTTCAGTCAGAAATTACTTTGTTTTAATTATTAGGCTCAAAATATAAATAGTGCTCCTTGTACTACATTCTTAAAGTCAATATTTCTCTCTTCAAATTTGTTGAATATTTCCACCCATCTCAAATGTGTTGGTGTATGAATTGTATCCCGTTCCTTAACTTTAGTAACTAACATATTCTCCAATGTTTGAAATTTCATCAATAGGGTTGTTACTTATTTCTTTCCCAGTGTATTTAATTACTAAACATAAGGACTTCTGTACATCATTCCACTCAAATACAGAATTCAGACTTATCCAGGTCAATACATTTAATTCAGAAAAATGAATACTCCATTGATCTAAATATTGCAAACAAGTAGAGTAAAATTTTGCAGCAGTTCTTTTAAAATCGGAAACATTAACTCGGCCATCATTTTCAAGGGCTCTTAGTTTTTCCTGAACAGTTGAAGGTACCAATACACAGTCTAACCTATCTGAGAACTTTTTCCTTAGACCTTCAAGTAACTTACAAGCATCTATCAGAGCAACATGTTGCCCTTCTAACAATTGTATAACACCATGAAAAAGTGCTGCTTGAACTTGTGCAAAATGCAACCACACCTCACATCAAAGAATTACCAAAAAATTGTTTGATTATAGTTGGGCAGCTGTCTTGGGATTGAAAGTATGATTTCTGGGCTGGATATAATTTCAATACATGTTCAACTGAAGGCAATCTAAAAAACCACCTTGTTCTACTGTAACCAGGAACTTTCAAATACTCCAACCTCTATAAAACTGCAAAATTCCACCAAGGAGACCTCACATATGGTATAAATGTGAATATAAGAGTAGATTTTGTGCACTAAATTCTCAACACAAGCTGGAAGGCAGTCTACAGCAGTTTGTATTGTATTATTGACAATGTGAGCACTACTCCAACAATTGATCTTTGGAGTATACATTATTAGATCCTTTTTGAGATGAACTATCAAAGTTTGTATTCGTGTTGTCTTCACAGAGTCCAACTGTTTTATTTTTAAGATGATAATCTCCATTTGTCTTCAATACATATGAGGAAATAAAATCAGCACTTTCCTTTAACTTTTCTTGAAAGTCCAGAACCTTTACTTGAATGCCATTGTTATAATCCAAATGAACCAGGATAAGAAATAGTTTTGTGGATTTATGATTTGAAGAGTCTGTGTACACAGTGACATAATTTGCTTTTTCCAAGTCCTACTTGTGACATGGCAAATGGGCTGATCACATTAGTCACGATAGCCTCACTCTTTGTCTTTGCACACAAATATTTCAAAGCATTTCTGAACCAATTTAGTCGTACAGTCTGTTGAACAAAATGTTTGGTTCTGTTGAATGGTGTGGAATGCAAAACTTCCTTCAGAAGCAGCCAATAGTATTCAGTTGATGCAAATTCAGCTCCTCGAAAGAAATCTGTAAGGGATGAGCTGGAAGCAGCAGCAGCATTGTTGGCCAACTTGTGCTTCTTTGTTTGCATGTGTTATAAAATTTCACTTTTTCCGTCATTGGCTATTGAAAACAGTGCTGAACACTTCATGCAGCATACATCACTGTTAGATTTATCCTGGATGATAAATGGATAGAGAGATCACAGCTCAGTGTTTATTACACATTTTCCTTTAACTTTCGGCATAATTACTGAAAGTTATACACTACAGTTATCTTTCACCACACACAGACTATAGAGTAAGTTGCTGAAAAACTTGAAACGGACCAACATATGGACACAGACTGGAAGTTTCACAATTTCAGTTTTATAAGGCTGCCAACTTATACTATGCACGTTAGTTTTTAATGGTACTATTTCCTTTATTTTGTAAAAGGCATTTGCATAAAGATGGAAAAATGGCGTATTTTCCATTTCGCAGGAGTTTTCACAGAATGGTTTTGAAATGCAGGATATTTATAAGGTTTTAGAGTCTCTTCACAGACAGCAGGATAAGGTGTCAAAAAAAAAGGAGTATCCTGTGAAAAGCAGGACATCTGGTCATCCTAACACATGCAGACACGCACGCACTAATGCTAACATCCATATATACACTATTGCTACGAGTTTCTCTTTTAACTTTATAGGCAACAAATACAAGCATACTTTCCAAATATCTACATATACAGGGTGGACCATTTAAGTTAAGACTGTAAAATATCTCCAAACTTAAGCGTTGTAGAAAGAAATGTCTATTAAAAGTTGCTTGATATTATGGGGGAAAGTAAATGCCATTAGTCATGTTTTATTTGGAGGATGCTGGATGGTCATTTTAGGGTCAACTTAATTTTTTTAAATGGAAACCTACCTTTATGTTGTTTTCTCACTCCTCATAAAAAACTATACAGCATTGTATAAAGCACTTTGCAATTGTTCTTACACCAATGTAAATAAAAAAAATTCTGAATGGCTGTGTACAAAGAGTGCAACAAATGATTGGACCATCAATGGATGGTCATTTGACGGTCAAGTTGCATTTTGTAATTTGGAACCAACATCTTTTTAATTTTGTTTCCTTATTGTTCATCACAAAATAAACAGCTTTTTATAAACCATTTTCTAATGAGAAAACAACATACAAAATGTCTTCCAAACAAAACACGACTAATGGCACTTACCTTCCCCCATAATATCAAGCAACTTTTATTCAAGACATTTCTTTCTACAATTCTTAGTTTCGGAGATATTGTACATCTGAACTTAAATGATCCACCCTGTATAACTATAAAACAAAATAAAGAAAACAAAAATGGAAAGTGTGGACTGAGGTAATCATTACTGATCTAGATTCCTGAGAATATGGATGCTTAACTACTTAGAACAAAACAAGGAGGCATGTAAATAATGAATAATTGCAAAAGAATAAAACAACAGAAGAAGAAGAGAAGTTTATTCTCTTCCCATAGATTACCATCGCTGATTTAAAGTCCTACAGAATATGGATGCATGTATATAGAACAAAGCGAGGAGATAACCAAGTTATTGGTAAATAAACAAATGACGAGTAATTGTAACAAAATAAAACAACAGAACAAGTAGGGGAAGTTTATTCTCTTACCATAGATCACTTCACAGTCCAAAATAGCCTCCAATTGTTGAGGCCAAAATGACTCCAAGAATGGCCAAGCAGATCATGATCATGATCTTCTTCTGCAGAGGGAAAAGTCATATAGCTGTTAGACGATCTGACATATCATGCATGTCTGGATAAGAGGATTTACCTCATACACAGGTTCTAAGATTCCTTGCATTGCTCTAAAATGTTTATGTGTATTGCGGGACACTGATGGACACTGTATCATAGAATTCACAAATTGTTTTACTGTCTTTTGAGGGAGAAATAGTATTTGTCAACTTATATCTCAAATTTATTTTTCTGTAAACTGATAGCTTAAAGACAATAACTATATAAACATCTGTAACAATAAAAAAAATGTTAAAAATGAAATGAATGGAAAGCCCAATATGACATAGTCATGTTTAATGTGTCTTACAAAGTTTTTTGATACTTATAAGCTCCTTCAAAAGACATTCCAAATTTTAGGCCAAACCTTAAAATATGATTTTGTACCATAATTTACCTAATTTTGTTTTTCATTTTTCTTTTGCATGTAGTATACTTGCAATTTTAATTAAAACCCAATTTAATTAACAGTGCAACAAGAATGTTTAAGATGCAAGCTATGGTTCTGTCACTAAATGCTAACATATATCTAGATCAATCTTACTATAAAGCAAAAGAAGTCAGAATTTGAGAAAATTTACTGCATTGTAAGAATCCCTTTATTCCATTTGTAAGTCTAAGCATTGCAAAATATTTTGCATCTAGTGACAGAATTCCTGCATGAATTTATTTATAAACTAGTGATAGTCAAGGTAAAAAATGTGCAAAAATCTTAAGGGACTTGTGCACTTCTGGATAAAGGAAGAGAATACAGGAAGAGGATAAAAGCATTTTGGTTAGTTTGTCCATGTCATTTTCTGCCCTGTTTAAGATATATATGATAAGAAAATATTTAATCATTAGAAATATTACAAATGAATATAGTCTAAAATAAAAAACAAAGCACAACTTAAAAGAGTTATATAAGTTAAAGATAATTCTTTTGGTTCAGTTTTGCATGAGAATTCCATCTGAATAACAGATAACTGTGCGACAGAAGCAATCATATTTTCATAAGTAATACCACAAGTGAGCTCAACATTGTTGACAGTTGTAGGGAAATTTTCTTACTAATATTGGACTCATAAGTGGTACATATTTACTAAGACTATTTACTGAATGAAACGTTTAACAAACAATATTAATAAAATAAAAATAATGTAAGTATTTTATACAATATTATTTAACTAAGCTTACTGCAAATAATATAACATAGTTGTGTTCTATGTTCTTTACAAAAGTTTTGTTTCTTTAGCTTAAAAATCAGAAACAATTCCTTATTAACTATGACAGTTTCTGAACAATTGCCAATCAGCTGTGACAATCTCATTTTGACACGATTTTGGCAATAGTCTACAATGTCTTCTTCAAACTGACATGGGTTGTTAATTGGAGTGGTCAATACTGAATGCTTGACCTATGAAGTAAACAGCCTTAAAAATGTTGCCCGATTCTACTAAACATTTTATAAGTGTATAGGAGTGCCTTTATCAAAATTGAAAGCTGCTGTCATCAAAAATTTCTTGTACAAGAAATCTGTAATAATTGTTATGAGTTATGAAATTTATCTTTTTAGTTAGTCTGCATTTATTAGATTTTGTACTCTAGCTCAAACATCTTACACTAATGTTAACCTTAACCAATTTAATTTCCTTACCTATTACCTGCATACATTTTTAGATATGATCACATTGCAAGTATAATATACACCCCATTTTAATGCTATAAAGGAAAATAATGCCATGCCATGAAATAAATAAAAAATTCTTATTGTGCATTAAAGCTTCACAAATGAACCTTTTGCAGGTATGTTATGCTCTACATGCTTCTTCTTGTAGTTTCTGTGCTTTACAAGCATCTCTGTATTTATGTTATTCTACAGGGAAACTTCTTATATAAAATTGCATTTTAAAATAGAAAACAGCTGTAAAAATCATGATTGTTGCACACAGTGTTGCATTAAATGTTGATTTGGTGGGGGTATTCAAAACCTTTGTTTAAGACAGGATGCTTCACTCTGATAAAACAGATCTTTTATGTCATTGTAAGTCTTCACCTTAAAATGATAATAAATATTTTAAAAAAATGTGCCAAAAGTTTAATAAAATGTTCATTTAATTTTAAATATTCTTATTCCGCATAGAACAATTTATCAATATGTTTAAATGTAAAGAAATTTCCTTTGAAAGTTTGGTTATTTGCAAGTACATAAAATTTCACAGTAAAAATCCTAATTAGCAGAAAATTTGGGAGGAAAATGGAGACAAAAAAGAATAACACAAAAAATGAAAGAAATGCTTTCTTTAGTGAGTATTATGACAAAACAGATTGGAAAAGATTGATTACAGCAAAATATTGTTCAAGTCAGGAATGAAGATAATCCATTAATTACGATGCAATGAAAGTGAACACAATTTCAGCCTTCTCATGAGAAACTCGGAATGAAGACAAAAGTTAAATTAACGAAAATGTCTACTTATTTGTTACAGCACTAGGGAGTTTATTAATTATCTGGAATATTAAATATTAACTCTGAAATAGTGCAAGATTAAGTTATTGAGTAGATCACACAACTAAAAAGCAACAAAACCAGTGGAATAGATGGCATACCATGGGAATTCTAAAAGATGTGGTTGAAGAGGAGGGAAGATCATTGCTTGTAAAACTGTTTAACATATTAATAGAAGGTGGAAACGTCCCTCAGAATTGGAAACTAGGAAGAATTGTGCCAATTTTTAAGGGAAAAGGAGATGTACACAATCCAGCAAATTACCGAGGTAATTAACCTGTTGTTAGCAACAGGAAATATACACAGGAGGTTTAGCTAAATGTTCACAAGGTTGGGCATAGAAAGAAGCAAAATTATTGAAATTCCAAAAAGGGATTCAAAAGGGGGAGATTCACTGTAAATATATTTTTAGAAGAAGATGATTTTTTTTTTTTTTTAATAAGAACAGTCATAGATAAATATTTGGCAAATAATAGAGTGGATAAAAATATTTTTTGCATATCTAGGCAAGGCATTTGATACTAAAACTGGGGGCATAGTTGGGGAGGAAAAGGGAGTAAGCAGAAAGTTCATAGGGTTAATGCAGAGGCTTTACATGAATAATATGTTTTGAGTTAGATATTCGGAGAACAAAGCCAATGAATACAGTGGGGCTAACACAAGGATGTAAATTAAGTCCAATATTAATCTATTTATAAATGACATTAAAAGAAAAAGGGAAGGTGAACATTGTTCAATAATTAATAATAAACATATTCCAGGATTGCTGTTTACAGATGACCTAGTAGCAGCAGCAATAAAGTGTAGAGGGCTAACCAAAGCAGTATAAGCAAAACGAGATATTGTACAGAATGGAGTCTACAAGTAAATAAAAACAAATTTAAAATCATGGTCTGTAAAAATGGCATCAAACATAAAAGAGATGAGAAATGAGGGCAATAAAGTTGAGTAGTGAAGAAATTTGACTACTTGGGGTAAAGCTAATCAATAATGGAAAACAGACAGAAAAGAGGAAAAATGTACTACGCAATAGAAAATTAACTATTAATAGAATAAGAACCTGCTTGAAGTAAATAGCAAGTATGAGTGTAGCCTGGTTAGAGAGAAACTATTGTTGAATCAAAACTTATATGTAAGGTGAAGTATGGGGTACAGAGAAAAGATGGGAGAATATTGATCATAATCATAGAGTATCTTGTAAAATTGTTATGGAATTACCTAGTGCAACTCCTAATAGGGAAGCCCTAGTTGGATTGGGAAGAGTTGATATGAAAGGTATAGTAGTTAAGCGTATATTGAAATATTGGAATAAGATTGAATCAAGGGAAGAAGGAAATATTGTCAAAGATTGTTTACAGATACAAGAGCAAGTAAAACTGGAAAGAAGTTGGTTATCTCAAATAAAGAAAATAGTTCAGCAAATTGGAATGGGCAAGACAGATAAATCAGCAGATAATTAATACACAAGGATTATGGAATAAAATGAAATTAAGAATTTACAACATACAAAAGCAGGAAATATGGAGTAGTCTAGGGGATAAGAGTACTTTGAAATTTTATAGAAAGTTAAGAAAGGATGGGTGATGTGAAAAATATGTAGATGTTGTTAATAAAAGGGAAAGGGAAGGATAGGAATAGAGCAGATATAATGTGGTTAAATGGGTTTAAAGTGACAAAGGAAGTATGTCCATTATGTGAAAATGTAGATAAAGATCTTATTATATAGCAGATTGTCCAGAAATAAAATATGGCAAGAGGAAGTATGGAACAAGAATGGGATAATTTGCGGACAGAAATATTTTGGCATTAAAAATTATTGGAATTAGTAGTAAGGAAGTTTTGGAACAATTTAGCAGTCATGTAGAGAAAGTAAGAAAAAAGTACTGGAGAAAAGTGATTAATGCAAAGGAAGAATTTAATGGAGCTAATGAAGAAATCAAAGCAAAAGGGACAGAAAGGTATTCTTTCATAGAAAAACCAAATATCAATGTCCACTTCTAATAAAATGTATAATTACAGTGAAGCCATCTCCATTGTACACAACAACTAGGTTGTTAGTTGTATGGGATCCAAAAAACACAAGCACTCCAAGAACAATGAAACATGTTGTAAAACTATAATGTAAATGTGTAAAAATAATTCCTTCATTTTATTCGTTCACTTTTCAATTCCAAACAGTGAATCTCTTGATACTTAAAAAGCAAAACACATTTTACTGTATGTATGTATGTAAGTTGGACACTTAAATGAAATGTATACAAAATATTGTATACATAATTTAGCAAAAGAGTCTCATTGATTATATGGATATTGGAACATTCCCTCGTTTATTTGAACTTTGGTCAACTGAAACCAAATTTAGTCCAAATGCTAATGGTAATTCTCTCTTCTTTCTCTCGATCCCCTCTCACTCATTGCTTTCCCATACAAGATATGAATTTAAGATAGAACTTTCATCTCTAATCCAAAGTTCTTAAGATAATTGCTAAATATTTATTTGCAGTTTGAAACCTTCCTCTGAAATTTCCAATTTCTTGCCCATAACAGAACATTATATCCTTCACTTCCTATATGCAGTAACACTGTAATATGAAACATTTAAGGTTTTGAATATTTAACATTTAAGGTTCAGAGTTGGACGACTTAACACTTTACTATGTTAACTTCCTCCTGCATTGGATTTAACTGCAATGAGTTTATGTATTACAATTGAGCCTCCTCTACAAAGAACAATATGTAATGGAAAATGGCTGCTCATCTTTTCATACAAAAGAGGTCACAACAGAGAATACAGTGTTGGTAACAATTTGTCATATTTAAAAAAAAAAAACAACAATTTAAGGACACATGTTTACTGGACCTTTTTACTTTCTCTACTACGTATAGTAAGTAGGGGAAGTATTGCATTCCACCCAAAAATTCGATACCGAGATTTCACCGGAAATACATGTTTTGAGACCTCCTGAATCCAAAAAAAGCATTTTTGGAAACATGTCCGTGTGTGTGTCTGTGTGTGTGTGTGTGTGTGTGTGTGTGTGTGTGTCTGTGTGTCTGTGTGTGTGTGTGTGTCTGTGAACAGCATAACTCAAAAACGAACAGTCGGATAAGCACCAAACTTGGTATTTAGGTTCAGTATCTTCCAGAGATGCGACACAAAGGTTTTCAAGAAAATCCACCCACCCCAGACTACCCTTTACATGGAACATTTTTCGAAAATTTTAATTTTCTCAAAAATGGCTCTAACGATTTTGATGAAAATATCATATGTTTAAGATAATGTCATGAGAAATGAAATGTATATCTCGAATTTTCTGGGAATGTCTCCAAAAGTATTCTTCATTGTGAACGACTTTTGCATAACTGGTAAACCATAAGAGATAGACAAAATGTTACTGCACAAAAAATGTAGCTCGCGTTAAAATACACAACTTATATTATATATACATTTCTTTTATTGAGTGACCCGTTTTCGAGATATTGCTTGTTATTTCCTTAAATTTTCCAATACTTATACTTTTTCTCAAATTCGTTATTCATTCTTTTTATGTCCTGGACATGCAAAGAGAATGGAATGCGCCACATAGCAACCAGCATTAAAATATTTGACTATCGCTTAAAAGCTACCATATTCCCCTTGCATCTACATGAATATTGCCAATAAGATTGACATCTCGATATCTCGATTAACATGAAGCATATGGAGATTAAGCGTTTGTAAAAATAGTTTGTACAAGAGTAGAGAAAGTCATGTGAGTGTAACACATCAGATTTTTTTTCCTTGTTTCAGTGTATACTACCTTATCTCCATGCATATATTGAAAGCTTTTCTCTGAGCCCCCGCATGTATGTGTATTTACTATGGTAATTACTGTATTTTCACAGGTTAGGAAATATCTTGAATCTACATTGCAACATACATTAAGTGTAATGAAAGAAAAAAATATTCTGAATTAATAGCCGTCAATGACCAAATAGCTAGAATTATTTTTTGGGAGAGACCTATCTATTCAAAGAAGTAATTCTAAAATTTCTGGGCTGTTTTGTCGTGGTCTGCAGGTTAAAATACTTCTTGATGTTTTGTGCCTGTCTGTGAGGGACATCTTCAAAGATCTCGTCATTGTCACTTCTTTCTCTTTCAATCCAGACATTGAAACACATCACAAACTTTTATTTTAGCACTACACATATAGAAGACGAATGTGTGCATTAACACAAGTTTTCAGCTCAACTGAAGTTGAGATCTATAATAGCTGTAAATGTAAACATAAATATCTCACAAGACAGACTTGATCCATAGAGCACAACTGATAAGTGCTGGGAATACAAACAAACATCTGGGTGATAAGGGAGAATGGAAGTGAGCCGATTAGGAAGAAAATCAACAACAGATTTAGAATAACATAATGAAATGTAGCAGTAAGTTGTATGAGTTGAATGAATTTAGCACCATAGACATATATGCACATATCATAAAAACTAGATGTGGTACCCAAAAATGGACTTCATTTTTTAAATCAGGGCAATGATTTCCATTAAAGTCACATATTTTCCTTTATACCACAGAATCAATATTGAACAGTGAGTATTCAAGTTAAAAGTTAATATTTTAGAGATGTATTATTAATAAACGACGGCGCCGTGGCCGGGTGGTTAGACCGCTCGCCTCCCACCGAGGTGGACCGGGTTCAATCCCAGGGACCCGCATGTGGGATTTGTGGTGGACGAAGCGGCGTCTGGGCGGGTTTTCTCCGGTTTCCCCCGCCATTCATTCCACCAACTGCTCCATCATCACCTTTCATTTCATCCATTTCACCTACATTTCGCTTCATCCACTTCCTTCATCCCATACCAGGCATCGGGCTGATCACCCATCCTGGATGTTCTGTCTGATCCATGAGTGTCTGCTCCTCGACGGGCCTCTGACCCCAGGCACCCGCCTGTAAGTTCTGGGGGGTGTAAGTCCTACATGAGAGGAGGGTAAACAGATAATGAATGAATGAATGAATGAATTATTAATAAACCTTCAGTAATAAACATATATAATTATCTACTAAAAGAGAAGTAACTACCATAACATTATTTGAGAGTATAACAAATGCATATGTATTGCTTAGTCTTGATTCATGAAGATTTTTTTTTTGGATGTAAATATATGAAGCACTGATTCAGTAATCACATCTACTACTCTATGAACTGACAAAAATGTCAAACCATTAGTTCATGTGTCAGAGAGAGAAAAATAATTTCTCAGCTGTTGCAGTATTTGATACAGCAAGTCCATCCATGTAACACTGCTAATGCAATATACCATAAGAAAACCTTGCAAATTTCACTGCATTATTTTAGGAAACATACTATGAAGTTAGTAAAATACGTGAATAAGAAACTAAATTATGTCAAAATGGGTTATTTTATTTTTTCATAAAATGTAATTATTTTTACATAAAAGAAAGAATCACTAATGATAGATAATACAATTATCTAAGATTTTGTTGAAATATTAGGGAGGATAGAAATATACTCCAACTTCTCCCCTCTGGCTATACCAGAAGAGGAGTAATAGCCATGTGTTGATCGGAAATAAATTTTGTAATAAACTTCCCCCTCGCTCTTACAAGTTCCATCTTAATTTTTAAAAACAGATTCCATATACCAAATAAAATCAATCAATATCTCTCTCTCTCCCCCCCCCTCTCTCTCTCTCTCTCTCTCTCTCTCTCTCATCCTTCTTCTTTGGGCTTGCCCTTTATAAGGTGTTATGTTTCACTTTGATCCCTCAAGTTTTAATATGATGATTGCTTCTGCTTATCTTTGCAACAATACCAAGCATGCAAACTTCAACAAGTCAAAAATGCAGAGCTGCTCTTCCCATAAAAGTAATGCCAAAAGATAAAGAAAAGACTAAATACTTACGTACTTTAGAAAAATGTAAAATGCCTTTTAACTAAAAACAATCTTAATGAGGAAAAAAAAAAAACAACAATAATACTGCTATAAAACAAACTTTATTTTTAATACAGTTAAGATTATGCACATCAAATTCTTATCTCTTGAAAATAAAGGAGAAAAAATAACAATAACAAATAAATATCAATTCACACTCAAACTACTATTTTATCCACAGTTCAACACAAATATTTACTTACACAGTCAGGTTTTCAAAGCCATGAGGAACCTTGAGACAAATTCAACCACACTTGCTTGCAGCTTGAAAACATTACATTTTCTTTTGTTATGCAATATATTTGACCAAATGGTATCACAAGGCAGGTACAGCTGAAATCCCACGATGGGAGAGATGCTCATATGATTTCTTCAGGCGACTTCTTCCATCTTTACCCATAATAAATATAAGCTTTTCCCCCATCTCCAAAACAAAAGGGGATGCCTTGCAGCATCATTGTATAAATGAGACTAAAAAGGTTGTACTTCTAAAGTTTAACTTATATACCTTGTATCTTCCATTAAGGTTTGAGAAAGCATTACCAATTTTATGGAATGAGTTAACTTAATAAAAGCAAATATAATGAAATGCCTTTTACCTGTATCATTAAGATGTACCTTATTTTGGATAGCAATAATTATTAAAGCCTTTACTTCCTTTAGCCCTTTTCATTATTGCTTTTATCTTTATTATGTCACGAGCTGTTTAAATCAAAATAAAAATCACTTTCTAAAATACATTAACATCCATCAAGTAATATCACCCCTTAACTTTTAAAATAATTTACATTCTAATAGGAATTACTTTTTAAAATGCTTCTGAGATAGGGGTGCATAATTTAACTACTTTTTTAAATTCCCATTACACTGGAAAGTTTTTCTGGAGACAAAACATCCAGTAAAGCTTTAATAAAACTTGCAACACCAAATGAAGATATATAATTTATCAAATTTTAGCATTTTATATATAAAAATTGGTGAAAGCAAGATGTAAAGTGTTATAGTTTACTGTGGTGTTTATCGATATAATTTGCATTTCTAAATGCCAGTCCATTTATACAAATTGGATCAAAACAAGTGCAACAGTTCAGAAGGCATGAAGCTCTTATTTTTATATTTAATGCAACGGACGGTGTATGAAAAAGTAGCCTGCTTGCACCGTGAATGTGAACTGTAACATTTTGGCTTTTTGATAGCAGTATCACTAGTATCACATGAGCAAGCGGAACAGATGTAACAAATGACAGTCTATCAGCATTGTATTTCCTCTTCATAAACAGTATCAAGAATTTCCATTTACAGTGTGCAAGCTGCACATTCAGTGGTAAAATGAATGGCAGCTATGGAAGTGTCAGAAGAGGTTTGATGAATGAAACCAGCAAAATTATTGGGAAACATTTCAGATAGAGTTAGCCAACAAAGAACATCATAAAATATTAATTAACAAATAGCATAGTGCAGGATTCATTCAAATATCAAGAAACAAAAAATGTCTTCTGTTCAATGTGAATGAATTACATTGGTTATGTCCAATCAAAATGAACTTACTGTGTGATGATGCAGGGGCTTGCTTTTAACATTTGATAACTACTCTTTTCAATGCAATGCTTCTTTATCCTTCTGCATTTATTTTGTACGTATCTGGGCTACTTTTCCATGTGCCATCCTGCATATGCTGTAGTTTTAAAGACTTATACTAATTAGTACTTTAGGAATATTAGGCGCTTTTTTCAAGCAAGTAAAAAATATATGATGTTCTGTAGACCTGACTATTTTGAATGTGAGTAACATCACTATATTAGAATTCATAAATAAATTGTAAGTATTTCATGCATTAGTTTTAGGAATGCATCAATGGATGTTAATCAAAGGCAAACTAACTGAAACTCTCTTTGTGCTGTACTAGGAACAAGTCACAATATATGCAGTTTTTCACTATAACTGCCCTACAATAACCTAAAGCATTAAAAGAACTGTCCCTTGTACAATAAGACACTGGACAAAATCACCACATGCACGGATACCAACAATAATAGCAATCATTATTCAATATTAGCAAATGAAAATTGGTAAAACTCCTTTCCTGTGCATGTACATATTTATATAAGTAAAAATGTAGATAGGCACACATGGAATTAATGTTTTACCTAATGAGTATTGCCACAATAATTTTTTTAAAACTTAATTACTGCTCAAACCATCTCCTATCACATAGATGCATTACCAAACAACAAACAAATTTCAGGCAGAAGCATGAAAAGTACAAAATTACAATCGCATTTACTTCCATTTCAAAAAAAAATTTTGAGGAAAAAAAAGTGAAAAAGAAAGGTGAATTCATAATTTTAAAAACAGCTGTGTAGCCCTTAAACAGTCCTCTTCTTATTTATTGTAGACTTATGAAAGATATGGGGCAGAAATACATCAGTGTAATGTTGAAAGAAAAAACAAACATTTCCTAAACAATGCAGTATTCAACAACCATAATCTTGCATGAATACATTCAGGCAATACTGCACAAGCATAAACAGAAAAGACTCTTTGGGTAGGAGCAAAGGGCTTACACATGCAGTTTCCTACACATGCTGCCAACAAAAAAAAAGCACGTGAATATAAGGAAATCCTACCACATAAGCTACAAGGTATTAAAGAAAACTAAAAGAAAGGAAGAAAAAAAAGGGGGGGAAGGGAAGTCCAGAATTTACCATTATATGCCAGTATTTCAAATTTGTTATTGTCGCTGTTTATTTACTAAGTACTAGTCCACAGATTCCTGATGTTTTATCACTACTTAGAGCACTAATTAAATTATACAAGTGCACTCCTTCAATGCTACAATACAATCATAGCATATAATTTTGCAACATTAGGTATTAACATGACAAGCTATAAAGAATTAATGAAAAAAACCACATGGTCCTAACTTTGGAAAAAACTAAAATAAATCAAGGCTGTTTTTAGTGTTAATAGACTTCTCTGCTTATTGAATAATTCAAATTTCTTGATATTTAAGTTTAAATAAAACAAAAAATCATGCTAGATTTGAACCCTGCTTTGTATAAAAAATAAGTGGCATAATCAAATATACTACTTGTAGAAATTTACTATAGTTATTTTTACAGATGTCACTTAGTGCTAAAAACAGAAATTTTAGAGCATATAGACGCATTGAGCTTAGGAGCATTACTATAAAAATGCTAATGATTTGAAAGAATGACTTGGCTACAAAAATGAAAGGCAAAACTAATACAAGCTGTGTACATTTGCTATTAAGTATTGCTCACAATCAACAAATCAAAAGAATGCTAGACCATGGTGAGGGGCCAGGAGAGTTTATCTTCGCATGTTATCAACTGTAACAGAATTGCACTGCACCAAATGGAATTGAGATGAGTTTATCTGCTGGTGTTAAAAGACTGTTTACTGCTTTTTATGATAAATGCAGTCCCTTTGTGGAATTCTGACTTATTTGGTTGGCAAGCCTGATTGTGTATGTATGTATTTGCATGGAGAAAATGTTCACATGGTCCATTCTTGTTGCAAGCATTCTTATCATCTGCAGATTGTATGCAGCTGAATTTCAAAGCTCATTCAAATAACTAAGATGCAGTAGCAAGGTGAATTCCTAGAAAGTTTTAGCTAGCCATCTTTTTTCCACTTTTCATAAAATTTTATCTCATGTATTGAAGCATTTAGTACTATACACACAAGATTTTTGGGTACTGGCTTTGTGAGGAAATGCAGAAAGGGGAGGAAAAGTATGCTGCTTGCACATTTATTTGTACAGAATTACCAATTACAGTTGGTGAAACAAATGGAGAAAAAGTAATATATCAAATTCAGTTTGAACAGCACTTACTTCATGCATTCATTTCTGCTTATAAATGAAAACGAACAGAAAAGAAATAGATACAACTATAAAGAAATGCATTATCATACTTATGTCTCCAGTAAGCACTTTGCAATTCTGTGAAATTTCTGTGAAAACAAGAGGGAATCTTAATCATGCACTTCAATTTCATTTAAGTTAATTAAAAACTGATAAAAATAGGAATGAATTTGTATATTAGAAATGTAAAAAGTGAATTGATCATGAGAAAACTTTAATTAGGTAATGTTTTATTAGTGTTATACTTGTGGCAAGGGTGGTTTTTTACATCCCACTCTCCATACACTTTATGAAATTATTGTACAATTATCTAGAAGACATTGTTAAGCTGACTCCTTGCTTTACCCCTTGAAATTGTAATTTCATAAAATCTTACAATATTTACAATAATGGGAAAAAAAAAAGAAAAAAAAATCCCTGATGTTCACAGAAATGGGGATGAAATATCAGTGGATGTTATATTTCTGATTAATGACCATCTTCCAGATTCTGGAAATATTTTACAGCCAATAAAAGTACCCTTTAGTTATGAAAGAATTATCTAAAAGATCAAGTAATGTTTAGATATGTGCAGTAAATTAAATTTCAAACTTTTGCAGCTTCTCTTTTGTCCTATAGTTATTTAATAATATAAAGACTCCACAGTTTTCACATTATGGTAAGCCTTAATCCCCTAACATCAATATCCAACAAAATAGGGAAGAAGTGACACACATAAAATTTCCCTTTCCTTTAGGCCACTAATTTAAACATTTTTAAACATGGCATACAATCTATAAACCCCCCCCCCAAATAAAAATCTCAGTTATTAAATATACACATTGTTTGAATAGTTTCTTGTGTTTTTTTTAAATGGGAACCTACAATTAGGGTCAAGTTAATTGGCCAGAAAATGACCATCACAACATCGTCCAAATAAAACACGACTAATGGCATTTACTTTCCCTCATAATATCAAGCAACTTTTATTCAAGACATTTCTTTCTACAACACTTAGTTTTGGAGATATTGCAGTCTCAACTTAAATGGTCCAGCCTGTATATATAGTATACATTGGTAATGAACTTAATTATAACATGCGGAGAAAACACAATAAAACTTCTGTACATAAGCCTTAATAAAAGGTTTGGCATCCAAACATACATTTGTACAACTACAATAAAGGTTATGCAGAGGTTTTGACACTGACTTCAAATACACATATGCAGTATATTTATTTGTAAACCTTGTTCCTCCATGGCTTAGTTGTTACACTGTGGCTACCTATGTATATTTCTTGGAATAAAACATACTCAGCTTTCACATTACTCTCTATGGACGAGTAGCTACAACAATGACAAGTCAAAGCCTTTTTAATATCTTCTGTTGTGACTCCAGCATGCTTGTATTCTAATGCTCAGACTTTGTAAATTGTTTTTAGCCTTATCATCATTAGTAGTCAACAATTTAGATGTTTCTGGGCCCTCTAGAATGCTATAACTAAGGGTCCTTAGAATCCCATTTGAAATACATAGAACGAGATTTTGCACTTAAATACAAAATTCAACGAAATATTACATCACACATGATACAATTTGTGATTACTTGGTATTTTTAGTGAATGCTTCCATCATCAAAGTAGCAGTACTCAACCTCCAACTATGTATTTTGAAGCATTTTCTGTTTTCTGTTGCTAGTTCCACGTATGAATTGACCAAAACCTACTAGGACCCAAGAAAACTTGTGTGCATAGTACAAGCAATAAAATTCTGATACAGAAAAGAAGCATTTATGAAACTGTATATCCCTGCCAACACTCACATTATTTTTTCTGCTGTTAGAATTATGATAAACTTTGGCATGCATTTTACTCAAGTTGTGCAATGTATCCAAGTGACTGAGATGAGTTTGACGGCATACTGAGATCTTCAACTCACATTTTAAGTACTCTGCACAAAACTCAACCGTCTAAGACCCCTTGCTCTGGGAAACTTTTCAGCAACTGGAATGTATTCTATTAAAATGACTCTTTTTATAAAACTATATATACATGTTTTATATAATATACACATAAGCTAGAATACTCCTCACTAAACAAATAAATAAGTTCATTTGAATGTCTTCATTTATACAAAAAAAGTATTTTATCATCTTGCTCTTATGATATTTCATCACACTTTCATTTGACATTGAACTGCTAATATTGTTCTTTAATAATGTTCCTTAGCACTACACTTATAGAAGCAAAAAGTTAAGTGCTGAATACAAAAGCTATAAACTAGGGAGTAACAATTATTTCTTTCAGCATTATTTGCTACTCCCAGTACGTTTTGCTTTGCAGACAGCACTATATTTTTATTAATGTTCTTAAAGCTCAAAATTAACATTCTAGACCAACCACAATTGAAATAAGCTTTAAACATGTCAGTTATTTCTGTGAGAAAATTATAAACCAATATGTACATTGTATTTACAAATACAATATGTGGCAGTTTTATGTAAGAATGTGAAGTTAAATTCCATTCCCTTAATTTTAAAGGGAAAATCGCTGCTGAAAAATGAGAGGCAAGAATATTTTCCCAGATATGAAATTTCATCTTCCCTCTTTATTTAACAGTAACAAATGCCTAGGCATACATTGCTACCATTAAAATCTCTGTTTAAAAAGTTATTAAGATCTGTTAAAATTATAAAACAAACAGACACTGTTAAACTTTAAACAGAAATCAAAAAAAGAGAGAAAATATTTTTTCAGGAGCCACAAGAAATAGTTTGCTTGTATATCCAGAAATGAATATATCCCAAAATATTTCTTGCTTTCTTTTAAACCTTGGTTATGTATGTACTTCTCTTAAAAGGTACAAAAGCTGAACTGTAAGACTCTGCTGATCTTATTTAAGAGACTTCAAAATTATATACCAAAACAAGTTATTAGCATTGAAACATCATTGAACAGTTGCTTTAACATCAAGAGCTGAAGTGTTTGAATTACAAAGTTCAAATTAGATGGGGTCACAACTGCTCCCCTTATTAAGTGTGTACAACTGCATCAACACTCATTTAAATGGGAGTTATAATAAAATACTGGAGAATGCACAAATATTTCAGAATGGTCCATAAATTATCTGTCTGTAATGATAATGCTGAAAGGTGCAAACAGCATCATTTTAGAAATGCTTTGTTACAGAATTTATAAAAGTGTGAAAGTGTTTTTAAAAATGTCATCCTCTTGTATGCAGGAAGAGAAATGAGCTATACAGCAAGGAAATTTCATAATATTTTTGTGGCTGCTTTGACAATAATAGAAATTATTTCCAATGCTAAGAGGGGAAATGAAAAATAATCCCACAGAAATAAAAAGCATGTGATTAAATTGATGCAGCTCTGTATATAGTTACTACTTCAAAAACTAACCAGCACCAATGGATATAAATGAATACATAACAAATTGAATACATTCTAGGCTGTTTATTTAATGTTAAATGTATGAACAGCAAAGAATGCAAATAAGATATATTCTTTTTGAAAATGATTTGTCAATATCTTGCCTCTCATCTCAAAAAGCTTCCCAGCACAAAGGGCAGCAATATAATATTCCCCATGACAAACATAAATTGGAGATGGGGGATTAGTACCAGCACATCATGACAAACTTACTGCCAACACTATTATCAAAATGGCTACGAGTATTATCAGGCAGATTATGATGAGGATTTTTTTCTGTGAACAGAAAACACAAACAAAAACACAGTCCTTAAAAAGATTCCTGTCAGAGTAAATTAAAAGAATGGTATTGGTAAAAAAAAATAGTATCCACAACAGTGATCATACCCTGGTACAATGCCAATACTATTTGTCATTAGTTGTTAATTGAATAGTGTGTATATGATGATTTTCTTTGGTATTGCTTGTTTGTATCTCAGTTCTGAGGAAGCAAGAAAACTAGCATTTGCTATGAATGAATATAAGTACAGTTTTTAGATTTTGTTTCAAGCTATGCATCCTTTCTAACCGAGCTCTGCATTTCCACCTATTACTGAGACAACCAGCTTTTGCTTTTGCACTGCTTTGGAACTAGGTCTGCTCAGTAACATAGGGAATGCAAGCCTTTTGCCTACAACAATGCGCAAAATTGTAATAAAAATATCCCAGCTGTATCATTCTAAAGTATTTTAGAATATGTCAGGACCATATAATGATCTCAGCACATTAATATACTTATGTGAAAGTTTTTCTGCTGTGTTCTAGACAATGGTACAGGTAAAAAAGTTGCTCAGTGCAGGTCAGCTTGTTGGACATGCTGCTGCTCAGTTTGGCTGCTTTATTTTGTCTTATGTTAAATAACCGTGTACTGAAGGAACAGGAACAAAATTTTTAAAAATTCTAAATTTTGTCTCCATCTTCCCATACTGCTCTCATTTATAGTTCGTCAAAATAAGCAATTAACCACAAAAATTTTCTTACATAAAAGCCGACTTTAAAATGTACAATAGTTTTCTTTTATTAGTCATATGTTGTAAATGATTCATCATGGTACTTGGGAATCCATGTGAAAAGCTAAGAATTTTATTATATCAGAGCATTTTCTAAAGAATTCTCATGCTTGAAGTACGTATTATGATGCAAGTTGTGTCTGAATTTGATATGGTTAATGAATTTTGGATTCCAAGGAATATTATATTTGTATTATTGTGTAAAATTGTTAATCATTATTTTTAAGTTCTTGTGTTATGAATATTTACAGTTAGAATTATAGCAAATAAGCAAAGTAAAGATTAAGTTCGAAATATTTTATGTATTCAAACTTACTATTTGTTCAATCTTACTAAACATTACATTTAAATCAATGCATGACAGAACACATTTTAAAGAATTACATTGTTACTGATGTTGCTTTATATTTTATATTTGTTCTTCTAGCTAATGCAATTTTCAAATTAAGTGAAATGCTTTACTGAGTGCAACTGAAACTTCAACTTCAGTAGCCTTAATCTTAGCCTCTTTCAATAAATATAAATATCAACACTCATTAGTGATCGCAAAGTACATTTCTTTACATTTTCAATAGTTTATATTATTCTTGTAAAATAGTTATTTTTGATAGCAGGAAGTTATCCACAAGTGTGTCAAATTCTGTTCTCTCCTGGTGTGTCATCTGTAACTAAATACAAATTATTCTTATTTTATTTTTTGTCATCTTTTATTTCTAAGGTCTAATTGACAACTTTAATTTCAAGACAATTGCTCACTAGGAATGATGTTCTCTTGTTTTCATTAAGTTCTAAATGTTGGACTTTTGTTACTTTATGATTTTATTCATAGTCTCACTCCCATTTCCACATACTAGGGAGGATTGGGAATAATTGTAATGAAATAAAAATTCCCCACTCCAGCCGAGAATGAAAACTGTAATCTCTAGGCTGCAAAGATAATCAAAGTGATGGTATATACATTTCTTACTGAAGTCCACAGTTATCAAAGATTGTAAAGGAGAAAGTATAAATAAACCATTAAGAGTTGATTTTATTCATTGGTGTCAGTAGTGAGAATTGAAATATTCAAACAAAATTATTGGTATTGCTGCAATAAATGCTGTGTCACCATTAAGTACAACAAAATCTGATTTGGAATAAGGACTTGAGTAATTCTATAAATGAAGGGTGGGGGGAGACCAGACAATTGATAGAATAGTGTCTACAATTAGTAACTATTTGTATGAAAATTTCAATATCACAAATTTTTGTAGAACTGTATTTTACTTTTATATATTTAATTTCAGTTTACTTTTACGTACATATATAAGCCTGTTGTCTCATCTGACAGACCTCGCCTGGATCCTTCGACTCGACAGGAGCTTCTATCACCATGGGAAGAAGACAACGCAGGGCTGTAGTAGCAGCAGAGACTTCCGCCGACGAATCCGACTCGCCGATCGACGAAACAGCCGCCGCGGCTGGCTCTGCCAGCTCGCCGCCAATGCCGCATCACACTGAAGTCCCGGACGACAGTGTATCTGACGCCGCTTCGCCTGGTGAAGGCCAAGCCCAGCGCTATCTTTTCTTAAGCGCTGTGGTTGTGGGTGTTCACCAGCATCTAACGACGCAGACCATCCTAAGCTGCGTACAGCAGCTTTGGCCATCAGCTTTGAAGGCCACGAGGATACAATCTCGGAAGGGCCCAACACCGCTCGTGCGCCTTTTCTTTCGGGAAAAGGCACACTATGACGCTGCCCTTTCCGACGGCCTGCAGTTATTGGGCAGGAGCTTAAGGATTGAACCGAGCCGCTCAACATGGACGCCAGCCTGCCGACGCTACTGCCTTTACGGGCACAGTGAGGTAGGATGTACTTCACAGCCACGGTGCCACTACTGTGGGGCGCCTAATCTGACGTCGGTCTGCAGCAGCACAATTTAACTCGTCGCCGCCGCTTCTGTGCAACCTGCTGGAGACACGACCACTTCACCGGACAAGCTTGTTGTCCGCTACATCCTCGCAGCCACTCCACACCGCCGCAGCAGAAGGCCGACCTGCCTTCAAGGCAGCAGCAGTTGTCACTACAGCTTGACCGCGTCGAGCAGAGCGAGCCTCCTGCAGTAGCAGAAACGCCAGAAAACTTCGCAAACAGGAATACAACGGAACCCTCGCCTGAGATCCTTCAGAAGCTGGAGGATGTGCAGGCAAAGTTACTCAACATCACTACCAAACTGGCCCAAATGGAGGAGGAACTCACCGAACTTCAAGAGGACCACGGCACCATAGTATTAGCAGCAAAAATAACACCAACACTTCCTAGCCGAATTACAATACCAAGGTACTTCGAGGAACACTACCTGAACGTCAGAAGGCTCATCAAGGAGGAGATATCAGCCCTCTAGACGAAGCTGGATGCCGTTCTAAACAACAGACTGCCACAGGAACAAGACGTGCCCCCATGGGGCCAACACAAAATGCTCCGACTTCTCAATATCGACCACGTAGGAAGCCCACGTAACCACCCTACAATCCTAACACACATCCACTCAAACTTCCTACACTTTCTCACCCTAAATTCCCAAGGGCGCAAGTAGGGCCTCGGTCATGCTTGCGTCCTGGCACCTTCCTTCACCCGGCTTAGGCCCATGCGGCCGGCCAATATCTATCACCTTGAATCCGCAGATGCATATTGCGGTACTGCCACATCTTCACCGTTGACTTTTCCCTCCGGTGGAGGAGTTTTTAGTGGGTATGCCGATTTGCCAGTGAGTCCCAGACTCTCAGTCCCGACTCCCATTGGGGCTGAGGTAAGTGATTAAATCATTTTCTCCTCCACTCGAAAAAAAAAAATCTGACAGCAGTAGCAGTATTCGCAGCAGCAGCTTTTGGGGACTCAAAACTGCTGAGGTCATTCAGTGCCACACTCTGGCTATTTATTCATATCTGATACAAAAGCAATACATGCAAAGCAATTACTGAGAATACAAAAGTGGAAATATTAAACCAAAAGCTATAAAAATTAAACAATAGAAATCTCACTAATCAGGATAAACACAAACGAATCCTCAGCATACATAGCAGTGAATACAGTTCTGGCACAGTTTGAAAATCAACTGCATACAAGAAACTGCACGAGTTAAAGTTGTTTAAAGAAACCACTTAATTTAACATGTCAGAGAAATTTGGCGATAAGAGGCAGAATCGTCTCCTAAAATAGTAATTAAATTGTTAGATATATGTCATTCCCGAAGTGCAGAATAGTGACGACACTGGGTGAGGAAATGCTTCACCATTAAGGGCATATTGCAGTGGATAGAGCATGGTGGTGATTCACCCTCGAGGATGTAGCCATGACTAAAATAACAGTGGCCAATATGAAGCCAAGCAAGCACAGTCTCCTTGTGACAAGATGGATGAGAAGAATAATGTCAGGGAAGCATTGCAGCCTTGACCTCTCGGAGTTTGACAGTAGAGAGCCATTGAGAGAGTATCTTTCTGCTCAAAAAAACACCCTTCATATCCATAGATACGCAGTGGATAATCCATTCATCGATATGTAGAATTGTATCCTTTGAGGTCTGATCTGCTTGTTTATTTCTTACAATGACATGATGTACAGGAACCTAAAGACCACCCGAAAGCCAGCAAGATGTAAACAGTGCAACTGATCATGGATTTCCTGAATAAGTGGGTAAAGGCTATAGAGATCCTGTAAACTAAGTAAAGCACTGAGAGTCAGAACAAATGGCACTGGAATGCAGAGAAAAGGAACGGATGAAAATTGTGGCTTTAAATATAGCACACAGTTCGGCAGTGTAAATGGAAGTGCTAAGGGGAAGCAAATTTTGTGATGGACATGTGAATTAATAACCACAGCACAACTTAACCCTTGATCCATTCAAGAACTATCAGTACATAGAAAATGGTATCCAGAAAAACTGTTTTTGAAAGCCGCAAAATGTGTGGTGCAACAGTGGTGTCCTTTGGCAACTGAAGCAATCAAGATGACACAGATGTTTGTCATATCCATGGAGGAAAACAATGAAATCCCCATGCAAGAGCCAGGGAAGCATTGTGTTCAACTTTGACAATAAGTTCCGAAATCTACACCCTCAGGAAGCAGTGCTGTTTGACTGTAGTGATAACGGTAATCCAATCAGTGTCAAAGAATGTAGCATAGGTAGGGTAAGAAGAAGGCGTAATTACAAAGAAGAATGTCTCAACATATCCAAAGGGGCGGTTCACCAGATTTCGCATATAAACTACAGGTGGGACTAGTACGGAAAGCTCCTAGAGCTAATCTAAGACCATGATGATGGATAGGATTCAATCTACACAGAATAGATAGCCAAGCAGAAGAATAGAATGGAACCATAGCCAA
The DNA here is from genome assembly GCA_030765065.1 of Deroplatys truncata. Lineage (NCBI taxonomy): Eukaryota > Metazoa > Arthropoda > Insecta > Mantodea > Mantidae > Deroplatys > Deroplatys truncata. The sequence continues at coordinate 113,902,627 of CM060980.1, forward strand.
GTTTCAAATGTATTAACAGCTGGTAGAGTTGTGACATTAGTACGGATCGACAAGAAGTGCCACTAAGGACAGAAAGCAATTTCAATGAATAAGCACAGTGCCCATGAAAGTATAGATTATGAGGCCCCCAACAGAGTTTATGGTAAAAACTGAGGCCGAGAAATTTAGCTTCAACAAACGGCAGTTCCACTCCACCAAGAGTATGTCCAGAGCTATAACAAATTGCAAAATCATATAGCTATAGCAAACAAAAGAACACTCAGCGGAGCCTTATGGCACATCATTCTCCTGCCTAAAGACCAGGGATAAAGAAGATCCCACTCGCACTCGAAAAGTATGGGCATCCCTAAACTGCTACAAAAATACAGGAAGATAGCCCCGGAAGTTTCAATGGAAGAGTTGGCAGATGATATCCATATGCCAAGCAGTATCAAGTAAAAAAGACAACTACAGTTTGTTGTCTGCACAGAAAGGAATCATAGAGGTTAGTCACCAATGAAACCAAGTGGTCAACAGTAGACCCCGCTGTTGTCAAAAACCGCATTGTACAGGAGTGAGAAGAGCATAGGTTTCAAGTCACCACATTAATTGCTTAGTGACCATCCTTTCCATTACTTTACAAACACAGCTTGTTAGAGAAATGGGACGGAACTTGGGTAACTGTGGCTTTAGAATAGAACTATAATTTATTTGCGCCATTGAGATGGGAAAGTACCATGCAGCCAAATATAGTTAAAGGTGTCTAAAAGAAATAGCTGACTAGTGGGAGGTAAGTATTTAAGCATTTGTGCATGTATATCGTCCGAGTCAATGGCGTATCAGAAGTGACTGACAAGGCTAATTCCAATTCGTGTAATGAGAAGGGCAGATTACAGTCCTCAAGATTCTGAGAGGTGAAATCAAAACCAGAAGACTCTACCCGACCGTTGCCAACCAAGAATTGGGGATCACAGTGGGCAGAACTAGAGGCAGAAGCATCCACCCAGTGATAACCATAGTAGAAGTTTACCACAAATATGTGAGATTTTATTCCACACCCAAGACGAGAAAGTGCATTGTGGCAAAGTGGATACAAAGTGGATTTCTTACACCAATTATTTTCCGAGCCTGGGCATGCAACTTTTTAACGGTGACCATATTCTCTAGCGCCAGATAATGCTCAAAACACTTTCAAGGCCTTCTGGCGAGCTTGTAGAACTGCACTGCATTCCCCCTACCACCAGGGAACCACAGTACACCATCCAGTAAACAACACTTGAGGAATGGAAAGCTCAGTTTCATCTAGTATCATGTCCTGGAGATATTGGTTCCATGCATCAATATGAGGGAAAGAGGCACTGTTGTCATCACATGTTCAGAATAAAGATGCCAGTCTACTTCACTAAGCACCCACTTTGGTGGAAAATACCATTTTATACCAAACTTATTGCATTAGCCAATTATCATTTAAACATGACTTTTTTCTCTCTCTCTCTTTATTAATCACTGCAACCAAGTATTTAACACCTAGTGTTAACTACCTAGGTGATTACCGAGTTGAAACAAATAAACCCATAGATGTGTAAACATTACTTTTGAAAAGGGAGTAGAGAGTGACAAGATTATTTTAAGCATTTATGAAGTTGTGCTATTATGAGGAATTTAACCAAACCCCTGAATATAATTGGGTCATTCTACATTAAATGAGCCTATAAAATACTTTATATGTTTTAAGAAAATGGGAACTTATATAATTGAAACACCAAAGCTTTTACATACAATGTATAAATGTATAAATATGAAATAAACATACATTATTGTCCTCTGGGACTCCTAATTCCAGGACAACTTAAACACACAGTTAGATCATCTTCTTTTCAGTAGATTAAGGGAAATGTATTTAATATTGGGGAAGAATTTGAGTCGATTAACGACCTTTATACATCACTTACACCAATAACTGGGAACATGTTTCAGATCAACCTAAATTTGACTCTTAGGTTGAAAATAGAGCTGAATAATCTCTGAACATGTTCCCAGCTATTAGTGTAGGTGTATAAAGGCCATTTCTACTACTAAATGCTTCTACTGCCCAGTCATAAAACTGGAATGGTTCAACTGTGTAACAAGGTTACTGTTCTATATTTTAATTCATATCACCAATAAAGCTAATTAATTATATAATTTCAGCCATGTTTTAAACCAACACAGTGAGTAGAACTTATGTTGTGCACATATGTAGTTACCATGATTCGGTTCATAATACTGTCAAATTCTACCTTAAAAAAAAAGAAGAAAAAAAAAGTGTGCCCTAAATTATTGTGTGTTGACAACACTTTTACTTTATTTTAGCTGATCCAATCAGATCAGCCAGCACTTGGTAAGATAGAGGAACCTAATCTTATAGCTTAAACCACTTATGAAATGTTCAGGACCATCAATCACATGAAATGTTATCAAAACTTAAGCAGTCTTTCTCTGCTTGTCATTTCTGTTAGCTTATTTGTACTCACATATGGGCATACCTTGTACCTTCATAGATTCCAACCATGGATGCAATACACTGTTTCTTTTGGTAATAAAAAGGCTGTCCTCCATTTTCTAGGCATGATATATGATTAAAAATAATTTTTCTTTAAACATATTCTTCCTTTTCACTTTTTAAGCAGTGAATGAAGAATTACCAGGGTATGCTCACTACTGAGGGAATGTACTTTTAAGTAAAACAAATTAATATTCAATTAAATGCAGTTAATATAAACTTTTCTTCTTAATTTAATTACTAGTGTGCATTTGCAACTAAAGTGATTTAAAAAAGAATATCTGTGTGGAACAGGGATAACTTACAAAATATAAAATGAACTAAATTAACTTAAATGTGAATTAATGTGAAAACAATTGTGGATATGTGTAACAAACATAAGACAACCACATACATAAACTAATTTAAATTTACACAAACTATGACCTTAAATAAGTAAAAGCTACAGCTGCATAAAGACAACAAATGTTATTGCAGAGTGCAATGGCATAAAGATGCTACAAGTGCAAGTGCTCTAAGTTGTCTAAGATGCCAAAAAGCAGCATACATGAAAGATGCAATACACATTGTACTATGAGCACTGGATTAATATGAAAATACTACAATGCTGCTGAAATAGTACACATGATGGAACATACCTCTTTCTCATTTGTAACTCTTATACACTCAATTACAGAGCAAAGATAACTGAGAACTTATAATTAGTACAGTACTGTATCTACTTACGAAGGAGCCAAAGTGGCAGCCAAAATAATAATTAAAATGGCTACAACAACAATGAGGCAGATTATGATGAAGATCATCTTCTGTAAAAATACATAAGATATTATTGCAAATTTCCTCAGCAGAAATAACACCCTTTATTGCTAACATGATGTTGATTTCAAGCAACTTTATCTATGTATTATATAACTAGTTATAAAGAATGATCATAAAATGGCCACCAATGGACAGTGCCTGTCATAATTATTAAGAATATTTCTTTCCTTCTTTCTATCCAGAAAATATGAAAACAAGCAACTCTAGGTATGAAGGTTAGGAAATTAAAACACACAAAAAAAAAAAAAAAAAAAAAAAAAAACAGGTAAATAAAAATTATCACTCTTTCTTTCTTTCATGATGAGTGAGAGGGGTCAATTTTCAATTTTCTAGTTTGCATGAAAAGAATTTAACACATAAAGCCTGATAATTTGTTACTCTTCCTGTAAACTTAAGTCTTTCTTTGAATTGTATTATCAGTAGTGGCACAGAAAAGTGGAAATAGTTTTTGTGAAACTGAAAAATTAAAATTCTTCATTATTTGCATTGGCATCAAAATCCTATTACCCACCATAAACATCATTTCTTGCATTTAGCACTTTCCTACTTGTGTGTTCAGAATGAGGACCCTTTAAAGAGCATATTAAGAAAGATTTATATGTACATGACAGTGAAACAAATCAAAATTTTATCTATAGAAATGATAAACCTCTTCAATAACTAAAAACCAGATTATAATAATCATTGGTAACACACCTGTAAACAACAATTTACTAGGACTGGAAAACTTAAATACACAAAAAAGTGAGTTTCAAAACTATGCAGGTACTTTGTGTCTGAGATTGCTACAGTTTGGAAAATAAGATACCTGTAATTATATTAGTTGCTAATGACAATGCAGGGCAGCAAAGGTAAATTGGAGTACTAGCTCCTGCTAATGTCCTCTACATTAGTTTTTAGTGACCAGTATACTCCTACTCTCATTTTACTTTTATAAAAGACAGCATGTGATTTTGAAGAAGCCCAAATAACTACACATGTTTGCAGTGAACAATTCTAGAGATGGTGAGTTGAGTAGCATTTGATTTAATGACATATAGACATGCTCAAAGAAAGCATCCTTTATTTTGCTTGTAAATATTGAAGAACATACAAAACACAACAGCAACATTATCAAGTATTTTTCTCTGAAAGTACTTTTTCTTTTCTTGAAACATGAAACAGAACATGTAAAGTATATTTTAAATAATATTTGTGTATATAATAAATGTAAGCTTCCAGCCCTTATTTGTCTCTCCAGGACATTGATTATTCTGTTAAACTTCCCTGTGATTTGTATGGGTTAATTTGAATATATTGAATACAAACTGGCACATATTTTACTAAACAATTAAAGATATGAACCACAAGGCTTGTAAATAGCCAAGCTTTGCTCAGAGAAGAATAAAGTTTTTGCAGTTATGCAATATTTCAGTTTTCTAATGCATTCAAAACATTTAAATGTGTCTTCTGACATACCCTGTTTGCCTAAGGATGCACAGTTTCCAAATCATGTGCAAAATATTAAGTGATGTATAACTAATAAATGTAGCACTTAACATTTTTTAGAAAGAAAAAAAAATTCAAATTAAAGCTATAGGCAATAAAATGTGCATTTTTCTTTTGCCCTATGGAATCCCCATTTACCTGAACTTTGATGAATTAAAACCTACAGATAATTTAAGAGTCGGGAATTCCTTGCAAACTGAGTACATAGAGTCTTGGAAACTTTGCCATAGTTTTTCATGCAGAAGTGAAGATGTTTCTGGCCTTCCTCAAATTATTTGAGGAAAGGAACTATGTCAGAGAAAGAATTCTTATTCTCACAGATAGTCAATCCACATTAAATGCACTTAACCATAACAGTCCCTTCTAGACTAGTATGGGAATATTTGCAAGCTTTCATCAACTCTTCCATAAGAATACAAAGAATAATGTTGGATGCCTGGACATCAGCATATAGAAGGCAAAGCACCAAACAGTCTGACCAAGGAAGGAGCTAAAGCTCATTTTATTGGACCAGAATCTTTTCTGCTGTATCAGTTAACAAACTGTTAGAACCATGTAATTCAATGGATACAACTAAACATCAACTTACAATTTAAGATGTATTTGTCCTTCTGATCAAAAACTGGAGACTCTAGTAAAAACATTAAGTAACATCCTGACTAAGGACCTGCTGGAGGCAAATAGGAAACTCGTCATAAAGTTATTGGATGAATAGCCAGTGGCCATTCCAGAAACATTTATGGACAATGGGTAGTCTAGCAAGGTAACCCAATTAACCACTTTTGTGAGCAGTCAGAAGAAACTGCAGAGCAGCAGCCTAAGTATTTTTATACTCCACTCTTAATCTATTCCAATCAAAACTTGCTTCTGTCTTTCTTACATATGCAAGATTAGATTTAAAGGTCCAACATCATCCATTTAACTGTTCTAACTCCCACCTTTGTTGTTTGTTTAAATGTGTGCTAATGGGCATTTTATAGTAATACCAAACAGAACTTTTCTGTGGAGGAGTGGAACAAGACTGTCCCTTTATCAGGTTAGCTCATTTAGTTTACAAAAGTTCTTACAAAAAACCTGAAAAATACAATTCCATGGCTCATATTCACACTATGGTTGAATTTTTCAAATCTGATTTAGCCTTCCAATCTGGCTCTGCACTCAGCCACTGCGAAGGCTCCAACATAAAAGTACTTCCAATTCAGTATTCCAACAACTGTTAAAATATTTACTTGCAGTTTGGAACTTACCCTGAAGTATGCAAATCATTGCAGCTTGTGTTTCAGTTGTGAGTAAAATGGTGAGAAGATAAATCTGTGATGATAACCAATGAAGTGAAGCTTTAAATATAGCAGTAGGAAAATGCAGCGATTAGGAAATTTAAAGCAATGTGTCAGACTATTGTAAGCTGAATATTTTGGAAGCGTAAGCTTGCTAATAATGAAAAACCATCTGCAACTGATTTGTGGAATTTACAGGTTATCCAAGATGACCTCAGCCCCACTCTGATAAGCAGAATTCTGCTGGTTTTAATATGAAATATATTATGCCAATAATGGAAATTTTTAAGGAATGCTTCATTTATGTAACACTATCACTCACTAGTTTTATAACACTGAAATTGCAACTAGTTCTAAAACACTGTAATTGCAACTAGTTTGTCATATGCATATTTTAAAACTAATTTATATAATTCTGTGTGCTGAATTTTTTAAGCATGATATTTATGTGAAAATAAATTCAGGTATTAAAAACTAAGACTGATGTCGAAGAAAAAACTCCGAGACATCTTCACCTTGAACTCCTTCTCCTCCTCCTATCAACATTGTTCATACTGTCAGGACAGTGTAAATGAGTCAAAGGAGATGGGATTTTTCCAGTCATGACTTAGATCTTCAGTACTCTTCCCAGCAGTGAAATGCTATCTCAATTACACTATGGAATAAAAAATGTTCACTGAGAAATACTAAATTGTAAATATTTTTATTACATATAATGCCAGCATGCATCTCCAAGGTATTAGATTCCCATGCCCACATGACTTTTATTGCAAATTCATTTCCTACATTACCAACATTCTAATATGACTCTCTAAAGTTCACCATCTCTAGAATATGATGGAAGGAAATGTGCAAAGCCTGTAAAAGCACAGAATCAAACCAGGGAACTTTTGCCTAAGGCATTTTTTAATTACTGGTAAAGACTGACTAAATTCTCACATTTAATTTTTGGGTTCACATTGATTATCCACTTTATCCTTCATCAATTTGTTTGCTGGAACTTTCTTTTTTACATAATGCCACCAATGGGTGAATACCTGAAGCAAAATTGAATATTCTGCAATAATACACCTAAGTTGCTGCAATTTCCAACCTTTATGATCTTAAATGTTCTGCAGCTGTTTTGTTTTGTTCTTACACTAATAATCTTAAATCTTATCTAGCAAGTTCCCATTTTAGCAATGCTGTGCTAAGCATGCTATGAAGATATTTTCAGCCCTGGATGCTATGCACAAACACTATCTATATAAATTTATGAACAGTGTATATGTGTGTGTGTAACAATCACTTCATACAAATTGGAATCAACAATTTTTTTTCTTTAATTTTCCATCCACAATGTCCCATAATGATGTTAAACTCATGATAGCTGTAAATAGGCATCCTAATAAATGTCCCCAGTTTCATCATATCCACCTTTAATGCAAGTAAGAACTACAGATAGCTTTTTCTTTATTTTTCAAAACTTTTTGAAAATTAACCAATGCCATGAACCTAGTCATATTACCCAAGTTCTACACTTTTCAAAAGAAATGAGCTAGAAAGATGGGTCAAACATTGCAAACTGTAAAAAAATATATACAAATAAAGAGCAAAGAAAGACTAAGAATTTATAACAGAAACCTTCCTTTCAAAATGTGTCCTCCCCCTTATCACCCACTTATACTCTTAGACTAAATAATAGCCAACTCCTACTAATATCACACAAAATTCAATGAATCAGAATTCATCATGCCCTAGAGCTTGTGTGTCAAAAATTACTTTGTTTCCCCTAGCAGCAAGTTAAAATATAAATGTAATCACAAGCCACTTTTCACAACACCTACTCCAGAGCATAGCTGGGAGGCTGAACTATTATTAATCAAGATTTAAAACCAATTTAAATATGATCCATACTTGCCAACTTCTTAAATTGAAACCTATAAAACTTTTCTTTGTCCAACATAGCATTATAATTTTGTGACATGCAATTTAGAGACAGTAAATACTCAGTGCAGTAAATGTAAAAAAATTACAAGTCAAATAAATGGGAATTCTGTTTTATATGAATCCTTGAAGACCTGGTAATACTCCTTTCTGTTACATGTGCTGAAATTCTTCCTGGTACCACAGATAAGCAGGTATTAAAGCAAAGAACACCACTTCCTAGGCTATACAGACTTCTAGTCCATATTTTACACTTCATAACATGACTATAAACAAAAACTGTCACAAAAAACGGCAAATTTGTATCTCACAGACATAGAACATGAATAAAATAGTGAGAGGAAGTTGACTTTACAGTTCACATTGTCCATTATTGAATGTTTGCACCAATTTACTATTTGTTACTAGACATCACCACTAAGAGGTCAAATTTTAAATCTGTATGCTATGCATTTTGATGTAGGCCAGCAAAGGGGGACCATTAACATGATGAAGGATAGACAGATAAGTTCTGGCCTATCAAAGCACTGTAGACCAATTAGCATAGTACATTTAGACTGTAATATTTTACAATATAATGTAACAGAAATTAATGCTTTGTCATGTCTGTGGTGAATATCTGCAAAACTTTAAATCTGCCCACAAAGCCATAAAGACACCTCCTTTGCCATAATGTCATAAAAAGGCCTCCATTCCTGTAGACTCTGTTTATTAAACACAAGTGCAGTTGCTTCGCAAAGGAAAAGCACCCTACCCTCAACTAATGAATGTCATAAATCCATCTTCACAGCCCAAAAAAGGCAAATTTCGATCCTTGTCCTTGAAGACCAATAGCAACCCTGATTTTAAGGAAATGACAGACATATGTAGACTCCATGTGGAGTCTCAGTTGCCAAAGTTCCAAATTCCAGTTTTTCTGTTTCATTAGGTGAAAAAGTTTGTTGAGGTTGTCATGAAGTGGAGACTGAGGGAGAAAAATTCAAGGTTAAATGCAAATAAACAATAGATATATTCGGTCAGGTGAAAATGACCACGACAGCGAAGACAATAGTCTTTTGTGGAATGCTGCTCACTTCACCTGTTGTTTAGGGAAAGAAAGTCAGTGTAGAAAGGAATGGTGCTGCTAAGAGATTGCAACTCTGCAGAAACACTAAGGAGGAAAGGTCTTGTGTTGTAAAATTATTATAAGGGTTCCTCAAAGAAGGATGCCGAACTGCACATGCATTAAATAGACAGACTATACATTTTATGGGCAAACCATAAAAGTTGGCAAGTATGATAATCTGCTGCATGAATAATTAATCTCGTAGTTAAGCCTTCAGTTTCAAATATATATTTCAATTTGGAAAACATATACTAACAAAAATCCAATATAAACTACATACGCAGCTTCCATGAACTTGTTTCAATGAATTTTAGCACCAACATATCTTGCACCATAAATGGAAAAAATGTTGACACTTAATGCCGAAACTTATTTTTGAAAAATTTCCTTAATTTTAATTTTTAAAGAGGTCTATGATTGTCTCCTTTTCCCAGAATGGCACAATTTGGGTTTCAAGCAGTTAAAACCAAATTAACTAACAAACTGGTAAATTAATTACTGATAACATAAATTAAAATAAGTATGTAAAAGGTAATCAGGTAAATTTATTACTACTGCCAAAAGTAAATTAGGAAAAGGTATAGGATTGGAAAAATGAGTATGGATTATTATAGCATACAAAATGAACAAAACACCAGGCATTAAATCCTAATGAGCTGAAGGAAAAGCTTGCACATTTCTGAAAATAATGGAAGAAAAACAAAAATGTGATGGCCTTAGGTTGTAGCTATGTCTCATGAACTTTATAACAAAACAAGATAAAAGAGAACAGAAATTAATTAAGCAAAGGTAGGAAATGCTTTTAAGAAAGTATACTATGTCAAAGGATTGTAAAACCAAAACTAGACACATTGCACGAGATTTTGCACAAATAGAAGCTTTAATAGCAAGAGCAAAAAATATACTTTTTCCAGCTTCTAGATGTAATTTCTACACAACAAAAACAAGTACTTTAACAGTGAGCTTTCATTTATTCCATATTACTACAGTTTGTAAGTACTTAATAGCATACACTACTGGTTCAGAATAAAGTTACTAGAGGAAGATGATATACTAAAGCAATGCTTGGTTCTACAGGAAAGAATGGGGACAAAAGAAACTTGGATGCACAAGATACAGACAACATAGGAAGAAATAGGAATGGGAAAAACATGGGCAGAAAAAAATAAGAAAAGTAAGGGTTTCTGGAAAGAAACTACAACAAGAATGGAGGATACTGAAAAGCAAGAAATTACAAGTAGTTTCAAGGAAAAAAGGTCATTAACCCTTTCGGGGATATGGACGTCATATGACGTCCATGTTAAAATGCAGGAGAAAGCATATGGATTTACATGGATTTAATGCTTATTTAACCTTAATTATTATAACGTTTCTCTTTTATAATAAATTTGAATAAATTCTACATTTAAAATTTCCTTCTTGAATGGTATGCCTCAAAACATAAATAAACACAATGGCACATCACATTCATGGCAAATTATATTAGCTTCCTTGCGAACAATTTTTTTTTTGGGGGGGGGGGTGAAACACCAGACACTTTTGAAACGGACGCCACTTTTTTGCGGTGGGTGGTATCCTTTTAGGAATGTGCGAGGGGATGGGTACAGGAAGCAATGTGCTTCCATCTGCAACTTGACTTCGACATCGGGATTTATGGCCATGCGGTCTAAGGCACGATAGGAGTAGCTAACCTATCAAGACCAAGGATTCGTAGGATCGAATCTCGGTAAAATGCATGTTCTGCACTCAATTGAAACTGTGGAAAAGGATGGGGAGGGCCCAACTAAAGCAAGCGGTGTGACAGCACGGTTGGATGCTGACGGGTTTCAATTGAGTGCAGAACATGTATTTTACCCCTTTTTTTTAAAACAAAATTCACTCCCTATATTGGGCGGTGTTTTATGAGACCAAACAATGTTGCAACTATCATGTGTTCAGATGGCCGAGTGGTTTAAGGCATTGTGGCATGATATGGTTACGTTGCATAGTCGGAGGTTCGCGCCCCAAAGTAATTTTTTTTTTTTTAAATTTTTACTCTCATTGTTAATTAATGAGATCAGACAATGCTGCAGCTATCATGTCTTCAGATGGCCAAGCGGTTTAAGGCATTGTGGCATGATATGGTTGCGCTGCATAGTCAGAGGTTTGCGCCCCAAAGTAACAAAAATATTTTTTCGTTTGTGTTTTTATTCTTACTCTCATTGGGTATCCTTGAAGGGGTTAATAGATTGTAGATATTTTAAAATGGAATGGGGAAAAGAAAGATACTTTGAAGTATGCAACAAAGACGCCAGAATGGAGTATGCATGGGCAAGGGCAGGTGTAACGAATTTAAGTGGTCTTAACAGGGGGAAGAGGGGGGAGAAATGTACTAAAGTAATGGATTATATGACAATTGGCATTATATTCTGCAATGTGATGATACGGATAAAGGAAGAGAGAATTTAATACTAGAGAAATGGAAAAATTTACCAATAAAGCTCAAAGTTAGGAAGATTTTTAATACAAGATCAAATGAATATATGGAGTAAGCCTTAAAACATTTAGGAAAAATAAGGTTAAAATGGTTAAAAGAAATGTGAAACAAATTGGAGAAAATACGAAAAAAGGGTAACAAGGCAAAAAAAGTAAATAGAGGATACATTATACTTCCCCATTATATACATACAAAAGAATTTTCAATATAAGGGAAAGAGAAGTAATAAGCAACTCCATTGTATACATTGTATAAATTGTATATTAAGTTTAAAGCAGACGATAAATCGTGCATTCATTCATAACAGCATACACTAGTGTAAGGGGTACACTATGAACTATGTAACTGGTTCCCTGCTGTTTTTCAACTTTAGTGAAGACAACATCTTAAGTTAATTATTAGCTGCTATACTTTGCATTTTTTTAAATTTTGGTTATATTGATATTTTACTGAACTCTTACTGATGCTATAAAAAATCTCTCCAGAAGTGTTAACATGTAGGAGTTAATATTTTCTGGTTGTAAAGAAAAAACAGGAGTAAAATAACTGCAAGTGTTATAATCGTGCATAAATCAGTTGTTTAGTTAAAACAAGATAACTTAAAAGAGCAGTTCTCAATAAAATTAAATTGGCTTTAAACAGATTTTTCAATCCAAGAACAATGCAGTTTGTGTCAATACAAGGACTCTGTTTAACTGTTAACTCTGAAGAGATATTGAGATATCACAATACTGAAGTTGTGACTCATTGCTCACAAATTATAGTAAATAGGCATAGAATTTTGGACTTTATTGTAATTATGTGAAACTAAATTTTGCTTTATAGTTAAAACTCTATAATAGATGTAACATTACTGTGGTTTATGTCTGAATTATAAACATCTGAATGCATGTAGTAATAGGCTTTTTTTCATGTTCAGAAGAAACAAGAGGAGAACAACAAGAAGGTATGCATTTCCATATTTTTTCCAAATAAAGAAACATGGCTGAAAAAAAAAATCATCAGAAAAATTGCAATATCATCCAAAATGGCTTTTGTATTGGGTGTCCCACTCAAAAGGGGCCCCAGAAATTGTGTAAAAGATAGGAAATTAATCAAAATTTGAACATGGCATAGCTGTATATGTGAGAAATGAAAGCACATCACAAGAAGTGCTGGAAATGACCTGTCTCAACTTTTAAACACAGTTCAATATGACGTAAGTTCATGACTGTGGCTGCCAGGATCTTGTGTCACAGTCTGGATTTCAATTATGGATATTCTGCCGCAACTCATCAAGAACGCGTGGTTTGTTCCTGTAGACCTTTTTGTTTAAGATCACCTTACAGAAAAAAAGTCACCTGGGATCAAATCCAGTGACCTAGGGTACCATAAACCTTATAAATAACTCTTTCAGGGTAACGATTCCATCCCAGCCATGCTGACTCGAGAAGTGTAGCATGTTGTCATCTTGTTGGTACCAGCCATGTGTCAGTTCCTGATCATCTAATTGATTCACACATTCTCACAACAGTTCCATGTATACTTCACTTGTCACAGTGGAAACGTAAAAAATAGGTAGGTCTCATTATGTGAGCGTCCACTGTAAAGTCGACCCAACACTATTTCACTTTACTCCTGCTTCCTCACTAGTTTTTATATGCAGTGTTTTGACAGTCTTTGCTGACCATCAAAGTCTTCCAAAAACTTTAGCTACTGGTCTTAAAGGAGCCACTGTTCCAATACTGTTTCACAAGAAGCATACACTCTTTAACAGAGGTTCACTGTCACAAGCAAGCAGAAACCATGCAGGACATCACAACAGTTATTCCACTTTGCCGAACTGAAAGACAAGTGCCAAATGCAACTTGCAGAACTTCTATTAACATACTTCCTCAGTATTTACAGTGTTAGCATGTAATCTTCTCATGTAATGGATTGTTTTCTATCCAAATTTTATCACTTTTGGCAAAATATTTACACAATGACATGACAAATTCTGGGGCCCCTTTTGAGTGGGATACCCCATATATTCAAGCATTTCTATAGAGCTGATTATGGAAAAATCATCTCCACTAAAAGCACATCGAAAGAAAATAGAGCACTTATGAATTACAGAAAACCCATATTTCTTCTTTATTTTTGAAAAGAAAATCTCTGGAAGAGCCACGTAGAGCTTGCTCTTCTGCCTACAAATGAAAGAAAATTGTCTTAAAATGAATCACAAGTCGTAGTGACATGTAGCTGGAGCACAGATGTGACTAGTGCTTGAAGAGCCTTAAAATTTGAAGGAAGCTGATGTAAACAAAGTTGTGCAATGAGAGATGCAAATCAAGATTATAAATAATCTTTACTGAATTAGAAAGGACAAATCAGAAAATGATTAGTCAAATTTCTAACAAACAAAAGAAAAACAAATCTACTTATTAATGACAAACTACAAGTAAAGCGAGATGGTACGTTCTCAGTAGTAGTTTATGACATGAATAAATTCATGAATAACAACTGAAAGAAAAAATACGGTATTATCTCCATTTGTGGTAAATAGAATGGATTGTACACATCTGTAAATTGCTACATAATCTGGGTAATGCTACAATTATTATGTGCTGGTGCTAAATCCAACATTTATTACTGGTATGATATCTCTAACAGTGTTTATTGCTCCATGCGGAATGCAAAGTTCATAGTCAAACAAAGTTGCAATATAGGTTTACATAGTAATCAGTGAGCATGACGTTACTAACTGGCAGTAAAACTTATAACTATAAGGTACAGAGAAACGTGACAATGTCATTCTCAGGATAATCTAGATAATAATGCTATAACTAAATTTTTAAATTTTATTGTGGACTACTCCTTTATCTGTAGTCTCCTCAATAATGATAAAGAAAAAACTGAGTAACATTGTCTCCCATCCACCAAAACAAATAAGGCTTTGCCAAAATACACTAAAGTTGTTCTAAAATGAGATTTAAATGCTTAATTTGACTGCCATTTTCATTACCCAATTCACACATAAAAAGCTTCACAGAAGATAAGTCTGGCTGAAAACCACAAGCTTGAACTGCAACTCTTTGTACATACAATTACATATATGCACACATCCCCACAAACACCAAACCATCACCAGTAAAAACAATTTCACAACTTCCAAAAAGAGACGTACCTACAGAACAACATACCTAAAAATGCAGATATACAGTGTTTATCAGCATCCCCAACATTTCTGCCTCTTTTCATCTATCATCACATTCTCCAAAACTGCATCTATGAAAAGTCATGATTATTCTTGTTTATATGTACAGTGAAAGCAGTTGTTAACTTAAATTTCTCTCTTCTTTAGAAATAGACTGTCAGCTCTCAAGAACATTCACAGTAATTTTCTTAATGGATACATACTGTAAAGTCTAATTGTAAGAAATAATATCAAGCATATAAACTATGATTCTAATTTGTAATATCAAAACAATGATTCTGTATTTTACTCTATGTATACTTATATCTGCAAATTATTTTGAAATACAAACGGAAATCAAATGCTAATAAAAAAATATACAAATGTTTACCAATTTAACATGAGATACAAAATCTGTTTAAATATTTTCATTGAAGGGACATAACAGCACGCAATGGTTGAAAGTTGAGATCAGCAAAATATGCCTTTTAGCCTCCTTATCCCTCACATTCACCTTGTCAAGAAAGACATTGCTCAACAAAATAAAAGACCATTATGAATGATGGTTTAGATATTATTGTATCAAATCCTACACCATGATGGCAGTTGGAGTGTAGTACTCTGGTTCCTGCCATGGAACATACATAGGTTCAAGAACACCTATGGTGGTGCAGATTTTTCAGCCAATGCTCACTTGGCATCACAAGAAGTTCGAGGAGGTATGATAAGTAGTAATCTGTGGGTCAGTAAAACAAAAATTGCAGTTGGGGAAAGCATATGCTCACCATATCATCTTCCCAAATTCGTTAAATTATCTCATATGTGCGTGAAGCCATTAGTCAGGATGGTAGGCCACACCAACACTAGGACTGTCACACCATAAATTATTGCTACAGTTGTATCAATGCAATTTATGTATAGCACTGAATGGGTAGAGGCAAAAACAGTAGAGGGAAAGACAGCCACCTCCTCGGATATATCTTGTAACAACAGCAGCAGCAGAGCTATCTGATGGCAAAACCTGGTTCATTGCTTCACTTGTGGTGTTTAATACTTGATGACTGTGTGTTTTATGTTAATTTCTCTGATTTATATTCTTGAGAAGATAATGTGTTTACTTAATGACACATAGAACATGTCTGGAAAAGTCTGTGCAGTTTTCGAGTGTAATAACTATGAAGTAGAAAAGAATTCATGGTTATTCTTTTGTTTCCTAAAGGATAAAAAAACTGTAAGTACCTATAATGTTTTCTTGCTCAGTTTTGTATTCACTTTATGTAAGTATGGTAAAAATGTAGTTTGTGCATGATTTACTTATAAGCTTAGCTGTTTTGTTCTTACATCTTCGAAAATCAACATCCTACCGAAGTGAGGTTATGTGAACCGAAAATAAAAGTTAATGCTGCAAGCATTGCTTTGAATTTGCAGATGTGATTCTTGGGTGCTCAGATACAGGAGAAATGATATGGATGCTTTATATAAAAAGGAAGATCCGTTAAAGATGTATAAGAGCTATAAAATTATTGTAATTTTATTGAAAATGACTTCAGAAATCCAACTCTTCAGCCAAGGGTAAGTAAAGCTGTGATCCAGGACATTTTATTGATATCTTATAGATTTATCTTCAAAGTAATTTACTGTGGGGCTAAATTACTGTTAATGATCTTAGGTTGAAGCCTGGTACTGTTCCATCTCGAAATTTGCCTGGAAGCAGTAGCATACTGGAACCATGAACAAGGACTAGTCCATGTAAGAGGAAGAAGAGAGAAGACAGTGTTGATGGCAGCAGCATTAATGGGGATAATCTCTCAGAAAAAGAAATGGACAGATATTGAATACCACTAATAATGAACCTAATACAGAAGAGCTGGTTAACATTTTAAGGACAAAGTTAATCAAAGCTCACAAAGTGATTTTGTGCAAGAACAAAATGATAAGGAAGTTGAGGCACGAAATTAACGTGCTAAAGGAAAGTCAAGCTGAGACAAAGAATGATTTAGTTAAATACCTCCATTGTCAGGTTAAAAAAAAATAATAAAAATAAAAAAAATAAAATTAAAAAAAAACCTTCCAAAACCAAAGGGAGGCGATATACAGAGCACGATAAAACAGTACCACTAGCATTGTATTATTGTTCTTCAAAGTGTTATAAACTACTGCATCCTTAATGTGTTTCCATCTGTCATATCTCTTCAAAAAAGGCTGCAAAACTGACAAGTCAGTTCTGGGTTTATCGACAATGTGTTTTTGTTGATGAAAATCGAAGCAGAAAAATTAGAGAGGCCTCAGAACATATGGTGTCCATTGTTCTAAATGAAATGTCACTTAAAGAAAATGTGACATACAATGCTAGGAATGATGTTTTTGATATCTTTGTAGGTTTTAGTGAGATCAGTGAAAGCCTTGTTCTTAAATATCTACTTGACCATGCAAATCAAGCTCTTGTAATTTTAGTTAGCGGCTAAGTTAAATTTCTAGCAAGTGATTGGGTATTTCCTAAGGTTGTTAAGTCAGGTGACATTTTGAAACACATTGTTTTAGATGCTATTAATCAAATAATGGCAGCTGGCTTTATTTCAAAAGTTGTCTTATGTGTTCAGGGATCAAATAACCTAAAAATGAGGTTATTGCTGGGTATACATGAGCAATGCCCATTCATTCAAGTAAATGATAATGTGTGCTTTTTCCATGATGTTCCACATCTGCTTAAGTCACTAAGGAATGATTTTAAGAAATACGATATTGTCACTGATGATGGTTATTGTTCATGGACACATATAGTTGATTGCTACAATCGAGATAAAGTTAGGGTACCTAGGTTAGCTTCTCAGCTGAAACAGAAGTGTATAGAAAGATATTAATTTTACCACCTTTCTCCCCTATATGTGCTTGTCTAGCTGCTTATGTATTTAGCCATTCTATCAGCAGTGAAATCATGACAAATGTGTTGAGAAATGCTATGTTGTTAGGTGCTCTATCTACAACTCTTTTAAATAAATAAATAAATAAATATATATATATATATATATATATTTTAGACGAGATTGACAAGGTCTTTGACATTTTCAATTTAGGTAACTTATAATGCCAATGAACTTTCTTGTGGATTCAATGATGAGCAAAACTAAATGGATTAGCTACTTTCCTTGAGGGATTATTTTTCCAGTATGAGTATCTGTAACAAAAGAAAAGCTACATTGTGCTAGGGGTTAGATTGAGAATATTTTCTTCCCTGCAAATATTTGGAATGATCTGAAAAAAGAATTTGGATTTGAATATCTCTTAATTAGGAGATTAACATTAGACTGTTTGGAGAATTTGTTTTTAGTAATAAGGGGAGGTGGGAATAATGTGACTCTTGATTGTTCTGATTTTAAGTCTACAATAAGGTTAGTAATGACTAATCAGTTACTACATACATCTGATGGAAAGTAATTGTGCATGTAAATTCTTGCCAATGAGATCAGATTTTGGTAATGCTCCTCGAGTATAAATAGAGGTACTGTAAGTAAGCAACAAGATGCTATTATTGATGAAATTGAGAGCTATTCAAGCGCATATGTTGCAGGATGGTTATGCAAAACTTTACCTCATAAGAAATGTCATACTTTGGCAAGTGAAGATGAGATGAGTAATGTTTGCAATACATACATTTTGTTTATTAAGGAGCATGGAGATTGTAATATGGAATTTCCTAATGCAAATGCCATGTGTATGTATGAATCAGTTACCTATGCATTTAACTCTAATTTCTTAGAACGTTTGTCTCACAGCAGAAAGCAAGCGAGGGGAAAATTTAAGCAATATATACAGTTGCCACATACAATGGATGTAAGGAATGCATCAATATATTTATGACAAATGAACTGGTTGGAAAGGCTATATGAAGCTGTAGTGGAGTCAAAAATGCTATATGGAATAGAAATATGGGGGGGGTGGCAAAGATGGATTAAGATCGATATAGTCCATAGAATGTTTTGTAGAGAAGTTCTGGGTTTACCCAAGAGTTCACCAAGGGGCGTGGCACTGGCAGAGCTAGGAAGGGTAGGGAGAAAAGGTATAATAGTGGAAAGAATTTTGAAGTATTGGTATAGATGTTTAATATTATTAAAAGAATGCATACAGTTCCAGAAAGCTGTCTTAGGAGAAGAGTGTTGGATTGGGGAAATGGGAAATGTGCTAAAAGAAATTTATCCTATTAGATAAATATAATAACAGTGGGTTTTGGAAAGAAGTTAGATTGAGGGTGGAAGATATCGAGAAACCAGAGATATGGGCTAGTTTTGAGGATAAAAGGTCACTGATCTTGTATAAATCAGTTAAAAGAAATTGGGGAAGGGAGAAGTATGTAGATATATGCAATCAATTTGGTAGAATAGGTCTTGCATGGATGCGCACAGTAGTAATATTTTTAAAAAGGAATGGATATAATTGTTCGGGGAGATGTATTATGTGTGATGAATCGGGTAGTACTTTTCATTGTCTAATAGAATGTGATAAGGTTAAAAGGTGGAGAGAGGTTATATGGAATAAAAAATGGGACAAGCTAAACAAAGAAGCAGTAGCATTAAGAATGTTGGGAAGCACAAAAGTAGAAACAATTAAAATAATGGGGACATTTTAGGCAACACAAGGATAAGTGGATAAGGAGCTTAAGAAAGGTACAGCAGAACGGGCATAGTTTGTAAAGTGGAGAGATGGTATAGTAGCTTTATCCCATATATACAGCCTAGGGGCTAAATATGGGGGAGCTAGAAAACTGGTGCACTAGAAAGTTTTAGATGTAAGTTTTATTTGTATTATTGTAATAATGATGAAATAAATATTACATTACATTACATATTTATGACAAGTGTCTCAATGAGCTGATAAAGTATTTTTATAACAAAAAAATGAACAGGAACAACAGCAACATGTTAGACATCATCCTAAAGCAAAAACATATCATGCATGAATACGGTTTTATTTTAGAAGTAACAGAAACATGTTAGCCGTAATCCTAAAGTCAAAGAAATAATGCACATGTAGAGATTTATTCATTTATTTTGTGAAAAAACCAAAGAACCATGTTAGCTATAATCCAGAAGCAAAAATCCATACATGATCAAGTTGAGTTGAGTTTTTATTTTTTACTTTCTCTACTACATATAGTAAGTAGGGGATCCACCCAAAAATTCAATACTAAGATTTCGCTGAAAATACATATTTTCAGGTGTCCTGAATCTAAATAAAGCATTTTCGGAAACGTGTACGTGTGAGAGTCTGTGTCTGTGAACATCATAACTAAAAAAATCTGACATAGTTGCACTCATATGACTTTCTCTACTCTTTTACAAATTATTTTTACAAATGCTTATTCTCCGTCTACTTCATGTTAATCGAGATAAACATTTGCAGAAACTATCTTATTGCTAATTTTCTTGTAGGTGTAAGGGGAATATGGTAGGCTTTAATCGATAGTCAAATCTGTTAAGAGCTGGTTGTTATGTGGAGCAATCCATTCTCCTTGCATGTTCAGGACAAAAAAAAAAATGAATAACAAATTGCCATTTGAGAAAAAGTAGAAGTATTGGAAAATTCAAACAAACAACAAGGAATATCTCAGAAATGGTTCACTCCACACACACACACAAAAAAAAAATTGTGTATAACAAACTAGGTCTTTTAATGAGATCTACATTTTCTATGTAGAAACATTTTGTCTATCTCTTACGGTTTACCAGTTATGCAAAAGCCATTCAGAATGAAGAGGACTTTTGGTGACATTCCCAGAAAATTCAAGATGTACATTTTATTTATCATGAAAATATTAAATTATGATATTTTAATCAAAATTGTTAGCCATTTTCAAGAAAACCAAAATTTTTGAAAAATGTTCCATGTAAAGAGTAGTCTGGGGTGGGAGGATTTTCTTAAAATCTTTGCATCGAATCTTTGAAAGATACTAAACCTAAATACCGTGTTTGGTATTTATCCGACTTTTCATTTTGAGTTATGCTTTCACAGACACACACATGAACCTTTTTCTAAAAATGCCTTTTTGGGGGGGGGGATTCAGGGGGCCTCAAAACGCGTATTTCTGGTGAAATCTCGATATCAAATTTTTGAGTGGAATACAATACTTCCTCTACTTGTTATACATAGTAGAGA
Organism: Deroplatys truncata; assembly: GCA_030765065.1. Taxonomy (NCBI): domain Eukaryota; kingdom Metazoa; phylum Arthropoda; class Insecta; order Mantodea; family Mantidae; genus Deroplatys; species Deroplatys truncata. The sequence continues at coordinate 113,923,546 of CM060980.1, forward strand.
AATTAACAGCTTGGTATGTAAGTTCAATGTCTTCTAAAGATGCAACACAAAGATTTTCAACAAAATCATCCCATCACAAACTAGCCTTAACATGGAACATTTCTCAAAATGTTTTATTTTCTAAAAAATGGCTATAACGATTTTGATTAAAATAGCATATATTAAAGATATAAAATGCACATCTTTAATTTTCAGGGAATAGCCTATGAAGTCCTCTTCATTTGGAGGGAATTTTGTATAATCTTGTATAACTGGTAAATGTTAAGCAATAGACAAAAAACGTACTGCACAAGAATTTAAGATCTCATTAAAACACACAGTTCATTTAAAATAAGTATTTTTTTTTTTTTTTGTGGCATAAGCCATATCTGTTATTAAAGATTCAAATTGTTCATTTCTTGGTCACTCTCTTAAAGTCCTTTCAACACTCAGGTGTTTCTCGCGATTGCATGGAAACAGAATGGAATTTTAAGGTCAGCAGTTCTTAAACATTTGACTGTCACTGTTACCTTTGTATCGATAATGAAATGTGTAATGTAGCTGTTTATGCAAAGGTTTATTTGGGTTAAAATATAGTAGACAGAAAAATAAGCTTGAGTAAGAATAACACTAGGTCACAAATGAGAACTCCTTTTCTGCGATACGATTAAAAATAGGCGACTTTTACTAATTTTGGTGCACAGAATTAAAAAATGCACTCCATTTTCTTTAGCACATCTTGTTTTGGCAATATAACAATGTTCAATGAAAATACTATTGTAAAATTTGCAAAAATATTACACACTCACATACAACTTTTAAAGAAAATAAAGAATAATAACATGAAAGCATATCTGAATTTGAGAGTATATGTTGGTTTATGTACCCTGTTTTCTTTTCCCATGGAGCTTCAGTGTATGTGATTTTCTCGAGTGTTCTCTTCTGGGTTCGTTACATGCAAGTCACCTGCAGTAATCAGCCATCATATGTACCCAACATACCTGATAACATTGTTCAACTTCTTTCAAGTCCTGGTGAAACCTTTCACCCTGCTCTTTACTGACAACTCCAAGATGTGACTTGAGGAAATGAAGCTTCAAACTCATATTACAGCTGAGCAGTCTGAAATTTTCCAGCATATTTCTGACAATTTCTTTGTATTGAGGGTGTTTCACATTGCCCAGAAATTTCTTAACAACTTCTCTGAATCCTTTCCACGCATCTTTTTCAATTTCATTTATAGAGCTGGTAAAATTACCATCTTTTATCAATTTCTTTATTTCTAGTTCAGATTTTAATATTTAATTCCCTATTTTTTTTTTTTTTTTTTAAAGCCAGCAACTTTGCACATGCAAAAGTAACAATTGGGGCATGGTGATTCTGCTGCTCTCTCCATATCATTGGTTTGGCAAATGGCATTGCCTTCTGTTTTCCTTCATACTAATAACGTAATTCCTCAACACAATTTTACATGCAATATGATGTGCAAATGATTTATCCTGATCACCAACTTTCTCTTTGAAATATGAATAATATAATTTGTTTGTTTGCGAGTCGATTTTACGTACCTTCCCGTCAAACACTTAACACCCACAAATGTAACGAAACTTCAGAGGACTTTGTAGACACTGGCTCCTGCACAATCCTGATCTAGAAGTCATATTCAAACTTTTATTTTAGCACTACACATATAGAAGACGAACGTACATACTAACACAAGTTTTCAGCTTGACTGAAGTTGAGATCTATGATAGCTGTAAACATAAACATAAATACCTCACAAAAAGAGAGACCTGACCCATAGAACAAAACTGATAGTGCTGGGAATATAAACATAAACATCTGGGTAATAAAGAAGGACAGAGGTGAACCAATTAGAAAGAAAATCAACAACAGATTTAGAATAACAATGAAATGCAGAGCAAGCTGTATAAGCTGAATGAATTTAGACATATACGCACATATCATATAAACTAGATGTGTTAGTTAAAAATGGACTTTTTTTTTTTAAATCAGGGCACTGATTTCCATTAAAGTTACATATTTTACTTTATACTGCAGTATCAATGTTGACCAGATAATTAGCATACCCATTAATAAATGATAGATTGTAGAGAAAGTCGTGTGAATGTATGTCAGATTTTATTATGATAGAATCTTTTGCATATCTCTTTGCTAATTACTTACTAATAGGATTACCATTACTATGTCAATACGTTAAACTACACGTAATCCTACTATAATGAAGGGTAATAAGAATTAGTTACATATTTGTCTGTACTTATTTGAAATTAAATAATATGCAAATACTAATAATGTTTCATTTTATCGATTGTGCACTACCCTAAAAGCTTTCCTATTTTGAATTCCCACTTCTTCTCAAGGTCTGCTACTAGGAACGCAGTATGCATGTCTACTCAAGAAACATGTGAATCTAGAGAAACAATTTTTGGTAGAGCACAGGATTAGACTTTAACATCTTTCAGTTTGTGCTCACTGTGCCAGCAAATTCATGGAGAACAAACGACAAGCTGTGCCTGCAATAACATTTAAAAACTTGCTTTGAATAAATAGCAAGTTATGCATACTTTTAGTCTTTGTTGCGCAGCTGAAAGTATTAATTCACATAAATCACTGTATGGCAGCACTAACCTATTATAGACAAGAATACACATTTACAATGAAAATTCTCTTTAATTTAGAGCCAATAGAATTTAATTCCTGGAATTTTATATGGAGTTCTAATTTTTTGTAATACGGCTGATGGGCAGAGTGGGACATACGAGGGCAACACTGAAAATTTTTAGAAAATAGAAAAGAATGAGTTTTATAAAATTTAAATGATTTTATTCCATTTCAAAATATGCCCCTTTAATATCAATACATCTTTGCATTTAATGAAACCAGTCCTTAAAGCAATAATGCCACTCTTCCTGAGGCACTGCAGAAACTAGGCTTTTATAATGTTCCATTGTTTCATCTTAAGACAAAAAAGTAATTCCATGTATTTTATCTTTAATTTTTGGGAATAAAAAAAAGAAAAAAAAAAAAAAGAAAGAAAGAAATCACAAGGTGCTAGGTCAAGGCTGTATGGTGGAGGGTCCACGGTGTTGACCTTTAAGGCATCCAGATATTCAGTTGTTAGTTTTGCTGTATGTGACCACGCATTGTCATGATGTAACATTATATTTCCTTTTGGAGATTTTTCACTAACTTTTTCAAAATTTTGCGGTAAACACATATTTGTGTACCAATCAGCAGTAAAAGTATGTCTATCTTCTAGTGCTATAGTATCAACATGGCCTGTTTTAGAAAACAAAACTAGCAACCATCTTCTTACCAGCACTGCGAATTCCTCAGATTTTTGTAGACATTGGTTCTGTTCAAAAGACCATTGAGCCGATTGACTCTTCTTTTGAGGATCATAACAATAAATACAAGATTCATCACCAGTAACGATATTCCAAACCAAATTTGAAGTGCCGACTTGGAATTTTTCCAGTTATACCAATGGTAGTTATACCAATGGCCAATGTCATCTGAATAAATTCATGAGATGTCAGTTAATCTTCAAGCCTTGCTCGAACAGTGGTAATATTTTCATCAGTAACAGCAGTTCTTGGGTGTCCTTCACTAAATTCATCATTAAGAAAAAACCAATCTCTTTTGAATTTGCTGTACCAATCATAAATTGTTGCCTTAATGCGACTTCTTCACCAAATGCATTTCTAAGCCTATCTTCACATTGCTTAGGCATTAACGACAATTTAAAATCATAAAAAATTATAGCCCGAAAATGTTCTCCAGTAAAATTAATTTTTGGGTCAACACAAAATCTTTAAATGATGCTGATTAACAAACAATTAGAACAAATCAAACAAACTACATGGCAATCAACTCGCGAAACATTAGAAAGTAGCTGTCAAATACAAAGAAGTTTCATTTGTTTTTTGAAACATGGCATTCTAAAAATTATCAATATCACCCTCATACCTTATAAACAGGATGTATGTTTATACATTCTGTGATATGCTAGCCTCTAGTTTCCGAGGTCGTGGGTTCAAACACGGCGGAGGGTGATGGATTTTTTTGGACATAAAAATCCTTAGCATGACTTCTTCGGAAGGGAAGTAAAGCCAGTGGTCCTGTGTCTAGATTTACGGCACATAAAAGAACCTGATAAAAGAGGCCTCTGAGCAAAATTTCCGGTCTTTCACTCCCAATATAGAATAGGACACTAAGAACCACAGTAGTTAGTGTCCATAAATAAAACTCAATTTAATTTTTATCCTGTTGATGCTTGCATTTTAGTTTGTTTTTACATTAATCTTGAAGGAATGGTATGGAACAAAAGTAAGGAAGAAAAAGGTTTTATCTGAATGTTAACACTAAAATGCGTATTTTAATAAACCCTATTTTCAGCATTTTGAACATCTTGTGCATGATACCGAAATAATTTCTTGAAGCCCCTTTTTTCTTAAGGCAGCAAGCTTCAGATATGTCAAACTAAGGTATGGAATTATTGTATGCTATTTAACACCTAATATCAGTTAGCCATTTACTCTCAAAATAACAACAGTAATACATGAGGTAATACTTGCCTTGATTCATTGTTTAACTTCTATTTTTGTAAACATGTTGCAGTGCTTGTAAAGCATAGTCCTAAAGCTAGTCATATAAGAAAAACTTCTTTTTTCGAACAAGAAAGTTTATTTTTTCTAGGATTTTTAATTTTGGATCTAACTTCAAATATAGTTATAACCACATGTGTACAGAAAACGTGGATCATTTAAATGGTTTGTTCATGGATATAAATATTATGATAAATAACTGGCACCGAGAGCATTGATTATTCTTTGTTTGGCATTGATTGATTTCTATGTTGCTAATAAGTGATCTATAGTGAAGGAGAAATTATCTTATGATTGATACACACTCCTCTGGAGAGCTTGGTCTCATAAACCCATCATTTCTGTAAGACAAATTCCCAGTCAGCGATCATCCCTCTAACAGTTCACAGAGAGGTGCACAAATCTCCCTGTATAACAGAGCAAACTTTCTTATTTAAAATCTGAAGCTGAGGCAGGAATTCTTTCTCTCATGGAAAAGGTATGACAAAAACAAGAACTGTGTAAGAACATAAAAATAACACATATTATTTTTAAGTTATTTGTAACAGACCAGGATTCCGAACCTTTGTAATTTACAGGATAGAAAACATGCTGACAATAAGAATGTTTCTCATGCTTAAAAGCTTTATTGTGGTTCTTATTTGTCCACTAGCTTTTCTAAAAGACACAGTGTAACTGCCCTTGTTAACAGGATGGCATGGCAGGCTTGAGGACAAAATGTAACCTTAGATTAAATGAACACTTTCCTCACCAGGAACATTATGATCTAACCTAGCAGATTACCAGAGAATAATGAGGGAGATTTCAAAATGGCCAAGATGCAGTGTTCATAATTTTAAGAAACAGGTGGTTTACTCTGGAGGGCAAGGACATGCGAGTTTATCATTTCCATAAAAGGGTTGTTTTTAAAATTTATATTTGATTATTAGTTTAATGATAGTAATAAACCACATTTAAAATCATGTAGATTAATTACCTTGGTGGAACTTGAGGATCCTAACATCATTCTCAACCAAATCCTGAGATAAGAGAAAGCTTTCCCTTAATAGAAATTCCATACTGCAAAGCCTCAACATTTCTATGTTAAACATTGCACCCAATATTGGGGTTCATAATATACTGCTTCAAGGGCTGGGTATAATTGGGGCAAATTTATCCTGTTTGTACAGGACAAAAGGTTGTTGCAGAAAGATCTTGCAAATATTTCACTGAGAAACAAATGACACTAATAATATAAAAAGTTCTGCATTAATTATCTTTGCTCTGTTACATGTTTCTGTTTATCTCATAAGAAAAATGAGTCAGAGGTTTTGTGACTTTTAATGCTAATCTTAAGAGCTTCAAATGTAAAGAGGTGGAAAAAAAAAGTACAGAAGTTTGAAACATGGAAATGTCTTTGTGTGCTTATGGTGCTGAAATATAATGTTTTTTTCTTGATTTTATTAGAATACTTTTTGATGTTCTTCCATTGTTATGTACTTATATTATTTTGCATAAGACAGCAATGAAATTCATGTTTCAAATTTCTGAAGTTCAATGCATGCAAACACATTATACACAGTCCAATCATACTTTACCTTTCTAGCTTTGATTTGGTATTTCCTTGCTTCGCTGACATGTCCTGTGCCTGTTTCTACTGCATTCTGCGACTGTTTCACATGTTCCTCGATCCTGTCAACTAATTCCCCCTGGAGGTCTCAAAGAAAGGAATGCGGGAAGGATGGTCTTGATGAACAGGTGGACATAGGTTTACAGCAAGCGAGGTTAAAGCAGCACAGAAATAGCCCAACACATTGAGTACAGTTATACACACACACGCACACATAGATTAGACACAGACCAAGTAGTAATTACAATGGTAGCAGCAGCAATTTTATGTGTAAGTTACAAGTGTGGACAGTAAAAAGATTTGTTTTCAGACAGATTCATTAAACCATGTTACAAACACCATCAGCACAGAAAATGACATCGGCACAACCACAGAAAAGATAAGAGACCATGACCACCATTGTCACAATTGTAAGAGTTGTTACCACAGCAGCAAAGTTTACACACATGTTAGTGCAAGTGAAAGTTTCCAAAAGCCATGTAATTGCATTTTACAAAGAAAGATGTGAAAGGTGTGAGAAGGATGAATAAGGAATACAGGAATAAGATGTGTGGTACAAGATGTATTATTTGGATTTGTAATAAGGATGGGGAAGGGTGGGAAAAAAAAAATAACAAATTTACTATTAGCATTGAATAATATTATGACTTACCCGCCTGGCTTTACTTTGATACTTGAGAGCCTTCTTGGTATCTTGTGTAGCTGTCTGGACATAGTCCACTGCATGTTCTACGTGATACTCGATACGATCTATCATTTCCCCCTACAAGGCCCAGCAGAAAAAAACAAACAAGGGACAAACCCTTGCTGTTAGTGTGAAGGATAGACAAGCCCCAAAAGCTCAGATGCAAACCCACAGTTCATGCAACTCTATTTAAGTGTGCTCAAACAATGCAAATTGTCAACAAACTTCAGCTATTCATTATGATAGTCTAAAATTTTTATACTTAAGAGTTATTGGTGCATGGTCTACAAAGAGAGACAGTAGCCATGATACTGCCTGAACATACCAAAGTTAGTTAGAAGATAGTATATGCTTAGCAAATGTCACTGCTAAGATAAATTCAGAAGTTCTATTAGATTTGAAAAATTTAGTGGCATAGGCATGATTAAGACCACAGACATTCAGGTTTCTGTGCTGATAAGATACCACTGTGCTACCTTGACAGAACTCCCAAATTTTGTGTGGTGAACTTCTCTCGTCTTATTCCTGTATCCGTGAGAACTTCCAAGGCGGTCTGAATTATTCCAAGTTATTACACCTTAGAAGCAGTCTTGCAAGTAATTTTAATTTCATTATTCTAGTTAACAACACAAATAGGTATAACATCATTTCGTTATCATCAAGATCCAAAAGCCTAATCAGTTTCAGAGTAGTTAAAATATATCTGGCTAATGCCTTTTTGAGTGCTCTATATTTCTTTTCCCATAGGACGGCTTATAGCGAAGCAGTTTACATGGCAACCTGTGCGGTTACATTTACTTGTTCTTTTCATCCGTTTTTATATTCTGCTATATCATTTAAAGTTTATATTTGTAGTTCATCCCTTATATCACTACTGTATTTGTAATCTTTAAACAGTGACCTAACATAGGTCTAAGTAATTTAATTTATGCTGCTTCAAATATTTTTATCATTTTGTTGGTGACAAGTCTCTGAACCATAAGTTAATGTTGATACTGGCACTGTCTCTTAGAACTTCAACACAGTTTAAAAAGTGTTGCATGTCTCTTGTTATTTGTACACAATCATTACTCACAGGTATGATGTAATAAAGGTATCCTTACTTTAATCTTCATATTAAAACACAAACCTGTGTAATCAGATGTTGAGAAACGTGTACAGTAAGTGTTTCACAATAGTTACCCGTTTTTTTTTTTTTCTCTCTTTAATTATATGTATATATGGCTGGTTAGTACTATCTTGAAATTTTGCGTAATACATTGGCTACCTACAACCTTCAAGAATGTCCTCACATGTACTAGCTCCTTGAGAAGGGCTCTTCCCCATGAAATGTCATTGAAGGTGCTGCGCCTGTTGCCCGAAATATGGGTCTCTCATTTATCTACCCAGAGAAAGGTTATCCTAACGGCACCTCTGTGCACTATCCCTAACATAGAGGATAACTCCTTCCACTCCTAGAACCAATCATGGTTATGTAAAAATTTCATGTTGCCTTAGGACGCTGATGGCTTTACATGTTATCCTGTGCAAGAGACCCATACTTGACACAATACATTAGGTCACCGGCTAGGAGCTAGCAACAGAAGGGATACCCTCTCAGGTGAGAATATCTCAGAGTTCTCATTCTCTATAGGGTTAATGTGTGTCTATCGTTTTTCATCTTATAATGCAACTAACTAGATGCCTGGAATTAAAAGTACTTGTCACATACAAATTGCCTTAGGGTGCCACATCTTAGAGTAAGAGAGATTGCATTGGAGGTTCCACAATATGACACGGATGAGTTAAGTTCAATATGACTTCAAAAGTCTTCTGTAGCACAATGACAGATTATTAACATGGAAAGCAAGTCTGTAGTTTGAGGCCTGGGCAAGGCACTGAATTTTTCAAACCTGATTTAACTCTTCAAGCTTTGCCTACCCTCAAACAATGTGATGAGAAACAAAAAAGCTCAGTTTTTAAAATTATTATTTTCAATATAAATAATAATAATGATTATGAAATAATAGCAGTGCATGGCTAGTAGTCATTAGTCTTGCTTCCCACCAATGCAACCCAGGTTGATGCCAGTGGTTGACAAAGCAGTATGTTGTTAGATTTTTCCCTCTACATTCTAGTTTGCCCTCACATTCATTCTACCAAATACACCTATACTTCTTGCATTTTGCCCCCAGTCATTCATACATTCTACTAAACTAAAGTGAGCAGATAGAAAGTATTAAAATGTTCTCCTCTGTCAGTAAGTCCATGCATACCAATCTATCATTCTTTGCAATCAATGCTTAAAAATAAAATTTCTCATTTGCTGAAAACAGGATATGAAATGAGTTTTACAATTCTAACAATAGAGAAACAATGTCCAATACAAATGGATTTACAATGACAGTTTTTTTGTTCTTAAGTATTTTAGCTTCATGGGAACTGGAAGAATCCATCTCAGCAATTTTAAATTAACCAGTTTGTTTACCTAATGAGGCAAAATCATTAAGGCTGCAATGCTGAAAACTGTGCAGCTTATTTTTGTATGCTTTCTGTGCAATGGAACAAAATTATATTTATGGGAAAAGGGTTATATGCTTTAAATAAAGTCTAATTCATTGTTTTAAGTTTTACACAAAAGCATTAATAATTCACATTCTATGCAACATTCTTGAGTAATCCTGTTTCAGTCAAGTTTCAAAGCAGTTGTTTCATTGAGATTTTCTCTACAAGTACATACTTGTTGATTCAAAACACTGATATTACCTGCTATCTTCCAAACTAATCATTTTTCTTGGGGGTTCCTGTCCGGAAATGCAGTTTTGGATGCTGCAATGCCTGTAAGTTTGTTCAGATTTTTTTGGTGTTTTAATAGATATGCAACACATTAGCTTCAGAATAAGGTGGATTAACCAACTGTGCATGTTAATGTTAACTACATATGAAAAATTCATTTCCTAACAGGTTAGTTTATGGTATATACCACTGTAGTATTGTAATCAAGTAGGCTCTATGGTTGTGGAGGCAAAAATAATGTATGGTATAGAAATATGGGGATTAGATAGAGGATGGGAATGTATAGATGTGGTGCACAGGATGTTTTGTAGAGAAATACTAGGGCTACCGAAGTCAATTGTAAGACAGGTAGCACAATTACAGATGGGCAGGGTGCCAACTAAGGGGAAGATAATGGAAAGAGCTTTGAAATTTTGGTTCAGAAGTTTAAATCTAGGAAAAAGTAATGTGTTAAGACAATGTATTGAATACCAAGAGAAGAGCTTAATGAATGATGGATGGGTAAGTAAATTACGGAATATTTTGGAGAAAAATGGGTTAGGAGATATATGGAGAAGGAGAGAAAATAACTTAAAACATTTTTGGAAAAAGGCAAGGAAAAGACTGGAAGATATAGAAATACAAATCATGTTCAGTGAGATTGCCGAAAAGAGCTCATTAGTTTATTATAGGCCAATGAAAAAATATTATAGATATAGTAAATAAAGAAGAGAGAGAATCTATTGCATGGTTAAGAACCAGAGCATGGAGGCTAAAAGGGCTAAGACAGGGTATTCCTCAGAACCAATGTCCGATATGTGGTGGTAATGAAGACATTGAACACATAGTATTTAAGTGCCAAGGAACAGAAAATTGGAGAAAAGAATTTTTTAATAAGAAGTGGTTGAAGGGGGATAGAAATACACTTATAATTGAAATGATATGCAAGGACGCTAGAAGCATTGGGCAGTTTTTGTGTAAAGTAAAAAATAAATGGCTTTGGACAGTGGAAAGAGAAAAGTAAGAGGTAGTGCATCTTACTTTGAATGGAAAACTATAGTGAATGTATTAATTTAGTGACAAGAGATTGTAAAATGTAAATAAACTGTAGTGATTGTCTACTGAATAAGTGACCAGGGTCAAAATGCAGTAGACAATCTAATTTGTAAAACTCTTAGCACAATAAATACAAATACAAATACAAAAAACAAAAAAAAAAAAAAAAGTAGGCTCTACAATTAAGTAGGAGGTACACAATTCAAACTCATTTTTTTAAATTTAATGCACAGTAAGATTATCTTGTTGGGTTGGTGGTATGCATTATATCTGAAGTAGCTCAGTGCCCAAACCATGTTTTTCTGGACATGGGTCTGTGTTTTTGAAAATGATCAGTTCACCATTTCACACAACATACTACTCTGTGTTCACTCTTAGGTTGATCCGCATCAAAACAAACTCCAGGTGACCAGTGCACCGCTATAATGTATCTTTCCGCCATTCGCGGCAGAAATACTGTCATTTTCACGACCATGTGACAGAGTACAGGCAAAGAGAACATGGTCCTACAACTTAACGATGACTAGCATACTCTGTTAGGGTTGAAGGTGATAAGATTGATAGTTGCAACAAAATAAATGTTTGGACATATAATAATAGTTAATTCTAAAGGAAACATGCGAAAAAGAAAGTAACAGGTATGCGATATCTTACATTTATTCGCTCTCTGGAAGCAGCACTTTATTAACTGTTGGCGGCTCATTTTTAAAAAAGAAATTGTATATTCTTACGTGAATTACATTCTTGTCCCATTCTTGCATCACGTATTTCTAATGCTTTCGGTTTTAACCACTTTCCCATTTCAGATTATTTCTTAAACGAGCACTGTTTATACTTTTACTCGAAACACTGGTGAACTCAGAAGTTAATTTCACCACTTCTTTTACGGGAAGTGTTAGATATTTCTCACATAACTTACTATAAACTTCCAACCCTATTGTTTTTTCACCACTAGTCAATGGTTTACCTGCTTTTGCTTTACGCAAATCGACGAAAACGCACAAATCACCGTTGGCCATAATACTAAACAGAAACTGCTGGTTTCTGGCTACAAACAATATTCTGAGCATACTGGGATGTCAAGCACATATATTAATTGCATGTTGGCACTTGTAGCTCTCTTTAAAGGTACAAATTAGCGTTAATTAGACTTTTAGGAATTTGTAAAACATATACCATTTAAGGATAAATTGATTCTAAAATTTAGATAATTAGCATGGGACTATTTTCCTGCATGCATTACTACAGTGTTGTACCACGGTGCACTGGTCACGTGCATTTGTTTTGGCGTAGATCAACCTAAGAGTGAATACAGAGTAAGCAGTTTTGGTGTTGCTTTGAATCACCAGTGTATACAGAAAAATGTGATCTTGAAAATTTTGCAATTAAATTATTTAAAATTGAATAACAGAACCCTAAATAAATTTTGTCTCACAACCACAGAAGCAGCAATATTATTATCACCAAAAGTCAAAACTATCAAATGGTAAAAATCAGACCCTGCTAGTCTTTACAGCTTAAAAGCTATACCTATACCTTTTGTTTAATCAAGAAGTATTCAATCTGCACAAACTTATTTGTAACATTACAGAAACTCACTTCTAGGCTGATACTATTATGTCAAAATTGTATCATATGATTTAGAAATGTCCTCAAAAATGAAAACACTGAATTTTGCTTTCCAACTCCCCTAAAGGCTAAAATGAGTCATCTTACATGAATGATCACAAAGCCAAGGTCTGAGGTTCTGAAGGTGTAAAGGATAACTTTCATACAATAAACTAAAATTATCTGTACAACTGCCCTATATGAAGTGCTTTAGGTGTTTCTTCAGATAGAGATACCGTCTACCAAAAATCCTGTCCCACAAGGTCACAAATCCAACCTTATGGATGCATAGCAATAAAACTTAACCTTAAGGCATGGACTTGAGTGACAATGGAAACATTTTATATTGTACATAAAATCAGAATGCACTAGTGCTAAAAACTCAGTCATACCTCCATGAGCAAATACAGACCACAAGCAGGCATCTAATTTGCATAGATATTCCAAGATTTACAAAGTATCACATTAGTAGCAGCTCCCATTGCATTGTTAAAACAGGGAGTGCTTCCTGATCATCCAAAGCATTTAAGAATGAAAGGGGAGCAATGATGATAATCTGACAATATTTTCTTTTTTCTGTTAAAGCATACTTAAAAAGACGCAATTACACTATTCGAGCACACTAGTTATTTCAATCATATTAAGTTGTTAGAGCCTTAAGGTAGTTTGGCAATATATCTCTGTGGAAAGATGAAAAATACTTAATGAAATGCATATTTCTGTTAAAATAAGAGTGTTAGCTATGTTTTCAATTTCTTTAGTGTGTGTCTTAGAAGCTAATTTTTGTAGCTGGTAGTCGAGCACAAAGCAAAATGCAAAACACCAGGCTCACATCCATTTGTTGACCTGAAGACCAATCAAGAATTATGGAGCGTTTAAACTGCCTAACTGAAACTCCAGGCATGTCAGTCCATCTTCTTCCAATTTCATCAACATCTTTCCTTTTCAGCAGAAACATTTAGATCATTCTAAATGGAAAGGCACAGTGACAGATTTGGGTGAGTGAAGTGGTGAGAAATCTGAGGGATCATTTATGATTACTTTCTCTACATTAGCTGTACAACAATAAAGTAAAAAATTGAAGCTCTATGATTTGCTTTGATGATGAATGATACCAGAAATATGAATGACTCAAAAGCTATTGATTTGCATTCTTGGTGTGCTTGTAAATATATAAAATTATTGCACAGCTTTTCATTGCAGTAATTAAAAAAACTGGTCACTTCACTGATTGCTTATATTTGATTCTATTTTGATAATATTTTTTACAACTACTACAAACTAGAGAAAAAATAAGAAATACATCCATAGAATTTTTTTTCTTTTAGTTGAAAAGGTTGTTAGCAACTCAAAGTAATACCCTGGAAGCGTGCAATTAAGAAAAACATATGCTGTCTCACTTTGTGTAAACTGAGACAAGTTTCTTTGCCATTCCAAGTGTATGATGCATAAACTCTACTTCCTTGCAGGATATGTACTCTCTCCTGAAGACGAGATGGTTCTTCCAAAAAAGCAAAGATCAACATGCTAGTTTGGGATTACTTCTATAAGCAACTTAAAAAAAAAACAATAAATAAATAAAAAAAAATTAAAAAAAAAAGAACAACCCACAACGTCTTTTAAGTCTCTTAAGATATTAAAAAACAAAGCAATAAGCAGATTTGGTAAGAATGGTTCATAAATCATCAGAATTTTTAATATGTAATTTTATACTTTAGTACATCTGATCTAATGATGGTATCTATTAAAGCTGGCCCACTGTCACTGAAATGATATCAGCATTTTTTCAATTCCTTTTTTTTTTATCCCTAACTGCATTACAGTCTTCCTTGCTTCTTATATATGCAGCATATTTGCAATTTTCTATATCCTCATTCATTTCTCATTGCTTTGCACACTCATATACAGTGTAAAGCTATTGCTGGCCTTACTTGAGTATGAAAAAAAGAGAGAGATTATGATCACTAAAACAGTTGTGTTGTTAAGTCATAAGTTATACTGGTATAGGCTTTCCCTCTTTTATGTGCCTTTCCTAGAACATTTCACAAATTTTACTTAATGTTAGAATCTAAGAGAATCTCTGTGTTGACTTTCAAGAGAAGTGAGAGCTAATGCTTAGTAAGTTTTCAATATGATATTTTGTGTATTGGATTATATTTGAGTATTTTATTCGAAGATGCTGATTTTGCCCCTTTTGTTATCCTTCCCAACAAACAAATCAGATGTGTTTATATTTGAAAGTGAAGTTAACTGAATCTTTTCTTACACAAACAGTTTTACAAAAAAACAAACTGATTTTTATTACTGTAATGAGTTATGGCTGACTTCAATCTGATATTTTTATAGCTAGTTCCTTGTGGCTTACCTTCATAACTCAGAACTGCATATGGATATCACTGTGTTAATTCTCTCACTGTAGAGCTAAAGGTTGTGCACCTGGGTAGCACAACTCATTCTTTTACAAATTTGGAGTTAGCGAGTTTACCCAGTAAGCCCCTGAATATTTGTTATCTGTGCATCAATACTATTCATGTTCCACCATGCTGTTGGAATGAGGAGGTAATGAATTTGTAAATAAAACCCTGAAATGATATCTATGGGAAAACAGAATTTATTATTCCAACCAAAATTTCCTTCCGTCATTTCCTTTCCCAACAGGGAGTAATCAAACTATTATTGACTTTTGTAATGGTGCAAAATTCTAAAAAGCCTTACAACAGTGCACTTATTTCCAGTGTTCATGGAATTCAAGCAAGGGCAAGACTGCAATAAATCATTCCAAATTTTTCCACTCAATAAATAATACCTGTCTAGCAAAATCACAAGCTAATCCATTTCAGATTCCTTCTTTGCAATCCATCAGCATGTTTGTATCCTAGAATCTTCTCATGCTACATCACTGTTATCAGACAATTCACTAACAGTTTAGCTTTAACACTGTGGTCGCATTTGCTTTAAGAATTAAAAGTTTTGCAATAATTTAATTCTGACCAGCCTTTTTGAGTACTTGTACATTGAAAGCTTTTAATGAAAGCTGTCTTCATGAAAAGTTTTAGACAGATTATGAATACCTACTGTACACTAAAAGAATGCTACAGTATGTTTTTTGCCACTGTTCTTCATGAACTGAGGGTTTTAAATAGATAGTTTAATTCTGTTCATTAATGTCCGACAGAATGTCTATTTAAATATGGCACATAGCAGTAAAACAATAAGTTGTTACAACTCTGAAGTTACAATAGTATACTTTGTTAATATGAAAAAAGTACATAGTGACTACGAGTCTTTGCATGATAAATTTAGAAGTTACAACAGTAATTCATGATGCTTACCCTTCAACCCTATATAGATGAACTTGTATTGAAATAATTTTGCATTAATTGCAAAATAATTTGATCTTGCATTTAATATATTGTGATTTATTCATCCCTTAAGTACAAAAATAAAAGAACACAACCAACCTCTCACGCCAGAAATTAATTTTTCTATACGAGGTATAAACTTGCAAGAGCTTGATTGGCCTTGTTGCACAGCTCGTAAAGAACCTGCCTAGAGTTGCATTTGGTTCTCAGGTGGTTTTGAGCTTTCTTCTGTTCATTCTTCTAAGTAGGGAAGTCCATAATATGTCCAAATTGCACTATGTGTTATCTCATGTGTATACATTCTAGTCATTGAATTAATTTGGCTATCTCAGTACTACTGCTGGGTATATGGCAGGCGACATGCCATTTCTGCCATTACAATTACATGACTATGTTGAATCAAATAAATTAAAGAAAAGAAAAATGCTAATTTCACCAGCACAAAGATAGAGAAATACAATTTGCAGATTTTGATTCTTGCCAAGTTCAAAACTTGCTTATAACTTACTGTTTCATATTCCACTATCTAATGATTTTAACGTCCCATTAGGTGATAGAAGGAAGAATGATATTACACTACCATTCAACAATGCAAAATATATTATATATATATCATAATCATTATAATCATTATAATCATTAGATAGTGGAATATGAAACAGTAAGTTATATATATATATATATAAAATTAAACTATATGACCAAAACCCTCCATCACTTCTTAAAAACATCACAGTCAAAAGCACATTGTACTATCTTTTCAATGTATTCAACATATGCCGATTCTTTGCCTAAAATTTTTGTGAAGAGACTGGTTTCATAAACCACTTGACATATACACACAAAGGTGCTATGTATCCCCTTAATACATAGAGATGGATATTGAAAAATAAAATTTAATATATGCTCTTACAAACACTTCGTTGCTGTATTGTTTTACAATACTGTATAAAACATATGAAAGTAATAGAGGCAAATTCATATAGATCATCATATGCAGGTATCAAACTTCTGTATGCATTTATCTTCTAAATCTACTGTTGGATTTTTGTACCCGGGGATAAACTCGGTCTAAAGAACAAACTCAACAATAAATTTAAAAAGAGAAATTTTGTATAATGCTTTACACTTTAAACATGTTTACTCTTCTTTGTAGATGCCTGTCTGCATTTATTAACAAAATGGAATACAAGCCTGATTAGTCATTCCCTTTTACTTCATTGCATTTTCAGCATATTACTCTGAAACAGATATGCTGGTTTGCAATTTACTACAATTGTTTAAATTTTAAGAAGATTATGAAATATGCATTTCTCTTTATGAAACAAAAAATAGCCAAGCTGCACCAATAAAACACATTTTCTATAATTTGAAAATGAAAGTTAGTCAAGTTAAAATTCATTCAATGTTATATTAAGATTAAACATGAATTTTAAGTAAAACCTGACAAGGGATCTTGTCACCTCAATTTACAAAATTAATTCACCGATTTTTTTGCATGAATGTACATTAAAATAAACACACATATTCCTGGACTTTCTCTCTCAAGGACCCTTGTTTGACAGAAAACTAAATCTTAATTACCGTCTTTAGTTCCCTTCTGCAACTCTCAAATATGCATGCAAGTGCATGCTATAAAAGCATTCCTAGATTACCTTTTCCATATTTTCTAAAAAATAGTCCTGATAATACAGTAGTTAGCATATCAAATCACTTTTTAAGGAGCAGTCAGCAATAAAATCAAGTGTGCTTTAATGGAAGAAATTTATCAATCTAAGCAGAATGCTGTTTATTGTATGTCAGTGCTAGGCATGCTTCTTGAGTAATTGAATCTGCACAGGTACTTATAAGGGCATGGTGATTGCATGAATGTCTCAGTTAGGTGCGACTGCACCAAATCATATGTTATTTTGCAGTTAAGATAACGGAGCAGAACAATAATTTGCATCTTTAGATTATTCATGTTTATAAGCCACAGTAGATTAAAGAGGAGAATTACCAATCAAGAGGTGCTTGAATTTTCATCAGTTAAAATAATGTTACTGCCCACCTTAATGTGCTCAATATATATACTAGTGAACTGTCTTAGCACATCACTCTGATGAGGCGAGTAATGACAACTCTCAAGAGCTTGCAGCAGGATTGTTGCCAGCTACCTAATTGGTTGCCCACAGAGAGTTCTATAAATTCTATTGTCAGAAAAACTTCAAATCAAGATACAAGAAGGTACATCATTAAACATTTGGACAGTTTAGATTTGCACTGGCATTTGTTCTCATGTAATGAAGGAATAGCAAAAAGCAAAAAACCTGGAGAAGGGATGTTTTTAAAATTTTGAAACATGGCTGAAAAAAGTCAACATACTCTTCTGTATGTTGAAAAACATTTCATGAAAGAAAACAGAATGTCTATGATTTTGAAAGAAAGCAAGTTGCTTCCTTATTTTTCAAATTGAAAATCTCTCAAAGCAAATTCTAATAATATATGCTCTTCTGACTACAATCATTTAACAGCCAATATATAAAAGTGCACTGACAGAATATGAGCTGAATACATTGGCATGAATGTATTCCTTGAAGAACCTACACTTTATTAAAGGAACCCACTATAAATGAGCTGCACAGTGAAATATGGGGATGAGATGCTAAGAAATGTATGATGAAATAGAAAGGAATGAAAATTTAAAAAAAAATTATTACAATCCTGAATGTAAAATTTGGTGTGCTTATAAGCAAGCATATGACTTAGATATGTTCATGAACAGAAATTGAAAAAAGAATAGAGTGGCTATGCCTTCATACATGGTGAACAGATTGAACTGTAAAAGGGCTGTAAACTGGCAACACAATTTGAACAACATAATTACCATGCACCAGTGATAACCAAAATCAAAATTTATAACAGTCAAATAAAACTACTATGTAGGGTTACGCAGCAATCAGTGGCTATCACATCACCAGCTAACAGTAAGGTACCTAGTCTTACTATAAATACTGCCACAAAGTTTCCAATGAATTTACACAAAATGGTTTGAGATATTTTAATATTCTAATAATATTGGCTACATGGATGTATGAAGAATCAAAATCAATACAATTATTCAAAATGACCACCTCTGGCACGCACACGGTCCTAAGTCTTTGTGGCATTCATCTATTGAATTATGCAAGTTTCCATCATGAAATCTGCTACTGCCTTCCTAAGATAATGCTTCTAACTTTCAATATTTGGATGTCTCTTCTTGCAAGCCATCTCTGGAAGTTGGACCACAATTTGTAGTCCAGGGGGTTTAGGTCTGAACTTGCACAAGGTCAATCTGAGGTCAAAATGAAATCTGAAACATTGGCATTGAGCCACCCTCGTTTGTCGGTGCCTTATATGCTGGGGCTGAATCCTGCTGGAAGATCCAGTTTTGTCTGTGGAAGAGGGCATTGTTGAGGTGCTTGATCACTATCTGTAGCACTGTCTCCTGGTACACTTTGGCTGATGTTTGACCCCTTTTTCACAGAAATGGAGCTCCGTGATTCCTTTGTAGCTCACACCATAACCGATGCAGGATGATGGCCCCTCAAAGAAGCGCTGTACAGTGCGGTACATGAACCTCCTGCTTATTTTAATTTATGGAGAAGTTTGAATATCTCATCTGGGGATTTGCTACCTTGTGCAAAGCTACCACAGGTACACAATTTCATAATCGCCTCAGTCCATCTTGAAAACTAACACAAAGAGCTTTCTGCTTCTGCAACTGTACTTCAATGACTCACTACTAGACACCATAATTCAAGAATGTGCAGGCAGGCAGGAAGTATGCCACTCTCAAAAGTTGTGACAATATTTATGGTAAGACTAGGTAGTAAAATTAGAGGCAAAAATCCATATGAAGAGCCAAATATCATGGGATTATTGCTCCACACAAAATTGCCTACATATTTAAAAGCTTGTAAAGGCAAGAAATTTGAAAATTCTTTGAAAAAGTATTTAATGGTGAAAACTCTACACAGCATATTATATCTATTCAATTTGTCTTTTGAATTTCTCTGTTAATAATGTATCATTATTTATACATGACAAATGCAGATTCTGCACTTCTGAGTAGCTATATTATTATTAATATTATTGGTATTACTATGTATACATTTATATATTTTGTATATTTGTAACTCTATATCTATGTGTTCCAAAACTTTTTACATTGTTGTTATTATTATTTAGTTGTATTTTAAAACTGACAATACACGTAAGGCATAGAACTGACTGAATTCTACAAATTTGTAAATATTGTAAACAATAAAAATTGAAATGTTTAACTTGGCAATTCCATTTCATTGGCAATTAATGGAACTGAATATATTAGAAACTAAAAAGCATAGATATGCAAATGTGAATAACCTAAGGATTGTTTAGATTTAAAATTTTGAAATACAATAATTAAAATTTGGAGTTTTATCATGGACTGCTTTAAATATGTTAATTGTTTCCTTACAACCAAGGAAGTATGGGAACAGATGTGTGTCATTATGCAAATAGTACATGTTTTATATACCTTAAACAAAAGTATTTCTGTTATGATCTCTGATATTGGTGCAGCAAGGTTTCCTAGAAAATTAATTTTGCTGTATTTGATACTAAATAAGCATATAGTGATACAAAGGTATTCACTACAATGTATTAAAATGTAACTGTTTAATTGTATGCTGTTGCATACAAAAGCTTCAGCTCTGGCATTTTAATGTCTTTGAGATATAATGCAAAACATAATTGTTAAAATAAGGAGACACTGAACTCCTAATTATTTTTTCTTGGATATTAGCAGCTTAGATTAATTTTAGAAAGAAGAAACCTGCTCACTCCATTTTTAGTAAAATGCTCCATAAAGCTTGTAACATCATGTATCAGGATTCAAGTCACATATTGACACACTACCATCGAGTTACAATGATGAGTCCCAGTCATGATATAAAGTTTTCAAATCTGATTCAACTCTCTAATCTTATACCACATACAACCAGTGTAAAAAAACAATTACAAACAATGAATGATTTAACTTTTTTTTTTAGTTTGTAAACTAAATATTTAGGCACAGCTTTTACAAACTGAGCTTTTAACTATTTTGATCTACTTTTACTTCAAGTTCTGTAAAATATTTATAACCTCTAGTTTCACTTATCATGTGACTGGTCTCAAAGATTGTCTGCAAAGGGTGTACCCCTCATACACAATATTACAAGCTTTAAAAGTTGTACCTAGAGAAAGAAAAGATAATGCTAGCTTTCAGCAAGTGTTAAAACATCTCCAAATACCAAAGTGCTCATGCAAACTGATGCCAGTTCATTTGTCTGAAATAAAAACATTTTAAAAACCCTCTTTATAACTATTAACTCATCAGTAACTTTAAAAATTATCTGTATTAAGCAGAAATTGTAAACCTTAAGGTGTAAAAGCTCCACTCTGTTTCACAATACTTATTTATTGAAGGTATATGGAGGAAAGATAGGGGAAGAAATCTATTTAAAACATCATTTTGTTTTTAATCACCAATAAATTAAAAACTGGGCATGGCAGTAGAGGACCATTCCAATGTGACTAATATTTCAAGGACACAAGAGAATTCAGCTGCTGTAGCAAGCCTTGGCTTAAAGCAGCTTTTCTACATTGATCTTAGGCATTCAACTGTTTGGCTGTTTCACAATACAATGGGAACGAGAAATGGGAATGCATATTGATAGCGAAGTGGAAAGTCTATTTTACTCATTGGGTGTCATTTGCTTGTAACTGACCTATGGTACTTTGTTACCTGCTTCCAATACAGCTAGCATAATGCAGGTTAGCCAAAGTCAAAATGTGATAGAGTAAAGATTTTGTAAATGTATATTCCATTACTATTTCCAATTTCTCTAGCGAAAGCATTCTACCAAGCATCATTTCATTAATAATACTGTATAAGTTATTTGTAGCTCTTTATTGTTCTTGTTAATTTCTGCTACAGGTGTTTTTTAAGGCAATAGCCTGCTCTGAGGGCATACAAACTGCAAGTGACACTTTCACTAGAAGAACCAATTCTCAATGAATCTGAGGGAGTCAGGAAGCACATTTACCATTATTTCTTATGGTATCATTTTCTCAGCTTGTGACAAAAGAGAGCTCTAATAGCTGTTTCATGTCGTGGCTGCCTTGAAAATTTTTTACACTGAACAACCAGAAGGTTGGGAAGGTTGTGAGGAGTTATCCTGGAAAACAACAAATTAGTATTAGAGGTTGTGTGTACCAAAGTATATCACATGTTTTGGACAAGCAGAATTTTTATGAATGTATTTTGTGATGAAACTTTCTGTGTTTTGATAATGAAGGTTATTATTTTTGCTTATGTTATGTAATGCTGAATTTTTGTTGTTTTGATGAGTAATTGTGGTTTAATTTTATTTAATTTTCAGGAGAAATAATGTCCAAGAATATTTATTTGCTCATGATGATGTGCTGTATACTGTTGTATCATTATATTTTGTTCTTTAACTGCTGTGGTCCTTAGCATCCCATTCTATATTGGCGCATGAAAGACCGGTAATTTTGCTCAGAGGGCTCTTTTATCAGGCTTGAGGTTCTTTTATGTGTCATAAATCTACGACACAGGACCACCGGCTTTACTTCCCTTCTGAAGGAAACCATGCTAAGGATTTTTACGCCCAAAAAAAATCCATCGCCCTCTGCCGGGTTTGAACCCGCGACCTCGGGAACTAGAGGCTAGCATGGTAACCACTAGACCATGGAGTATGACAGGAGTTTTATGTGACCGAGGTGTTTGAACAAACTGTTTTTGTTACAGTATGCGCTTCGATGGGACTGTTACAATGTACCCTCGATGCATTTTTAGCATTTTTTATTTAATTTGCAAGGTTACGGATATGTGTTTGTGAATTAAGTGAAATGTAAATGAGAATATTTGGCTTGATGGTGTTGCTGCAATGTGCCCATTATGGCTCTGTGTGTTGACAGTATGAGATTTTGATGTAATGAGTTGATTTTTAGCGAGTTTTAATGAAACAATTTTTGTGGTTTAAGCATGTTTTCTTTCACAGCTTCATACTCACACTGAGTCTAATTACTGGTACAGCAGTGCAACAATACTATACAGTTTCTACTCCTGATGTATTAACGAGTTTTGTATATGTGCATTTTGATATGATTTAATGAGCACATGTATGCTTGAGCCACAACTTTGTGTTTTCTACAAGCTTTGTTCCAAATGTTATTTCCACGAGTATACATTATGAAAGAATGATTTAATATTTCCTGCACAGGATTGCTCTTTTTCATTGATTACAGACATTAGCATGTGTAGTTACATCTGCATTGCATGAAGTACCTTATGTTTTATGTTGTAGTATGGAGTAATTTTGATTGTAGTAAAGGCAATAGCTATGGTGATTGTTTTACATTTTCTTTGTGCACTATAGTAATGTTAAGTTTTATTTGTTCTTCCTTGGTATGAATGTGTATGAGTGATAAGTGCACTTCTTTTGTCAATTATTCTATAAGTAAGCTAGCTATTCTAATGTAAGCTAGTACCACCTGGTTAGGTTAAGTTTTGGGATCCCAATTGTGCTTTATTTCTAATTGTGATTTTTATTTTTTTTTTTTGGTTTTGTGTTCAAATGATTTGAGTTATGTGCACAAAAACCATATCTTTTGCTACTGTTATACTTATTTATTATGTTTCTAATGTATTTGCTGTCACAATTTTGCTGTTAAGTTGCTTTTAAATTCATTGCTTATGTCATTGTGTAACAACTTTTTCTGCAAATTGTATTCATTTTTGTAAACTTTAACTATATTTTTGGCAATTTTCATTTTTTGTAATGACATACGATTTTCTTATATTTGTAACTTGGCTTTGGAGTACACTTTATACACTGTGACATAAGTCCTGTTCTAGTCGTATCTGCTATATGGGGAGCACGAGTGTCGGGTTTGGATGACACTGCTTTGTAGGTCATGCCACCTGCTGGGATGGTTCCCTGATGTTGCTGCAGCACCTGGTTAGCTGTACCAGTCGTCTGCAGCACTTCCTGGCAAAGTGCCACTTGGGGGATGGGGAGCAACCCAAGTCAGCAGTTTCCTCTCGCTCCATACCACACTAAGTTACACACCATCGATGCAATGAGCTATGATCTCTAGAAACATTGCTTCATCAGTGCTGATTGTTAAGTGTGGTGATATAGTTGAGGTAGTACCAGACAACATTGTTAACCTCATAGTTTCAGTGCAGCAAGTGTAGATCATTTACTTTAATGTTTGTGCAGCAAAATATTAATAATATGTTTGCGGTGCTCATCTTATAACTTGTACTGAATCTTAAAAACATCTTTGCTTTTATGTGGCACTCAGACTCCCAGAAAAACTAAGCAATTTTATTACTATTTTTGTTTTTTTGTTTTTTGTTTTTAGAGTGAAGTCACAGTGACAGACATATTTTTTTTTTGCATCAATTCATATGTAAACAATTTTCTCTTTTGTTACCTTGTGTAGCTTCAGAAATTTTCACATTTTGTGATATATTGTAATACCTACAGTAACTACTCCATTTATTATAAACTTTTTAGATATTTTTGTTTTTTTTGTTTTGACAAGGCCATCAACATTAATGGTCTGAGAGAGATGTGGTAACCACATGGAGATTTAGTTTGGTAGACCTGATATGAGTTGATCCTCCTGGAATGAGTTGGTAGTCCTGGTCCTGTTCCGGAAGAATCAACTCAAAGTTGGCAGCATTACATTTATTCTAGAAGCATCCAGAACATTTGAGTAGCTTGAGTGATGCTTTGACAGGAAATAGTGTGGGGATGATTAATTATAAAATAATTGGGATTACAGGTATGACTTCTTTAGCTATGGTACTTTCATAGTGTAAAGTGTGCTGTAAATTTGCTAAATTACTCTCTAGTCGTGACAATATGCTTTCCCAGGAATGGGAATGAAATGGTTAGAACTTAACCAAGTCTTCTTTCCCATTCTTAGGTCTGATAAAGCTTTCCATTTTATTGTGAATGCTCACATTAGTAAATGTATTTTTAACGTTTTCGTTCTTGTTCCGATTTCTATTCCCAGTCATTGTGAACCAGCCTTTTCCAAATGTTAATGTTGCAAACAGTATTTAATAAATATTAACGATATATTTGATTAAAATAACTTTTAATGATACTCAGAAAGCTGCTGTAAACTTCAGCACCTCTGATTGGATGCCTACTATTTGATATAATAAAATATTTCTTCCAATCACAACTTAAAGTCATATATCAAATGAGAGTTCAGACCAGAGGTGTACAGATTGTACTTTAAACTCACTTGATGCATAATGCTATGCAGCAAACAAAACAGGTGAACTTTTACTTTGGCAATGCAAGATACACATGCACTGTGCACATAAGTCTTAAACCAAATCAAGTTTCCTTAAATCTAGTATCTTTTTGGATTGCTGCACCTAATGAGGATGTATTTCAGATACATGCTATGCACAAGGACTTACGATTCCATAACAACACACTCCAATGTAGATTGCCCATGTATAAAATATTAGGATGTAATCTGAGTGGATTTAAACTTAAACTAGTAAATGGCAAAACACATTTCCAGAAATATACTTTGGATTACAGCTATAATGCTTTTTTTTCCCTCGCCCAAAAATTTGATATCAACATTTCACTAAAAATATGTAAATGCATGGTGTATATGTGTGTGTGTGTGAGAGAGAGAGAGAGAGAGAGAGAGAGAGAGAGAGAGAGAGAAGTATAACTCAAAAACAAAAAGTTGGATGACAGCAAACATAATGTTTAATTGCTGCATCATCCTAGCATGCAGAAAAATGTTTTAATCTTTTATATTTTATAAAAAATGGCTCTAACAATTTTGCTTAAAATACCATTTTAAGAAATTTGCATTATTAATAAAATGTGTATCTTGAATTCTTCTGTGAATAACCTATGAAGCCTTCTTCACATTGACTGAATTTTTTAGACAAAAACTTGCAAGAAAAATGTAGAGCTCATTAAAATACACAATTTGTGTCAAACTGTTCCTCAGTATTCTGTATTTTTTAAATATTTCATATAACATATTTAAAGTATCATGTGCATTATATCATGGATATGCTTACAAATTTATTTATTTTTTTTTTTTGTTTCTTACTTTCTTTCCACTGCTATGAATGCTGTATGTAACTAAGCACTAAGTGTTTAATCTGAAACCATTCATTCCTAGGTAAAAATATATTGTGAATAATATAACATGGGCAGAAGAATCGCTTTTTATATGAGTATTAAGCTACATGTGAATATGTCATGGGTGGAGAAAAACATGTGAGCATCTTTATTTTCTTTACCGCATACCTAGTAGGCAGAGAAAATATTGCATTCCACTCAAAAAATATGATATTGAAAATTTAATTGGAAATACACATTTTGAGGGCCCCTGAATCCAAAAATAGCATTTTTAGAAAAAGGTATGTTAGTGTGTAAACAACATAATTCAAAATCAAAATATTGGGTAAATACCAAACTTAGTATTTAAATCCAGTACCTTTCAAATAAATGACAAGATTTTCAAGAAAAGTGACCGACCATAAACTATCCTTTAAATGGAAAATTTGTGAACATTTTTTTATTTTCTCAAAAATGTATAACAATTTTGATTAAAGTGTTATATATTTATGATAATTACATTACAAATAAAATCTATCTCTTGAATTTTCTGAAAATAGCCTGTGAAGTCCTCTTCATTTGAAAATAATTCTGTATAACATAATAGACAAAAACTTACTTAAATAAAAAGTAGATCTTTTTAAAGCACACAACTCATTCCAAACAATTTTTTTATGTAGCATCAACTATTTCTGACATATCTGTTATTGGTTTGATATGTTCAATATTTGTCATTTTTAAGTGGTCATTACTCAGTTGTTTCTAGTGATGTCAAGGAAGGAGTAGGCAATTTCAAGCCTAGAATATAGCAAACTGCTTTTATAAATGTTACTATCACTTTGGTTTCCTGTATCCACCTTATACCTACAATTGAAAAGGAATTCCTGTTTGTCCAACAGCTCATGATCTCAGGGAAATGAAGGAGGGGCACTCTGTGTTACCTTTTGCAAGTGCTTATAAATATCTCCAATATTCTTCCTATGCTGCAGCTATTGCTTATGTTGACAATTTACTCTGATTTTCTTTATGCTATATGCAAGTGCTCATAGTTGGCTGATTTCTTAGTTTCAATTGTAACATCTTAAGAGTAGAGCATTGAAACTGTATCTGGAATGTCTGAAGTAAAGAAAAGAAAAGAAAAGTGATACACTCCAAGGGTGGGAAATCATTAGGAAAGTGACTGAAGGATGTGATGAGGATCCTAAGAACAATTTATTAAAACTTTCATTGTGTCAAGCTACTGCAAGAGCTGCCATTTATACAGGAGTTTCTGAAGCTACAATTAAGAGCAATTGCAAATAGGTGCAAGATTTAAGTTTAAGTGGTGAAAAGTGCATTCTTACTACCCCAGGAAAATTAAAAAAAACAAGACCCACATACTCTGCAGCGAATGTTGATTTTGATAGCTCTGTCATACAAAATATTATTGATTACTTTTACACTACTGAGAAGTGGGTTCATACCATCAATAAGTTGCTGCTGTTGTATGAGAAAAGATTCATTTTCCATGGGGACAAAATTCACTTTGGAAAATAATTTCAAAGCTGGCCTTTAAATGGAGGAAATGTCAGAACAAAAGAAAAGGTTTGTGGCTTGGCAGTATGGTTATTTGATCAGAAATAAGTTTGTGAGATAGTGGCAAAGTATTTTATATATTGTAAAAGTTGGGTGGACAGCAACATCTCATTCAGCAAGTGCTGGCAAAGTGAAGAGGAATTTGGCATTCATATAAACACTAATGAAAGGAACAGATGATAATAGTTCATGCAGTTAGTGTAAATGGGTTTCTGAAAAATGTTTTTATTTACAATGCTGGGACAAATGAACCATGTGAACTTTGAAAAGTGGGTTTGAGAATAACTGGCTACTAATTTGCTCCCTTCTGTTGTGGTCCATATCACACTGTAGAGGTGGAAAAAACTCCACCTAGGAGTTCTGCAAAATCTGACACAATATCATGGTTGCAAAACAAAAGGATTCATCAGTGCAACAGTTCTATGCATAAAAAAGAACTTTAAAAACCGATTGAAACAAATCAAAAGAGAAAGTGTTTAGAGTGAATGCATATTTGCTTTCTTTGGGTTACACCGTTGTGCACTTAGCCCCATTGCACCGTTGTGCAATTTGAATCTTATAGAACTAGCTTGGGGTAAGGTGAAAGTATGGTTGTGGACAGAAATGTAACAGTTGACTTATTGCTGCAGAGTTGCATGATGGGTACATTGCTTGTGACCAAAACAGACTGGCAGGATTTTTGCTAATATGTAGAAAAGTTCTTTATCATTACTTTGACTGAAGTATAGTTTAGCTGAGACTGAGCTCGTGGAGTTACCCTGTAGCTTCGGACCTCTCGGTTGAAAGTGATTACTGGAAAAAGAAATAGTATATACCTCGTCTCAACCTTATAAGACAGTTGGAGATAAATGGGATATCTCTGTCTCTATCTAGTGCATACATGTTGCCATTAGCTTTGTTCTTTTTTACACATGCATTGTCACCAAGAATATAGTGTAAATATTCAATTGTTATAAATGTTAGCTTTGAGCACATTACTCTTTGCAGAACATTTTTCTCTATTAGATTATATCATTTTTAGAGTCTTTGTAGATTTCTGTGGGCACAAATTACTAAATAAAATGAGTTTTTTTTAATAAAAGTCCAATGTTTACTGTTTCTATGCTCATCATGCAGTAACTAATAAACTAAAGGTTAGAACTAAACAATTTTTTTTCTTGAATAGAGTAAAATTAGAGTATCGATTCCAGTTCAGTTTGAGTTCTCTAACTTTAATAGGATGAGCATTATACTTTTTTAAATTAAATATTTTTCAATAATTCTATACCTATGCAGTAGAAAAGTCAGCCGGTGAGAAACGTTTTTGTTACTGGGTTAGCAACCAGACCATGCAAGAGAAAATGCTGAGGTGGGTTGGAGAAAAATGTTAAAAGAAGCCGGAAGCCTATAAATTCTTGCATTCATTGTGTATGACAAACGAAAGTCATCCATCTATTCAGATAACAAGCACCAGGCATGGGACAAAGGCAGATAAGTTAACATGAATTGTAAGGAAGTATATGGTTTACAGCTTATGGAACACTGTGAAGTGTTATGCAGGTTATTCATTTAACATTTTACGTAAATATTTATGGTTATGAAGGGAGAAGCTAGAAAGAGATGAAATGCTGGTAAACTAAGAAGAAATGCACATTAATAATGAATGTGTTAAATTATTTTTCAAGTAAAATGAGTTATAGCAAAGCAGTAAAGAAACCAAAAAGCAGCTAGGCTACTGGGTGTTCCGAAACAAAGAATAAAAAAAGAAACAAATGACAGGACCTCTAAGGACCCATAAAAAGAAAGCAAAAAGGGATGGGAGAAACAAAAAGCTACTAGGTTATAGCAATATGATGAAATAGCACAAAATGGAGTGTGATGCGTCATTCATTCTTTGTGGTTTGAAATCATAACATCACATTCAACATGGATGGAATCAAGGATAAACAGTGATGATACCCTACAAAATTAGAGATTTATCATTTTACATCTCCATATTTCTTTGATAATATATATTTTTATCCCTGTAAAATCGTATTTCGAAGCACTAAAAATAAAAATAGGAGATATAAAGTGCAGGTGAAATTAAATGTCTTACAACAGCTTTAAATAGCAGTGCAGATATTTCAATATTTGGTAATGTATCATTCACAAGATGACAGATGGTAGAGTGATTGCAGCTGGGTGTCAAATTTGTGAGTATATGTATAGTACATGTGGTAATTCCATTTAACCTGTACTGTCTTTAAGCGTGAGATACGATATAGTAGAAAATCTCAACAACAACGCTGCCATTTTGTTGGGAAATGACAGCACCGATTCTTCTTCTTCCTCCAGCAAAAATAAGTTCAACTCCAAAGAGCTGGCTACACCATTTTTTAAGGTCTGTGTATTTCTTTTATAAGCCAAACAGAACATGGCAGTGAATAATATTTAGTTTTGCAATTGTTTTAGAAATCTTCACATTATTCTAGCAAAAATGCATATTCCAAAGTGGTACTACTGCAATAAGCATAACAAGTGAAAGTCCAGCATCTCTTAGCACAGTGTAGCTGGAATTGCTTACTGAATGCTGACTCATTGAATTCCTGTTAAGGGTCATGAGCAGTTGGATAAACAGTAGTTCTCTCAATTAATATGGAGATAGAAAAATAAACTTTTGTAAGAATAGTTTGTAGAAGCTACATAAAAATAAACTATAGTGGATAGCACTCAAAGTGATGAATCTGTTTCAAAAGTTGACTACACAAATTTATCTTTATTTAAGAAAATTAAATTCTGTTTTATTTATGGATGCTCTTTAACTGCTATGGTCCTTAGCATCCTTCATTTAAAATATTTACTACTTGTTTTATATGCATGTGTTTGTTTCTTATCCTCTGTACATTACATTTATTTAAAGAGCAAACACTTTTGTTCAGAATGCTTGGTTTTACTTAGGATAATTATATTTATTATTTCTATAACTATACATATTTGTAAATTATTTACCTACAATGGGTATACTAAAAAAGAAAGCTGCAAAAGTTTGTACTGACTAAAGTAATTCTAAAATATTTGCTGCTTATTGTAAGAGAACAAAATAAGTTAAATAACATTCAAGATCAATTTTATTATTTAGCTTTTTAAATGTAAAACAATATTTTGATAACATAAAATAGGTATTTATAATTATTCATATTATCTTGCTAATGTGTTGGCTTTGGTTTATGATGTACTATGAGTTGTGCTAGTATTAATATATGTGTACTCTTTCGAATCCTTAAGTTAAGTGTATAAAATTTTCTCTTCCCAAATTTTTCATGTGTCACCATGACAAAGTAAATTGAATCAACAGCTTGTTTAATCTACTTAGACACAACACAAATCAGAAGTGTTTTTCATGATAGGTAATTTGTTATGCTTATGAAGGCTCTGATAATGTATTCAATTTCAAATTAAGCATGATTTAAACCAAATGTAATTTCTTAATTAGGACGCCAATACACAAAAGCAATTCACAACATAATCGGTTAATAATAATGTCAATTAAATTATGAAAAAATGGTATAAAAAATCATAATTATTTACAATTAAACATGATATATATAGGCATTAACATTGAAAGGTGTAGCATTCACGTTCATTATACTGTTACAAAGCATATGAAAGTTTAAACTGAAATTTGTACACCTCTGGTTCAATAATGATAATGATTACATTTATTTAATGACACTAGCAACTGCCGAGTTCATATCAGCATTGCCATTGTGGTAGAATTTTGTTCCACAGTTCTTTTACTTGCCAGTAAATTTACTAAAAGAAGCCTGTTGCATTTTAGTGCAGTTAAATGCAATCACCCCAGGCCAGGATCAAACTTAACTTTGGGCACAGAAAGCCAGTGCTCAGCCAACTTTCCTTCCACTGGCTTAGACATTTCCAATGGTATATTACAAGCAATATTAGCAGAACATTTAGAAACTCTTCACTTTGTGATGCTCTGAGGAATGGCTCTAAACTTGGTCAACTGCAAATTTTTAAATGTTATCAGTTTTCTATTGTACAAGGATAAATATTCCACAAAATATATATATATGAAAATATCCAACTAACAATTGCTATGAAGATGATTTATCATTGCATCATTTCACTGCATACCATTTACATTTATTATAGCCTGGAGTGAAAAAGATTTAAAAGGCCACTCTATTTTCCTCGCTTTTGCAGAATAATTTTAATTTCTTCTGATCACAAGCAGAATAACTGTTTTATTATACATAAACTCATCAGTATATCTACTATGAGTGAGTACAGATGAGATTAATATATGTAGGTTTCTTTCAAAAACGATAATTGATATAGCAGTGTGTAAAAATGCAAATAATAGTATAAGAGAAATGATGCCATGTAAATTTACTTAAAAATGATTCTGATTGACATCTCAAGAGCTAAGATGTGTTTTATATCCAAAGGAATGTTTCTTACATATTAAGGTGATGGGTATGGCCTAATATGTGAATGTAATTTAGAGAATTCATCCCTGATCAAGGTTCTGTCATAGAATATGTTTGTAACACTTACGGAAATCAAAACATTTAATGAATTAATTAATTTTCTTTTATAAGATCTCACCTGGTTTTCTACTAACATGGCCATATCCATGAACATATCGTGGAGCTCACGGATTGAGTTCTCTAATTTGATTATGTCAGCATGCCGTGCTTCAATATCTGCTAGTGTCTGTTTCGCTTGCTGCGTTTCCATAATAATCTGCAAAGATAAAGAACAGAATATAAAATACTATGAAGTTAATGGTTTTATCACCATTCTCTCTGCATTTCAAATATAATACAACTGCATAATTTACATTACTTCATTATACAAAGTGTTCGTGAACAAGGAAGTACAACACAAGCCCATTCATACACTCTTCATGGAGATGTAGCACAAATTCATTAAAGGTGGGAAAGAGCTGTATATGAAGAATGATTTATAAGATGGAGAACCGGTTTTATACCATTTCATAGGAAGTGTAATTTATATTCAATAGTTACATCAAAAAATGAAAAACATGAGCTTATTTCAGCAAACTTAAATGAAGTGTTCATAATTTTTTAGTTTTAGCAACCAATACCAAAATTATGCATTTCCTTACAAGCGAGAGTTTTATAACTAAGCTATAGGCAAGATCATAATTTCAATACAATTAAAGAAATGGCACAATCTTAGCAACTGATTGTACAACATTATTGTAAAAGAAGCAGACTTCAAATGATACCAAAGATACTGAACATATTCTGCATGTCACTGAAGAGAGGAAAGTTTAAAGTTTTGCGGTCACTGAGGATGTATATTTAACAAAAACACCTTAGTTGTATGGAACATCAAATCAAGCAAATCACTGTCCCCAACTTCTCAGTTTATTTACTTAAAATCAGTTAGTTTCTGGTTATCTAACTTTTATACCACATGTACATTTGCTTATAACAAGTTGGCTGTTTGTTGACTCTACTGCAGAACTCACTTGTTGCAACAGAACAAAGTATTCACAGCACAATTTAATGCACAAAACTACTTTTTCCCCATTTTCATAATTTTTCTATAAACAACCATTCTGAATAATGCTGTATTTTGTCCCATTTTGTCAAAATTGCATTACCCTGATTACACCTGAAATCTATATTAGAAGGTGCAGGCATATCATTCATCTGAATGTTGCACTGTTTTGAATTCTGAGAGTTGGCCATTAAGGGCTTTGAGAATCAAGATTAGGTATACTGAATGAAAATTTCTATGTTGAATTTCCTCTTTGTACAATGATTCAAAAAGTATACAATATTCAAGTGCAATGTATTATTCTAATACTAGATTTTTCTTGGAGTATGTTGATGAACATATAGAGTACGGAAAGCTAACAAAATAAAGTTCAATTTTCCATATAGTTTTTCGTTTGGATGCAAGTAAATTTTGACAAAGTGTGTAACAAATGGTTTCTACTTGACCATTCTGCAACGTTATAACTTACTATACACAATGCAGAACTCTACAAGAGCAGAAGAGCATAAAACCAATGTTTTAAGCATTCAATTCCTTTTGTGCAAACATACTTTATTAAGCATTAAGAACAAATTCAATTTACTAATTGGGGTTGAGTGGTTGTATCATTACTTTTTTTGGTGAGGAGACTGTTCTTGGAAAACAGTCTTGGGTTATCTAGTGTAGCTCCTAATTAGGTATCCCTAGCTGAATTGGGAAGAGTTGATAGGAAATGCGTAGTAGTTAAACATATATTGAAGTAAATGGCATAAGATTGAATAAAGCGTAAAAGGAAAATATTGTCAAAGACTGTTTATGGATGCAAGGGAAAGCAAAATGGGAAAGAAGTTGGTTATCTCAAATAAAGAAAATAATCCAGGAAATTGGAATGGACGAGATAGATAATTGTTTTATTGCACTTCCTTAAACTGTTGAATAAAATTATCCCTATAGCTTTAATTTGTTTTCAATGAATGCTTAAGTATGTATGTGAACTTTCTTGATCTGATAGTTATGAATCACTGTTTCTATTTATGATTTTACTTCAAGTGCAACAAATGTTTATGTTAAAACATTTTCTTTCATTCTTCATGTGTTTTATTTTAGTCATTTTCATTAAACATTACCCAGAATATCGCATCCAGCTCTTACAAAAGCCAAAATAAAAATTTAATGCGAGCCAATCACACTACAGCCTACAAGCCCGGGATATTTCTTACTTAGTTTTTTCTTGCATTTGCAACAAAATCTGTAATAACTATTTTGAGAGTTAAATTGCACTAGCAAAAGTTAACATTCTTTCTGTAATCCAGTGATACATTTGCAGTAGGCTTTGAAAACTAGTAGCCAAATATCTGTTTTTAGCATGTTTTTCTATGAAGCCACAAAAGAAGTAAAGTACTCATAAAATGTTTATGTACCCACTTTGGTCCTTCTCTAGTTTAAAAGATGACATCTACACCCCTTCCACTCAGTATAGAGCATCATTATTTTGGAGTTTGTGCATGCTCTTTACATGCTGCAAATTTTTAAATAAGTCATTAGGAATTTATCCTGCATCTGGAAAATGTAAAAAATGAATATATTCATGTTTGTGAAATGAGAATTCGATTTGTGCTTCTGGTCATTTTTCTTTCTTCCAAAAACTAAATCAGTGCCCAACTTCCGTGGCCAATATTGTGTTTTAGTGCAATGCCACATCTACAAAATTTGTAGTTGAAGGTATTATGCGACTCCTTAAAGCAGCACTCTTGATGCTATTACAGTAATCAGCTGTCCACTTTAAAACCTTGAAACCTGTAATTAAATCTGGCTCAGTTGCTACTTCTTACACTTTCACAGTATTGTTCAAATTTGGTCCCACTAGATTCCCTTTCATAATAATTTGGTTTGATAACAGCGTTCTAGTGAGTCTTGTCCATGCAATAGAAGCATCTTAACATATTCTTAAAGTCATTAATAAATACAGTTTTCTATGCTCAAAACTTTCTCCAACCTTTCTGATAAGGAAAACGCCACTTGCAATTTTGACTTGTCCATAAATGAGACAGTTACAGGCAATCACAAATGAAGGTGGTTATGCAGTGGCAAAAATTCTGCAGCATCACATGCTTCCTAGCCACTCAGCAGTATTCTGTTTCAGTGCTTGCTGCTTAACAATGAGATCTATACATTTTAAGCTATAAATCGACTCCTTCATAAAGACATCTTTGGAATTCGGACTATGAAGAACAACTCGCAACAAAGACTACAGTAAAACATAATTATGTAGTGCATTAACATTAACAAAATCATGTGCTATCCGGTTTGAACAAAAACACTACATACCGTGTTCACTCTTCTTTTGCCTCTTTGCAATCTTGCAATTGTATGCATGGTAGCTGTCACTTTTTATGAAGATTAGAGCATGGTCTAGAACAAGTACAACTTTTATAAGCGACTTCTCTGTACATAGCCATGAAACCAAGTAATCCCTCTCTTTTTTTTGGGGAGGGGGGGTTAAGTTTAATGCCTGTTCCTACTACATAACATGGCACCACAAGCAGCGGAGACTGATGATACATGAAATGAAATAATAATTGGGAAAGGAAATTTGGGATGGAAACATTCTAGGCCTATGTTTCCAGGCCTAAGGCCAATCCTCATATTTCACCCATAGCTATCTTGGGCATCTTTGAATGACTTCTTAACTATATAGAGAACAGTGCTAATCGATCTATTCAGTTTAGGATTATAATTAAGTTAAGAAAGCTTGAGAAACAACATACTCACCCCTTGTGTGAATACTGCAGGATTACCTTGCTCCAACATCTCTTCTAATTCTTCGTTGGTTGTCGTTCTGCCAGCTGTCAGGAAAATGTTCTTCTGTTAGTGCAATGTAAATAGTTTCAACTAATATCTGACACTATATGAAGAAATAACATAAGTAATTAAGTTGTGCTGAAAGGACAGGAGTTAAAATTTCAATATTTGCTGATTAGATACTAAGGCATAGATAGGCATTTCATATATTTTAAATGAATACGTTTAATGCCTTTTATTAATTTTCCTCCAATTTATATAAATACTCACCTCATATTGGATTTCCTTATTATGAATGTTAGGAGCATCTGATGAAATACAGGTCCTAAGAGGTAAAAAGAAGGTTTGAAGTTCTAAACCTTCAAGAATAATCAATGAAATTCAGTTTTCTTGTTAGAATTAACTGCTTTCAACAATAAAACTGTATAGGAGTCCTACTTCAAGATGCAAGGGCAGCACATCTGCCTATTAATCTGGAGGGACCAAGCTGCAATCCTGTTTCAGGTAAATTACCCGATTGCTTTTCCCTGGGGTTTTTCCTTATCCTGTCCAGAAAAAATTATGAATAGCTTTGATCTATAACCTAGATCTCACTTGAGCACTGATTTCACACATTCATTGCTCAATATGGCTTATTCATTTACAAGGGAAAGAAGGAAACAGAATACTTTTTCCATTAAGGAACATTGCTGCCAATACATTTAGTGACATATTATGAAATTTTCATTGGCACTTCAGAGTATTATCAGAATTGTGTGCGTGTGCGTGTGTGTGTGTGTGTGTGTGTGCGCGTGTGTGCGTGTGCGTGCACGTGCATGTGTTTGCTGTCCTTTAAACAGGCAGAAAATATCAGAAGATGAAGTAGGTGCTAAAATGAGCACAGAGTCCACAGAGCTTAGTTACCTAAGTTCATTTTCTGAGGAGAGGGAAAACCCCAGAAAAAGACCTTTTCCCGGTAATTCACCATGATTGAGATTCTAACTCTGGACCTCTTAAATGTTAGGCGGCCATGCTACCCCCACAGGATGAGGTTGGACCAATTTGAAATTAATCAGATTAAGATTTTTTATTAATGTAGAAAATTACTGAAATAGTAATTAATCACATGCACATTAGAGAATGAAATGGAAAGTCATAACTTTCAGCTTTACTTATAATATAAGTTTAAGTTGCTGAATATTTTATTTCATAAATTTTATATATTTTTAAAGAAATTAATTTATTTTTAATCAAACAAAAAAAAATTCTCTCAGAAAATTTATAGCTTGCTCATTTAGAATGTGAATGACAAGTTTCACTAATATGGTTAGTATTTAAAGCATCTGGTCACACAAAATTATTTTTAGAAAACTGCATGAAATTAGTAGATGGGACTTGCCCAAAATGTTAAATGCTTAGATCTTTTGGGTAGCACCATTTAAAAATGCCTCTACTGCCAAAAGGGCATGTCAGGCACAAAATAGCTAGAGATTCAAAGAATATGTTTATGCAAGAAATTTTTATTATTTGCTTAAAACTCAGTAGCAATGTCCCTAAAATAAGACATACAAATAATCCATAGTAAACATAACACAATAGTTTGTCACTGAACGCTATCTGCACCGTTGGCAGCTATGCAGAGAAAAATATTGGTAAAATGATGATAGATTTGCAAGTTTCAATGAACAAAGCCATTATTGTACTTAGATTTCATCAAGTAAGGTGAAAAACATAATTGCTTGCATTTATTTTATCTTTACTAATATTATTACACACAAGTGTATGTGTATGCAAAATCTATTCACTTAAAAAAATCAATTTCAACAAAATTCTACACTGATCTTGTCACTATCACCAATTCTTAATACCCATCTTTAAACATATGAAATCTAGAAGTACATCTCTGCAACACCAGTTCAGATAGTTACTTAATTTTATAAAATATAGCAATTACTAATTATATGAACCTTTTAAATGCTTTTGCATTACCTTTGTTATAGCCACAAAAACAGCAAATGTTATCAAAAATGATACAGGAAAACCAATATTATTTTCATAGCTTACGGAACAATTCAATCATTAAGATACAAACTTTTGCTAAAAATAAAATCAACTGCAGCAGGTGTTCAACATTGTTTTTAGTACTGAATGCTAGTTAATTTAAACGAAACACCTACGCTCTTTAGAGCCCGTTAATTTGTTATTTAAGAACCTCAATTCATGGTATGATATTTATTTTAATTATACCTTGCAACAGTTAGGAATAAGATACTAGAGAGTTGGATTTAATCTTTTGATCTTCTTCTAGTAGACTTCATAACCTGTTTGAGGCAAAAATATCTTTTTATTAGGCTCTGATTTCTCCTATTTAATGACAACGTTGTGGATAATGACATTTTGGCTATGGCTATGATGCTATGCATATAACACAAAAGGAGTAAATAATTACCATAATTGCCAAAACTCAAACCAATCTGGACCTTCATAAAATCAGAATTATACTGTGTGATAAGTTACCATTGCTAGTGAAAAATAATCATTGCTAATTATAAGTGTATATTACAGAACTGTGATTGAAATTTGTGTGTGTGTGTGTGTATTCCTAGATTGGGCTTCAAGAATATATCTTTACCATTCCTCTCCCCCCCCAAATGGCTGTCTACCTAACTGTTTGGAATTTGCTGTGTCATTAGTGTAAGATGCACAATCAGTCTGATTTTTTTCCAGCTTATAATGAATTGAGAGAGACACTGAAATGAGATTCTAATCCCATTTTTTAACCAGCTGTCACAAGAGGAAAAAACATATGGGTGTTTCAACAAGTTGTACCATGGGTCACACAGAAGAGGAATCCATGAGTAAAATTAGGGATGTGTTTGAAAATAGAATGAAGAGAGCTGGTGTATGACTTTCAGATTTAAGATATAAGTCTGTTATTTTTATTTGTGGCATAGCCTGAAGAACAAAATGCACAGAAATTCTCATACATTGGAAGAACTCGAGAAAACTATAAGAAATGAAATCAAACATTACAATAGTCCAACTAAACTGTGCCATTTGAAATATGTTTACCTGGTACAATACTATTTAGCTCAGGGATTGCTTGTTATAAGTAACCAATTATACTATAAGGAAAATGGAGAACATCCAAGTGCCTGGTCAGTAGACAGTATTACTGACTATATTATTATATCAGATATACTGACAATGTTAGATAAGGTTTTATTTGCAACCACTGTAACACCACCACCACTTGAAAACCACAAACAGTTAACAAATATAGGTAATACCAATCCACAATTGACATTGTGTTGGCATTTTGGACAATTTATAACCCTGGAAATTCCTGCTCTTCTTGGAAACAATGTAATAATAAATGCTGCCAAAGTTTCGCATGCACACACTTCTATTTGACAAATCCACAAATAGTTTTGTATTTGAGAGATAAGGGTAGGAATATGTCAATGATTGATTTGTTGATTTGTCAAGTAGTACATTATACATACATTCTGAAAAATTAAAATTATAAATACATTAGTTGCAACAATTTAAAAAACCAACAACAACAAAGTGAAACTATTTGCCATAGCATCTTTCCTATGCTTTCTAACATTAAAAGTTTTGGAGCTAGTCCATTTAGGTTTACCAAA
Organism: Deroplatys truncata; assembly: GCA_030765065.1. Taxonomy (NCBI): domain Eukaryota; kingdom Metazoa; phylum Arthropoda; class Insecta; order Mantodea; family Mantidae; genus Deroplatys; species Deroplatys truncata. The sequence continues at coordinate 113,962,919 of CM060980.1, forward strand.
ATGTATACATTAATCCAATTATTAAGAGAGAATCTGTAAGGCAATAAAACTTACTGATCTCAAGTTGTCGCTGTATCCTTCCCTTACACCTTTCCCTGTAGTCCGTCTGTGTTCGGTTATACTCCGTCATCACTTCTACGAACTTTCGCGACAGTGTGGAGTGTTGTGTTTTCCGTATCCTTAAGTCTGCTGAGGATTTATTAGTTTGCTCTTCTTGTTCTACATTTTGTTCTATGACTGAAAATTAAGAACAAAATGAATAAATGAGAAATTTGATATTAAAAGTGTTATTAACAAGTTAATTAATGACATTTTTCACAAAAAAGTTTAATTCTGCATTAATTAATGCAATTAAAAGCAAGTTATTGCAGGTTTCTCAGTTTTCGGCCAGAAATATTTGAATATGTATGTACTTGTTATGAATGTAAGAGAATGCTTACCTCATAACAAAATTTTATTTGTTTATGTAATATCTCCATAGCAAGCAAAAATGGATTTACACCAAGCAAATCATATGCACACAATGTATTTACATAATACCCATTGATTAGTAAAAGATAATTTATAAACAAATACAGCTTTTGACATGTATATAAAATTAAGCTTTGGGGGTTATCAAAAAAAAAAGGAGAGAGAGAGAGAGAGAGAAATTCCATGATGTTTTCTTACAGCAATCTGTAAATGGACCCTGAATTTACATTGGGAATAATTTTATATCAGTCTAGAAGGTATCAGATAAAGAGTGGTTTGTAACTTGTTCTTTCCAACTTAAATGCTGAAATTGTACACAACTGGAGGAGGTAAAAATAGAGAACCCATGGAGTATCTTTAATATCTTAGACAAGGCTTTTTACATTAAAATGCTATTTTTTGCTGATATTCAATACAATTTTAGATTGCAGATGATATACAAATTAAATAAGGTCTATAGAGAATATGTGTTACAAATATCAATAAAGAATACAAAATCATTCCATGCAAAAGGACTAATTAAATATAAAAAAATAATTGTAATTGCAGATAGTTTTAAAATAGCTCTATTAAACACTCTGCAAAACATTACTTAAGCTAAATTCAACAAGAAATATGGTGGAATATTAGAATGACCACTGTATTGAATTTTTTGGGACTTTACACACTGTCCCGTGGCGGACAGTATGTGCTTTCTTTTCCCTTAGTTCTCATGTGCTCATTGTATTAAGTCAAACCTTTGGCGATTTTGATACTCATTAATCCAAGATTTTCTGTACTGCCATCTAGATTATAAACATTTACAATCTAGATACCTGACAATTGACCCAAATTATCACATCTGGAAATTCTCCAACTTTGATTTCCTTGATGGCTCAGATGTTGGGTGTAGCAGGTGGTAATTTTGTGAAAACGTGTGCAGAAAGTTTTTGATGGTTTAAGGTGCAGTTCCAATTAAGACTAAGATAAGGAGAAAGGGCTGAAGTCTGGAATTACTCCAAAATGAAAATATTTTGGATATACTAGAAGCAATAAGCAGCATACAGAAACGTGCTTAAAAACTAAATCAGAAATCCTACAAGTAAAATAATTTTTATCTGTGGAACTTCTTTTTATGAAAGTGAAAAAAACAAAGAAAGAAAGGCAAAAGCATGATGTACTGAACATTCTAGAAGAATAGGCTCGCAAATAAGTACTAATTTCTATTTTTTCTGATTATTTCATTACAAAAATTTATCTTCTGTTTTTCTTAATTTATACAAGTAAAACTAAATCTGTATAATGAAAAGATTTCTGTGTTTATAAGGAAAGAAAACATTAGAATTAAGACTCAGTTTCACAATGTGCTGCATCCCTCAAAATCCTAAGATGTCCCACCATTTTTGGCACTCTTGTATATCATTCTTCACCTTTGGCATTAAACAACAGAACTACTATAGAATTGCAGCAAATGTTTTCTATAAAAATAGCACTGCAAGTGGTATGTTCTGAATCTGGGAATATGGAACAAGCAGAAAATGGAAAAAAACTAGTTTTGAAAAAGAGATTCTTATTTCCAGTTACAAGATGTAGATGAAAAGATAAACCATATAACGACAATGGCTAGTATGTGCATTTTATTAATACTGTTTACTCTTAAAAACACAGAATCTCCTGAAATCATTCCTATTTTGATTTGTATAATTCCTGCATGTAAAAAATGCAACAATCCCCTAGATTAAATGTCAGAGATTTGTTGATGATCATTTCATGGGCAACCAACCAAGTAATTAATATCTTTCGGTATATTCCTCTCTCCATTTTTCAGGATATACCTATGATAACTATTTTTAAAAAACCATTCAAATGTTTAAAAAACAACTTCTTGAAATGTTGTAAAATGTATATCACCTTATGGCTTCTCACCACCGGCATCATAATATTACAGATCAAGAGAAGATTTAAACCAAACCCATTTTACTTACAGAATACTTTGTCGTGCACTCCTACTTACAAAAGAGAAGATTTGAGAACATGGAAACAAAGGAGCTAAGCTAAAACAGATTTTTACAAATAAAATTTTTGTTAGCAAAAGAAAATAACAGAAAAAAATATTTTAAACTCTGAAGAGGAATTTGCAGAGCTGAATTCAAGTAAGTGATGTAATTTATTTTTGGCACAAATGAACTGAAGCACCATGGCCCAAAAGCGACTTATTTGATATTGTTATGTATATTACCTCCATATGCAAGTTATCATTAGATGACTACAAAAGCCTCTTTGCTTACTATGCCTTCAATGTCTCTTAGAGGTTAACTGCAAACATTTCTATTCACCATGTGGTTTTTGTCAATATTAAACATACTTGAATCATGTCTTGAACCATAATGACATTCACTTCTTGCAAGATATGTAGCACACTGTACTGCAATGTATGGCGAACAGAATGCAGAAGTTTTAAGAAGTTCTAATTTTGTTTGCATTACTGAATGAATTTGAGTTTTGAGACTGTTTTGTTTTTCTTCTTTTCATGGTTTTTTAATGCTTGTGCCAGTTGCCTTACAGAGGAATCATATGCTTGCAAAACCACAGTACCTGAATTATTCTCTCTAAGCTTTTGAAGTTCACTACTTAAATCAATATTTGTTTTACATGGGAATTTGGGGGGGAAAAATAACAGAACATGTATCAATTAAAACAGAGATGTCAAAGACAGTATTAAAGATAACTTGTAACTACAGAGGTCCTTATTTCCTATCTTAGGAAATAATACTTAAGAGTAATAATTTAAACACTCAACACAAATACTCGTTAAAAAAAATAAAACTTACCCTTTAATTTGGCACGGACTTTGTTGGCAGTTTTTTTAATGTCGGCCATCAAATCCTCCAGCTCCTGTTTGACCTCTGTAACAAAGAATAGAAAGGGTTTAGAAAAACTATTAAAAAAACTGATAATTTTTGCAATAGTGTTTGCAATTAATTTTAAGCAAGCAATCTAATCATGATTGGAATTTGTTTCCTGTATAACCAGCTGGATTTTGAACCACCTTTACCTAAACCATAACTAAACTGCATGAAGTTCAGCATATAAGTTTTGACAAACACATTATCTACCTTGTACATTATGTTTTAATGTGCTTTATAGCAATGCTTCTTAAAATATTACCTGTGAATACAATATATATTAGTTTCATTTATACCTGTCTTTAACTACAATGGTCTTATCAGCAACCTTCCCTTTGGAACATATTGCCTATAGGTAATGGTGTTAACTCATATTTGCTTGCCGTTGGATTTCTGGTTTTATTCATTAGGTCACACATATATTCACACTCACATTCATACTTTCAGACTCTGGGGAGGATAGGAAACAATTTTGGTTAGAGAAAGATTACCAACCCCTGCCGGGAATCGAACCAGGGACCCCTCGCAGAATACAATATTATTGACAAATACTGCATACTTCAGAGAGAAATAAAAACTCTATTTTAACTTTCTTTACCAAATACCTAGCAAGTAGGAAAAGTATTGCATTCCACACAAATATATGATTGTGATTTCACTAGAAATACATGTTTTGAGAACCCGTGAATAAATAAAACAAAAAGCATTTCTTAGAAAAATGGTCTATGAGTGTGTGTGAACAGCAAAAACTCCAAACCAAATGCTTCATAAATATACCATTATTGGTATCACGTTTTGTAGCTTACAAAGATGCACAAACAGGAAACAAAATACAAGAAAAATCTCCCAACTATCCTTTACATTGAAAAAAAAATTTTCGGAATTTTTGACATTTTTAATTGAAATACCATATATTTAAAGGCATTTACACGACAAATGGATTTACTTGAAAATCTTTGTGCCGCATCTTTGAAAGATACAGAATTCAAACACCAAGTTTAGTATTATGTGACTTTTTGTTTTTGAATTAACCATTTTCTAGATATTGTTTCCTATTGATTTGAATTTCCAAATATTCATACTTTCTTCAAATGGTAAGTCGCTGTTCATTTTTTTATCCGTCATGAACATGGAATTTCAAAGCTATCGCGTAGCGACACTTTTTTTAAAAAGATAACTGGCTTTATCCTATTGTATTCTTCTTATACCTACAACGAAATGTGTGAATGTGCCACGTAAGTTTATCTCGATTAACAAGAAGTGGACAGAAGAATACGCTTTTGTAAGAATAGTTTGCAGAAGAGTGAGTAGATAAACTCATTTGAATATAACACATCAGTTTTTATTTTCTGGTTTTACAGCTTCGCAAATCTGTGAAAGAACATCTCTATAATGTCGGAACTTCAACTGTCAGCAATCTCCTTGATCCCTAAATCCCTCAAACATTAAAATTTTCCAAGAGATTTTTTAGTACTACTGAATGATCTGTGAAGTTTGACTTAATTTATAATGTATATTACGGCAATGAATTTGGGGGGGGGGTTGCCACAAATCGGTGAAAATCACTTTCATATATTCATAAGCATAAGTTTCCTCTAAAATATGACAAATTATTAACAATTAAACTTTTAGATTATTTATAAATAGCTGCATACTGGAATGGGTCGAAAGTAACGCAGAGTATCTAGTTGATGCAAGAACACTGGCGAGAACGCTGGAATTTGACCAAGTTCGCATTACAATATTAATTTGTGTATAAGCGTGAACTATTTAGTCAAAGATAATACGCTCTGTTAGTGGGAATGTAAAGAGCAACACGAGTGTCTTTCCTTTCTTTCATGGGGGAAGGGGTGCGGCGCAGATGGACAAGATCCGAGTGAAATATTCAGGAGAATTTTAGGTGTATTGGAGATGACTACATGGACCGTAGCTGTTCGCTTAACATTGTGGTAGATGCTCTAGCGCCAACCTCAAGAGTCCAGACTTTGCACCCTTGGGCCTTCATCTGCTCGACAAAATAAATGAAGAAATTCCTGAGCCGCCTGACGCTGCCATTTGAATGAAGTCAGAACCGTATTGCGTGCATGACTATGCAGGGGGTAAATAAAGTTGTATGAGGTACTACGCGGGGAGAAATGTTTCACGAGACGCACTGATAGACAACTAAAATATATAGATTCATTATATATCTCCCATTTATTTGATTTCTAAAACCAAATTTAAATAAATAAATTAAAGGAAAATCAAAGTAAGTGCGTTTCGCCATCGCGAAAGAACTGGTTGTGTAGCTCATCTAATGATTTCTGAGAAGAATGCAATGATGTAAAAAGCCTTTTCCATCAGAACACACATAGCAGTTTTGTATCCAAGACTTCATATTAGGTATGTGGAAACGAAGAAACCATTCGCAAAGTCGCAGTGCTTCCATGGGCACCCCTGTTTCACGCGTTGTGCATAACCTGCAAGGGAATGATGGATGGACCGGCGAATATGTGTAGTTTGTCAAGCAGCCATGAGGTTGCTGCGGGGCTCAAATCTGTCGCAACACCACACCTCCGCCTACCAATGTAACACCCATTCCAGTTTAAATTTGCTTTTCCCCGATTTATGCTTAAGTCAAAATGATCCGCAGCGATGCTCTTTCCAAGCGGGGATGTTTTAGCGATTAGCCGATAACCATTAACTGCCCTCATGATCAAAGAGCTTGTAACAGAGCACAAGTCAGCGCCGTTATTGAACGGTTTCCTTAAAGCGAGTGGAACAGGCATTTCTTTGTTTTAAGGGGAAGCAAAAAGAGCAACGCAAACTTACAGGAATAAAAATAATACATAATCAGAGTGGCCCTTTTACGGGATGTGGCACCTAGCAAAGCTGCATAGCTAAGATCAAAATGTTATTTTCCACTGCAAAACTTTGAACCTTGTTGGTTGTCTCTTTTGATTAATAACTATATACTTTAAGCACGACATGGATAAGCATTGGAAACCTAACAATATTGTATCGCCACCGCATTGATAAGATATATAATATGATGGGCAAATGAGAAGTTCACACAGTAAAAGAAAATTCTCTCTGGAGTGGTCAGCGCTCTGGCCTCTCAAACCAAAGGTCCAGAGTTCGATTCCAGGCTGGGGAATCATTCCCTATCCATCACAGATATGAATATAGGAATAAATGTGAGTGTGTTCAATAGTTAAAATTTGATAAAACCAACGTTAAGAAAACCTACAGCTCAGCGAACAATAACACCACCAGTACCGAGCGGGATGGCTCGCGGTAAAGTCTGTGGCCCGCATTAGGGAGGTCCCGGGTTCAAATCCTGTGGGCCGACCAACCTGTCTGAGGTTTTTTCGTGGTTTTCCTCAGTCGCCAAGGTAAATACAGGATTGGATATTTAATACCACGACCCAAAGTTCCATCTTAAGTCTAAAACAATAGTAAAATGAAAAATAAGTGGTAATAGTGAATGCTATGCCATCTATCTACAGACAATGTAAGCAGTTAGACTGGACGGCCTCCTAATGCCATCTGCACGGCATGAAGCAGGGGTTACAGAGATGAGACCTTGCAGGCTAACTGTCCGCCTTTCTGTGTGAGGGCGGCGGTTAGACCGGACGGCAACCTAATGCCATCTGCACAGCATGAAGCAGGGGTTACAGGGATGATACCTAGAAGGCTAACTGTCCATCACATATCGTTCTAAGAGATATCCACCAACAGATCCGTCGCGATATGACCAAGGAGTTAAAGCGACGTAAAATAAAATAGAGAGATAAAACACCACCAGTTGTTTCTCAAGGCAAAGCCCCCGATATGACCAAAGAAGTTAAAGGGGGCTATGCAAATGAAACAATTTTAAAAATTCTGAGTAAAAGGACAGCAACAGTATTACTGAACTCTGCTGTATGGCTGCACTATTTTATATCAACCAACTTGTGGACAGTAATGTATGAGTAGGTATCGTTACCCCTGTAACATTTTAAATAAAATGTAAGTAAACAATCGGTCGACAAATAAAACACGTGTTTTAGTATCTGTCATCAGGAGGCTGCCTGTAATTACGGCTATTCATATTGTGAAATTATTTATCTATATCTTGTATCTTACAAATTTTTTGCTCTGGTTTAAATGTATTTCCTTTATTTTCTTTCAACTAATCTAATTCGAGAATTCGTTCCATATCAATCTATCATAACCAATCTATTCCTGTAATCTTCACACAATGTTTTCTATTTACATGCTGCCTTTGGCATCTTAAGATATTATCATAGGCTTTGACTATGGAAACAATTATTGCTCATCGCAAATAATAACTCGCTTTACAATTGGCTCTTAACGTAATTTATTTATTCTATTGTTATATTATTTCATTTGTATAGTCTCTTTTAAATTCTAATATGTTACACAAATGCTGGTAATTAGCTGCACAGTAGGCTGTCACTTTTTTCTTAAATTCATTTTTGTAGAAACACACATTCAGTCACACATTCATAACTCCAGTCTCTGCAGAGGATACGTAGCGGTTGTAATTAAAGATGATTTTCTCTGCCCGGCACCTCTGGATCGAGAATCTACCTATATGCTGACCACCCGACTGCAAAGACAAACGCTGGGTTTTATTACTTCTTTCAACGTTAAATCATATGTATGTGATGTTATTCCAGGCTCTAAAAAGGGCATTAAATGATTCGTAAAGGAAACTGCCCCTCTTACAGTCAAGAATTGAACACAAGACCTCTTGGATTTAAAGGCCAGCATGCTATCACAGCAGAGGCAATCGCAATAACCCCATCGCATCTTGCATGCAAGTGAATTAATCGGAATATAAAAGCAATACTTGTAATAAAACAATTTTAAGTTGTAATTGTGGGCGTAAGAGCACAGCGCACTGCAGCGATCTCCGTGGTGGAACGCTTTCACCTGCAGTGAACGCATCCCGTATTTTGTTGCAATCGCTGTTCACATACAAATAAATTGTGAAGCCGCAAGTTTTATGACCATTTTTCGATTTATTGAGTTATACTTGAGCATTAGCGATTACTAACAGATTAAGTGGTATACAAGATTACTTTACCATAAATAGAACGATTTAAATGGGAGAGAATAACACAATTGTACATCTGCCAAATGAAAAGCAAAAATAAATGTAAAACTAAAGCAGCTCACCCATCTAGAAAAACACAGTTATGCTTTTAGTCGCCTTTTTGGTTTCTCTGTCATTTTCCCAAAGTAAAAGAAGTACTACGTTCATCTATCCAAAATTCTATGAGATTTCACTGGAAATACGCATTTTGAGGTTACTTGAGTAAAAAGAATAATTATGCTGTACATGAAAAAGTACAGCATAACTCAAAAACGGAAAAGTCCATTAAACTACGTACCTACTTAAGGATGCAAGGGGAACTTTTTTCAAGCAATTGCTCCATGCCAAAACAGCTATTTAAATGACAATTTGCAATTTTTCTCTCGCCAAAATGGCTATAAGGAATTTTAATACAAGGATGTTATATTGGTACGACGAATGTTTATAAATTGAGTTCCTTTAAATAGTTTTTGAAGTTCCTTCATTCTTAACGAGTTTCACAATTTGTGTAGAATAAAACTATGTCATTAACCGTTTCCAAAATATTTCCTGTTCGTGAATTTTACGATAGTTTTGAGCAAGATACTCTGGTAATTTACGTGGCCCCACCTCACGAGTTCATTTAATATCAAGCAGCATCTTGTATCAACCTCCTTTTGAAGCATTCGACTCGTCTCCGGCTCCTTTATGTTCCTGTGCACCTATCACAAAAATCATAATGAAATCATCCCTGATAGTATTTCTGATAACTAAAGGGAAATACATAGATAATTATGTTTTATATTAATAATTTATGGAGCTTCTAGAAAAACAATGAACACAGAAATGCATGCTACTGTTACAAATAACATTTTTTTTTAACATTTCCAATATGTGCAACATGCGCAGCTTTCTTAACGTAAAGATTTAAAACTTTAAATCGTCCAGGTACAGGAAATGCAAATGCGCACACCTATCCGATTTTCTTCAGACACAAGTGAATGGAAGTTTAGCCTACGTCATGGTTGAGCATCGGCAGACAGCGTGACGTCACCGACACAACCTCCCACGCAAAGTTGCCCCAGCCACCCAGCCAGGGCAAGGCTACGGTATTGTATCGATTGACATAGCCCAAAACCTCGCCCCTGCGGAGGGATAACAATAGTTTTCAGATGCTTCATAAGCAACTTTGCCTTCTGCAGGCATGCTCGCTTTAATTCTGATGTCAATGAGACGTAGGCACACCAGGAAAAAAAGTTTGCTATCCTAATTACAAGATTACGAGCTCGAGTAGTGTTGATGCACGTGAAACGTGTCACGTGACCCAAGTCATTAGCCACAGCGGGCGCTGCACTAAGCTCTTCAACAGTATCCTATTACAACCCATCTAGTTACATTCTTTGTTTACATGAATACAGCCTATTTTCTTGCAAGATCCGATAGAAAACAGCAGTATTTCTGTGGACTTAGCAGTGTTATTAATAGAAAATAGCACATATAAACTTTGATAATCCATTATTTTTGGACTTTTAAATACGTAATTAGAATTTTATTATTAGTAGAACAGCTTTTAAAGCCCATTGCAAGGCTATTTTTACTGAACACAATGTGCTTGAATTACCTATTTAAGTCTATCAGTGTTTACTTGTTTATTAGTAGGTACATGCCTTACAGCAGGTCTATACCTCCATCTGAAACTTCATTCTCTAACTCTTTCTATTTTCTGCTGAATCTTTTAACTCTCCATAGCTTCTCTTCTTGATGTAGTCTAGTAAGTATCTCAATTATTCTTCTACCCAATCTTCTCACTCCTTTTATTTTTCCTTCAATGGCAAGTCTTCCTCTTCTCAAGATGTGTACTAATCAATTGGCTTTTCTCTTCTGTACAGCGTGCAAAAATATCTCTTTTCGTCCACTCTTCTTAAAACTTCATGTGTCATCCTTTCCGTCCACCGAATCTTCTCATTTTCCTCCAGCACCACACCTCAAAGCTCTCTAGATACTTTCTTTCCATTTTCCTCAATGACTCGGTGTATGTTTCACCTCCATATAATAATGGGCGCTCTTTAACTGCTGTGGTTCTTAGCGTCCCATTGTATATTGGGCGGGAAAGACCGGAAATTTTGCTCAGAGGCCTCTTTACCTCCATATAAAGCTCCACTCCAGACGAAGCCAGTGTTTATTAAAAGTAAAGAAAAATATTAACACATTTAAATTCCTTTGTAAAATACACTCATATCGCAACAACATTAAAAGCATCATTTCTATAAATTAACCATGTTACAGAATAACTCGTACTATACGTCAATGCGTTTTTATGACATTTTAAACAAGCTTATTAAAAACATAACAGTACAATGCTTACAACATTATGTAAAGTAGTAGTCTGTATTGGCAGTCAATACACTGGAAATGAATTGTAAATAAGCAAAAGACCAATACAATCTTGATACAATCTTGACTTGGAAATATCAATTATAGTATATTACTAATGTTATGATTTTTATTGCTTTAATCGCCATATTGTGTGTCACATATGCATTTCATGTCACGATAATAAATAACACGTCACTTTGAGTTAAAGTATCTACACACAGAATAAATTCTCTAAATAACTGGGTAATCGGCTAAATTGCATATGAGAGAGAAAGAAAGAAAGAGAGAGAGTGAGTACACGCGTTTAACCTTTCCATTCGAGAATAATGGGAGTCGATTACTATGAAACATATAAATACACCTTCGGGCCTACGCGAGAATAGGCATCGTAATTACTTCAAGTTATAGTTAAGGAGTTATAATGTAGAATAAAGTCAAACAAAAGTATCTGGCATATTACTGGGTTTTCTTAAAAGCGCTACTTAACAACGTTTATAATGTTTTTGCAAGTTCTATTTCAAAATTTCGATAGGATGAACACTTAGAACCTTTCCTTTGTTACTACGATCCACACATATAAGCTAGTTAATATTTTATCCATAAAGTTGTAGATAATTATATCGTTTTCTGGTTACCAAAGCAAACGCTGTAGTTTCAAAGCCAAAGCAAGCATAAAGGAGCAGGTATAAATTTGTGTACCACTAAACCTATCATCGTTGTTCAAATTTCTACTATCTCCCGCAAGAAAACAGCTCATTACAGTTTTAGAAACACCACAGATTTAATAAAAAGATAATAACAATACAATGCAGCTTCCTTATAAACTAATTAAAAATAAGTGCAGCTAATTATAAAAACAGCAACTTGTATTTGTGGATTACTTCGATAATTACGAGCTAATTATTATTAGATTGACTAATGGCAATCGAATTATACTATAAGTATACTACTACTAAAATTATAATCGCTAGTATGCGGATTAACAAATTATAAAAAATCTTTTCTCCTACATTCATTTGTTTTATTTCCATCATCTCTGCTTCGATTCGATTCGATTACGGCACATGAGAACACGCATTGGGTTGTATCGAGAACGGTTCATAAATTATAATATCCTAAGCTCAGCTGTTTTTAATGTAGCTTAATTTCAAATAATTACTCGATTCTGTTTGGAATGAAAACTAATAAAACTGTCTGTTAAGACAAATTAGGTAAGTTAGTGCTATTATACTCGTGATCATATAATAAAAGCATAAGGAAAAAAGGCACTTTCTGCCATTTTAATTATCTCACCGAATACAACTTGTAGAAACTGACATTTCGCTTTGTTTTTTGTGAATAGGTAATTATGGCCGATCTAACAATAATTATGACAAACACTCATTAAAATCAATGAATTTACAGGAAACCTATCAGTACTTGTGTTACTGAAGAATATTACAGAGTTCATTACAAACATTTTTTTTTCTGGAAACAGGAACCTATATGGGGGTAAGCAGACTCGTGTATCGTACAAACGTGTTGGCCCACTTTAAGGGCATTCAGGGAGGCGAATGTAAACTCGGTTACTTGCACGTGAAAAGAACAAAAGTGGCATTTTCTCTCCGCACTGCCATTTTCCAGGTCGTCGTTACATTGATTAATCCGAGCGTTTTTCTGTAGAGGTCACTGCATTCCATGTGTCGAGCGGGTCACCACCTGTAAATGCAAAATGCCACGTATGCTGCTCTTTTAGTACATATAACATCGTTCTTGGAAGCTTAGGTTACTACTGTACCCTGTTGCAGAGGCGTAGCCGGGGGTCGGGGGTTGGAAACCCCCCTCGCTAAAAAATGTAAAAATTACTAGCAAAAATAATTCGTTAGCGCCTTTATAGGTTGGCGGGAACAAGGTACTTCATAATTGTATCACTGGTAGCGCTATATTTACGCCGTATATCTTGGACAATGTGACCAAAACTGACAACAGAAATTTTATTTTAGATGCCGTTGGTACAACCATGTTAAAATATTAGGGTCGTGTTTTCGTTCCGGTACTAAATTTGAGTGGTTTCAAAATTAGTGCAATATCTCCCAGTTTAGAACATAACTAGAAACCCTATTTTGTAGGGAAATAAAATGGCCTACAGCGGTAATATAAAATACTTCACAGTGGTCACCGATTCTCGTATCACAGCACATTTGCCGCTTAAAATGCGCAAAACATCCTATCATAATTTTAATACCAATTGCTGCACCTTAACCTGTGATATAAAATAGATTTATTTAAATATTTCAACTCAGAATTAGTTCATGTTTATCATTTGAATTGATACAAAGTGTTTTAAAAAAAATTAAACCCTGTACATAACCCCCTTTAATAATTTTCTGGCTACACCACTGCCCTGTTGAAATTATCAAATATATGACAGTATTCATTTAAAAGACCCTGGTGCTAATGCAGCAGTAGTGCTGCCCGCATCAAGGAAATACTTTCGATTACATGTTGAAAGCTTTATAAGGCGAATTCCGAAGTCTAGACTAGATCCGCATTTTCCAGCATATGAAACTAATTGTTCCGAATAAAACCGGGACTAGGATGACCAATCAACGTATAAGCAAGTGTGACATATTGCGTGAGGTGGTAACAGGAAGTTTGGAAGAATCAAAATATTTTTCACTTTTCAATTAATAATTCATATTTATTCGCGGTACGATTAGCTTAGAAGTCAGCAAGTAGGTGCTGAAAGGGCAAAAGTAGCTCGCAAAAACAGATTTCAATAAATGCTGCTTTCCTGTTTCAAAATATCTTGTTTTTATCTTTCTTCTTTTTTAAGTTCCCTTTATAACCCGCGGCCTTTCCTTTGGAAACTCGTATTCTCATGTCGTAGAGTTTCTTGCACCTTTTTGGGTTTTAATCATTAGATCTCTCTCTCTCACACACACACACACACACTTGCAGACTATGGGGAGGATAGGGAATAATCTTGGCTAGAGAAAAATTCCCACCCCCAGCCGGGAATCGAACCCGGGACCCCTCGCACAACAGGCAGGTGCTCTACCGACTGAACTACGGCGCTAACCTAATCAATCTTATCTACGATTGTATCTGGATTAGTTGCGCATATTTGCAAGCGACTGCCGACCATTATTTAAATTTTCATTGGTTGTATTTAGCCGAGGATGACATAAATTTGGCTTGTGCTCGTCATCATCGTCATATTTCACCACACCGTTACGGGTTTATTGTAGTAATTTTAGAGGAGCTGCAGAATCTAACCCGGAAATGCAACTCGCAGTTATATGAATTATTTTGACGATTTCAGGAACACGATTATAGCAATCAAACAATGTATCATAATATGAGTTTATAAAATATTTGCTATAAACATCTTATATGTTTCATTCACATGACTATTTACTCCTCTTGTACTAACTATTCTTACAGATGCTTATTATTTTGCCTACTTCTTGTTAGGTAAACTTTCACTGTGTATTTATAATTTCATTCTAGGTATAATAAGGCTGGCCCCGTAGCTCAGTCAGTAGAGCAGCTTCTGCTGTGCGAGGGATCCCGGGTTCAATTCCCGGCCGGGGGGTGGGAATTTTTCTCTAGCGAAGACTATCCTTCCCAGAGTCTGGAAGGATATGTATGAGCGAATGAATGTGTGTAATACAATAGTGATAAATTTAATAACCCAAAAATTTACTAGAAACCCAACGACAAGCGAATGCGAGTTTACATAATTGCCTATAGGCAATAATATGTTCTAGAGGAAAGGCCGCCTTTAAGACCGTTATAGTTATACGAATGGAACAGGGAAAATAATAAGGATACAGAAGATAAAAGTGATACAGATTTTTTTTGAAAAACAGGTCACTTAGCCACCACATACCGCTTGAAAAAAATTCTGATGTGTTACATTCACATATTATTCTCTACCCACTATTCTATAAACTATGCTTAAAAAACCTTATTCTTCTACCTGCTTCATAGTAATGAGATAAACATTTGCAGAAATTGTTTTATTACGCATCCCGTTGGAGGTACCAGGGGAATACAGTAGGTTTAAGCGACAGTCAAATCTTTCAAAAGAAGGTGCGCGCGCGCACACACCCATTTCTAGATTTCTTGTCTTTTCTTTTCTTTCACGTAGTCTCAAAACGCATGGTTTCGCTGAAATGCAACACTTCCGCTACTTAAGGTAAGTAGTAGAACAAGTAAAAAAGTAGATCGCAGTAAAAATGCCCAGTCTGACAGTTTAATTTCCGCTAACAGCCGAACAGATGAAGGTTGAAATTAACACGATAACACGATTGACGAAACTAAAGGAAAAGAAAAATTGCACGTCAAGACGACTGGTCAAAAATCAAAGCATTTCCATCCCGGATTGAAAAGCACCTTCGGCATTACTTAAGCTGCATTTTTCCATTCAATTTCATTTGTTTATGTAAAATAACTTCTTTCTTCACAAAATAAGAAATGATTTGGGAAACGCTTGATGTATTTGGTGGCTTCTTGTTTTATGAAACTCCAATTCCAACGTGTTTCTTTAGAGTCGCATATATTATATAATTGCATACAATAAATTTACCTTCCCTAACAGTACGTCCTTGAATGAAGCATGATGCGTTTAGCTGTCAATGAATTTATGGTTTTGTTCGCTACTACTCACCATTTTACTTCCATGGCTATGTTCATTTTCAGAAACTCGTTATATACGAAAACATGAGCTTTCCAGCTTGGACAACTGCTACAGTGTAAAACATGAAATTAATTTAAATATTACGAAAGCGTATGCTCAGTTTCTGATTGACTGAAGCTGAGCAGAAAGAGCCGGAAATGGGAAGAGAAGTGAAACAGAAGATGATTATAAATGTTTTGAATTAGAATGAACCAATATGAATTTTTCGCGATTTTCCTTCTAAATATTTTTCAAAGTGAAAGTACGCTTCTCAAATATGAATAAAAACCAGGCGTTTTTCCAAATTAATGTCCGGAGAAATTCGGAAATCTTAATCTATTTGGGAAATATTAAGATTTTTAATAATTTAAGAGCTCAAAACAGTGCTGCTGCCGTTTTCCCAAGAAATCAGTAGCGATGGCGTTAAAGTTAACGAACGGTTTTTTTTTCTTTTTCTTTCCTTCCTCCTTCCTTTTCTTCCTTCTTCAAATTATTGAGAATTTTCTGCGTGGAAATTTATGATTAGTCATTTTAAAATGATGTTTTCTTGAACATATACACCCTGATGATAAATCTGCATAATTACAAGGATGTGCATTTCTGCGTTTATTGAAAAAGAAACAGGATCTTTTTTGAAGAATAACACATTCAATCGTATAATCACAATGAAGTTGATTAACGTTTAACCAAATTATTGAATCTTAGCATATACTTATATGATTTAAGTTCTTCCAGAAACCACGTTACATACTAATTGTGGAGCCCTAAAGGCGAAATAGCAGAGGAATAAACAATTGAACGTTTAGTAGGCCCTGTCCATTGTTCCCTTTCTAACGCCTTCCCGGTTGCGCGAACTTACTGTCAACACTATGGAACTGTAGAATAGGACTATTGTCTGTAATGACATTAACTAGGGCATGAGAAGGAGATCAATTTTTGTTAAGGCGTCCCATTTTTTTTTTTTTTTTTTTTTACTTTCTCTACTACGTATTTTAAGTAGGGGAAGTATTGTATTCCACCCAAAAATTCGATACCGAGATTTCACCGGAAATACATGTTTTGAGACCCCCTGAATCCCCCAAAAAAAAGCATTTTTGGAAACATGTCCGTGTGTGTCTGTCTGTGAACAGCATAACTCGGAAACGAACAGTCGGATAATCACCAAACTTGGTATTTAGGTTCAGTATCTTCCAGAGATGCGACACGAAGGTTTTCAAGAAAATCCCCCCACCCCAGCTTACCCTTTACATGAACATTTTTCGAAAATTTTAATTTTCTCAAAAATGGCTCTAACGACTTTGATTAAAATATCATATATTTAAGATATTTTCATGACAAATGAAATGTATACCTCGAATTTTCTGGGAATGTCTCCAAAAGTGTTCTTCATTGTGAACGACTTTTGCATAACTGGTAAACCATAAGAGATAGACAAAATTTTACTACACAAAAAATGTAGATCGCGTTAAAATACAGAATTTATGTCGTATGGATTTTTTTTGTTGAGTGAACCATTTTCGAGATATTGCTTGTTATTCCCTTAAATTTTCCAATACTTATACATTTTCTCAAATTCGTAATGGAATACTCCACATAGCAACCAGCTCCTAAACGCTTAAAGCCAATTCCCCTTGCATCTACAAGAAAATTAGCAATAAGATTAACATCTCGATATCTCGATTAACATGAAGCATATGAATAATAAGCGTTTGTAAAAATAGGTTGTACAAGAGTAGAGAAAGTCATGTGAGTGTAACACATCAGATTTTTTTGTCTTGAATATGCAAAGAGTATTAATCTGTTGCAAAGAAAATGGTGCTGCACCTAGCAACCAGCTATTAACAGATATGTATATGCTTAAAGGCTGTATTTCTATATTGCCCTTGTAAATATATATTCCCTTTACATCTACAAGAAAATTAGCAATAAGACAGAGTCTGCAAATGTTTATCTAGATTAACACGAAGTAGATGGAGAATAAGCGTTTGTAAAAATAGTTTGTACAAGAGTAAAGAAAGTCATGTGAGTGTAACATATCAGATTTTTTAGGTTAGGTTTGAAATTTTATGAATAGAAGTTTCAAGTAACTGTTTCAGAAAAACTACATTTTCGCAAATGGAGCGCCAATACAAGTATTTTGTCACAGCGCCACTGTATAAATGACTCCCAACGAAATATACATGGCAGACACCATGCTGTAACAGTTTTTGCCTTTAAAATATATCTCCCTGCCGTACAGCTAAAGCGACGAAGTTGCCTACATATAAGGCGTACGGGCTGAAAATCAAAGTTTTCAAAGCCTTTAGGACTATAAGTTATCCTTCTTTCTGTACTTCCAAAGAGCAAGAAAGATCAGTGGCGGATTTCTCGTCGTTCCTGACTAAAAATTAAATTAAATTGATTTTTAATTATGGACCCTCATTAACTGCTGTGGTCCTTAGCGTCCCATTCTATATTGGGCGTGAAAGACCGGTAATTTTGCTCAGAAGCCTCTATCAGGCTTGAAGTTCTTTTACGTGCCGTAAATCTACGACACGGGACCACCGGCTTTACTTTCCTTCCGAAGGCAGCCATGCTAAGGATTTTTACGCCCGAAAAAAATCCATCGCCCTCCGCCGGTTTGAACTCGCGACCTCGGGAACTAGAGGCTAGCATGGTAACCACTACACCACGGAGGACGACGTTCCTGGCTCATATACCTCGTCAGGGACTGAGTGGTTTTTACAACAAAATAATCCCGTCTCTTAAAATGTTCATCTCGCAATAAAACTTTGAGATTAACGCTCATGTTCGTATGCTTTTCTTCACGTTTTCTCTATCTTTTCCCACTACATTGTGAACAGTTATTTTACACTGCTGTATTTAACAGTACTGTGTTTTGTTGGGGGCAGGGGCCGTAACAGTTCTAGAGTGTTTAAGTAACAGCATGTTGGTAGAGCATAGCGCATTTTCGCTGAGTTATCTATTCGACGAGTTTTGAGAGTAACTTTATAAGCTCATATTATGCATCAGCAACCACATATTCATAATTTAAAACAAATGTGTTTCTAGATATAATAATTTAGTAATTTTGCTATATATAGGTAATTTTACTGCTTTGCAAGTAATTGCAGTTTTAAACTTGCCTATTATGATTTTAGAAAGTGAAATAGATTATGGATGCATAACATGAAATGTTTAGCTTGTATAAGCTGACTTTTTAGGTGCCTATTGTGCTAATTTGAAAGATTTGATGTCTAAAAACAATTGTCTTTAAGAGCCTAAAAGCCCCAAGTCTGCTCGTGGCACCAAAATATAGCAGAGCCGAGCTACAAAACTGTGTGGCAATAATTGAAATACTTGGCTCAAAAAGGTCAAATTTAAGCTTAACTACTATAGATTCAACCAATGGCAACCGATGTGTTTTCCCCCCTTTCTTCCTTTCTTTTCATTAGAACTCTCTTTTGAATGGATGTTCAGGTAATAAATATAGCAGTCGTGTTTAACGTCCTTTCTTATTACATACGGCACTAAGGCGGTGGACACGAATGATACGTGAAATGAAATAATTGGGAAAGGAAATTTGCGAAGGAAATGTTTCAGGCCTAAGTTTAGGGTACCTTCCCGCCATTTGCCAGTTATGAGGACTGAGGAAAACTGGAAAAACCTCAGTCAGGAAGGTAGAATTTGAACCTGACGGGTTTTAAACCGCGAACCTTCCATTCACGAGTTGAAGCTTAAACGACCTCGACCGTCCGTGTAGGTAATAAGGCAACATATTCAATAAACAATTAACACTGAAAGTAGTAAAGGTGAGATAAAAAAAAATCGCCGGTTCGATTCTCCGTTAAAACGAGAAATTTGTCTTTAACCACAATAATTCTCTATCCTCCGAAAGTCTGGAAGTGTGAATGTAGGGAAAGTAATAAAATCCAAAGTTAATAAACCTACAGTTCAGGGAGTAAAAATAAAGATTTGTTTCTCAGATCAAAGCCCTCCCAATATGACCATAGATGTTAAACTGGGCCATACAGATGAAACAAAAAAGACAAACCTAGAATACCATTACAGTATTATGCAACAAGTGTAAAGCTGGGCAATTATGCTACTCTTGTATCCCGTCGAAGTAGCTTAAATTAGCCAAAGAAAAGCGAATAATTTACCTTGTGAGTGAGTTTAGAAGTAGATGTGACCTGTTCAATAGCTTGTACCCACCTACCCGACCCTCGACGGTGTTTTACTTATATAGGCGAATCGCGTACAAAACAAAAACGTAGCCATTTTTTGTTTGTTGAAGAAGATGTATAGTGGGAACTGCCAACCTAAATGAAAATCCACCAGAAATGCGATGCGCTGTTGTTAGTAGCGTTTTTTTTTTCTCTTCTTCTTCTTCTTCTTCTTCTTCTTCTTCTTCTTCTTCTTCGTGTGTTATTCCCGCAGAGAAAACGTAACGCATTCAAAGACTGGCTGCACCATGCACTAATTGAAAGCAGCAAAAGAATATGCACCAAAGTTTTAAGTTTGTAATAGTTCTTGTCAAAGTATATTTCATTAAGAGGCTATTTCCATTGTAATAACAGTGTAATAAAGAAGTTGCTTTACCGTAACAGTGGTAGATAGTTAACGCAAGCTTACATAAAAAAAACCCTAACCTAAGGCTAACCTTCTCTGAATTCAGAAACGTAAGCTTATATAAAAAGAAGTAATCCTAACCTCGCTTCGCTCGCGTGCTTTAATGTAACCACTGGTAACTAATTAAAACAAGCTTATACATAAAAAAAAACTAAATCTAACCTAACCTCCCGTGAACCAGAAACGTAAGCTTAGAAACGCACGCTACCTTCGCTCGCGTGCTTTGATGTAACCACTGGTAACAAATTTAAATAAGGTTATATGTATAAAAGTAAATCAGAAGCCTAAGCTTATATTAAAAGAAAAGTAACCTAAACTTCGGTGAATTCAGATTATTTATATGTTGGCAGTATTGTGTTAGTCAAGTGTATGACAGAGTGACATCTGTTGAGCTAGTGTTTTGCATAGAGTGACATCTGTTGGAATGGAAATATACTGTGGGATCGCTGTGCGGGACACAACTAGAGCATAATGTCGTAAAGCTGTACCTAGAACTAACATGCAGTCATTTAAATGTTCGGACAACTTAAATCTTAAGTTTAGTCACTGCATCACAATACCTACACAAACAATCTCAAAAATGAATGAAAGAAAGGCTGTATTACTATCCAGTTCCGAGCATTCAAAATTTTCGAATATGCTAGGGATCCTCGTTTGTAAGCCAATGCACTGCAATGGTTTATACCTGTGTGTACTTTCTGTTGGCGTGCGAGGGCATGAAGCTTATCTACTACTTTCACGGCCTTTAAAGTCGGTTTGCTGTTTAGAGACCTTCAGTTAACCAGATAGTTTCTCGATGCGTAAACATGCCCACGAATTCGAAGCGAAAGCAAACTGCAAATAAAGCTTCTCTTCTTTTGTTTGCGTCTGTGCTACTATGGCAACATCAGGTAACAATATAATCGTTATCCAATTCCAATTACAACTTCTTATCTGTTGTATTAGTTCGCCATTCTCCCTTCAGTGCTCGCGCTAGATAGGCAAAAGTTTTGTGTAGTTTCAAGCGCCGGAGTTGATACGCCAGCCTCGACTTACTAACATTCTGAAGGAAATCATTTACCGTAGCAAATTTTCCTGCGCAAATAAAATATGCAAGATCCTGTAATCATTGGCAACACAATGACTTCACAGGAGCATTGGAAATACTCATGATAATAGCATACACTTGAAGATCTGTCTTTTAGCCCCCGTATGGACGCCAATTTGAAGTAGTATTATAGTTCTTATGTTGGGGATTCGAACTTGTAGTTGCAACCGCACGTATAGTGAACAGTTTCCGGTAGCCTTCGCCCCAAATGTACTTTCAGGTGGCCTTTGCCCCAAGTTTAAAAAAAAAATTAACTTTGTAATTTGTTTGTTTCTTTAAGTATTAAATATTTATGTTTGCCTCGGCTGCGTCCGTATTATTGTTAGAGACATGGAAGTCTTGGCAGGGTTTTGGTACGACTAAGAATGTAGGCTTACACAGATTTTAAGTTTTAATTCACTCCTTTTTATTACTTTCTCTACTACGTATAGTAAGTAGGGGAAGTATTGCATTCCACCCAAAAATTCGATACCGAGATTTCACCGGAAATACATGTTTTGAGACCTCCTGAATCCAAAAAAACATTTTTGGAAACATGTCCGTGTGTGTGTGTGTGTGTGTGTGTGTGTGTGTGTGTGAACAGCATAACTCAAAAACGAACAGTCGGATAAGCACCAAACTTGGTATTTAGGTTCAGTATCTTCCAGAGATGCGACACGAAGGTTTTCAAGAAAATCCTCCCACCCCAGACTACCCTTTACATGGAAGATTTTTCGAAAATTTTAATTTTCTCAAAAATGGCTCTAACGATTTTGATGAAAATATCATGTTTTAAGATAATGTCATGAGAAATGAAATGTATATTTCGAATTTTCTGGGAATGTCTCCAAAAGTATTCTTCATTGTGAACGACTTTTGCATAACTCGTAAACCATAAGAGATAGACAAAATTTTACTACATGAAAAATGTAGATCGCGTTAAAATACAGAATTTATGTCATACACATTTCTTTTGTTGAGTGAACCGTTTTCGAGATATTGCTTGTTATTCCCTTAAATTTTCCAATACTTATACTTTTTCTCAAATTCGTTATTCATTTTTTTATGTCCTGGACAAGCAAAGAGAATGGAATGCGCCACATAGCAACCAGCGTTAAAATATTTGACTATCGCTTAAAACCTAGCATATTCCCCTTGCATCTACATGAAAATTACCAATAAGATTGACATCTCGATATCTCGATTAACATGAAGCATATGGAGAATAAGCGTTTGTAAAAATAGTTTGTACAAGAGTAGAGAAAGTCATGTGAGTGTAACACATCAGATTTTTAATACTTGATACGATTAACATAACATTTGACTGATATAGAGAGCTGTGAGAT
The DNA here is from genome assembly GCA_030765065.1 of Deroplatys truncata. Classification (NCBI taxonomy): domain Eukaryota; kingdom Metazoa; phylum Arthropoda; class Insecta; order Mantodea; family Mantidae; genus Deroplatys; species Deroplatys truncata. The sequence goes on from CM060980.1 coordinate 113,985,399, forward strand.
TCTTTTTATTAATTAATTACACTTTTTAACACGTACACTTATTTTTCGTCTCACACGAATACATATATTTCTTGAGGACGCACAAGCAACGCATCCAGTTATGAGTAGTGATGGGTCGAAGGAGTCGGAGTCGTTTCAAAGGAATGCTTCCTCCTTTGGAAGTGTGAAGTAACACTTCCACTATTCGGAACTGGCACTTCCTTACTTCCAAACACTTCCAACTCCGTCGGAGTTACTTCCACAACAGTTTTACTTCCATTCCGCCGGAGTACTTCCAAGACATTTACTTCCAACTCCGTCAGAGTTACTTCCACTTCCAATTGCATCATTCCATCAATTCCATTGCCAGTACAATACCTAACCTGTATTGCGTTATGCGTATTATTTAGAAGTCGCCATAACATTGGATATCAGTTCCTTTATGGTAAATGAGATGGCATTAACGCAGCCTGCATCACGTTGCAATTTGAGAAAAAATGTTTAAGTAAATTAAGTCAATTCTGACTCAAGTACTGATGAATTCGGGTTTGTGTCATTGATGCAAAATTGATGTTAAATGCCCTATTGAATATGACAAATGCAATGAACACCTTTAGTTGAACGTTAATACAGACTTCTAAAAAATACCCATAAACTTTCTCCCCCCCCCCCGATGTATGGTTCAATACCAATTATGCTTCCATGAGAAAAACCAATTTTTTTAGTTATATTTCATCTGCTCGTACTTCCCACGTCACATAGTCGTGATTTTAATAAGGGAATATTGCAGTAAGTTGAACGTTAAATACAGAATTTCAAAAGCACGCAGAAGCCTGTTTTTTTCTGGTGTAATAATTTAATTCCGATTATGCTTCTATGAGAAAATTCCAATTTCTAGTTACATGTGCGCTTACTACTTTGCACGTATGTAGCAGTTATAATAATATAATATTACAGTATGTCTGTAGTCAAATATTGCATTTTAACTCCCTAAAGCAACATTTTATGTTGATTGCGAGGTTTAGCCTTAAAAATAATAGTGAGCCCTTTACGTGAACAGCACGAATTATGCATAATTACCCATTTAAAATATATTTTTAATTTGTTACATTGTTGCTGTGAGCAAAATAACTTTTTGAAACAAGAAAAAACTTGAAAGCACCATAATTAGGACAAAGCTACAATAGTATTTAATTATGAATTGCCATACGTCACATAACCTCATTTTAAATCAACTGAAGCTAATAAATTACTTCCAGTTTCCCCAACCTCATTGCTGTTGAAAATGTTGGTACTCTACATTGCGCATTTTCCTTATCCGCTTCGTTGTTGGCTGTGTGCCATGACGTAGATTAGTAGTCGCTAACAGCAAAACAGCTGATAATTCTGCATATACAGCTGTAGCTAAAATGAACAATTTTTAATTTAACCGCTCGGAAACCGGGAGATCCGTGGTTCAAATCCCGGCTTGGCATTGAATTTTTCAGTCGTATGATTCTACCTTTCCAACCCTGTCCAACACAGGCTTGTGTGAAAGAACAATTAATTCCAATTTGTAATTTGCATTATTCTGTATTTGATAACCTAAGTTTTTTAATCACAAAGTTAGAGTAATACCTTAAGAATTTAAACTATTAAACTGCCTTGGCGCAGTAAACTTTGTTCCGCACACTTACGGTTCAGAAGGATAAATAAAATAAATGTAAATCGGAGCATACCACTTTTTATTAAATTCTCAAAATGTTCCGCTTCACAATAACATAAAAAGCAGCTCCTAGAGATTATGTGTATATTTAAATTAATTTCCCAAAAGTAATGTTTTATATTTGCTGAAACTACATTTATTGTAAAAGAATTTACCTCCACACTGTTCATAACCTAAATTTTTAACACACAATACAACAATATTTTACGAAGTATCTAGGCATAAGTTTAAGTCTTAAAGCCAGTGTTGCGTTCCGTTAATTATATATGCTTTACAGCAAATGGAATTATAAATTATTCATGTACGTTGGGTCCACATCACTACATATGATATTACCAATATTACTTTGTAGTTCATTATACAACGGGGATAAAAACACAACACACTAGCGTAGAACTACAAGCCATTAAATCACAAACACTTGCTTATGTGACAGGAGACATTAATTGTTAAAGACATGTGTGGTATCCCGTTGAATATATTTGTAATGCTTCCTCTTTATGGACTAGGGGAAGTCATTCCGGAGTAAAACAGTGGAAGTATTTTCACCAATACTCCGGAATGAGGAAGTGGAAGTACTTCCAATGGAACTATTTCCACCAGAGGCCGGAACTACTTCCTGGGAGTGGAACTGGAACTACTTCCTTCAAACGACTCCGACTGCGGAGTGGAAGTGTTGGAAGTAGTTCCGGTAAAGTAACGCACTCGACCCATCACTAGTTATGAGCACAGTCTGCAGGCAACTGACTTCTAGATTTGTAAATTTTGCTATATTTCAGTTTCTGATTGGCTAATTCTACTCCAATAGAATACCTTCATTTAACTAAAGCTTTTTCTGGTTGTTGATTGGCTATTTTTAAACTGTCTAAAAATTTACATTATTGTAACTCCAAGAATCACAAGTAGTACTGTTAAACTTTCTTACTCATTGACTCAAGGTTACCTCATTGTTAGCAACTTTTAATTTATTATTCTCACAGCTCCTACATTATTAAATTACGTAAAACATTCACATAACATTATTGAACATGTATACAATAATATAAGCATATGCAATGGCTGTTATATACATTTTACAAATTATTACATACACATTGCTTCAAGGCGGGCTGTTATTGAATTTACATATTATATAATTAGACTGAAATTATTTAAGTGTTAAAAATACTGCCTCAAACTACATTGGTTTGAATTATTGGACTACTTCTATAATAATAATAATAATAATAATAATAATAATAATAATAATAATAATAAATGTAATACTTAACGATATTTTGTACCAATATGTCTTGATAGGCAGTTATATTACAACCATTGGTAGAATATGAAAGAAATATGTTTCAAGAAAATACATATTAATAAGAAACAACCAAGTTTCTTTCTTTTTCGCAGGAAACTTTGATGATGATTTAACTTTGTAGGTTCATGTTAGTGTTACCATACTTAAATTGCCGAATGTAGCACATTCAGAAAATGTCCAACTTTGCATAAAAAATCTGAACTTCTTTTATAATGTTTGAAACAGCTTACATTACAATTGTGTTGAAGGCGCTGAAGCTGTGAAAAACTCGCACCAGTGTTCATCAAGTGTTATTTTCGATCTACACCAGAAATAGTGAAATATTTTTGAAAATTGGAAAACCGATAAAAAAGTTCCAGTCTTCTACAGTAACACCTTTAATACGCCAGACAAGAGATAATTTTGTCAAATTTTGCGTTTAACACCTTGGAGTATCTTTCAATGGGCTTATCCATTTTTGTAGGTGATTAAGCCACTGCACTTTCTCAAAATGCCTGCTCCTAAACCACTTAGAGCAATTTCAACTTTTTTTTTTAATTTAGGGGATAAATCTACTCTCTAACATGTCTTTAAATGCTAAAACTAACAGAATGTTGACTCCTGCAACGGAATTTTATTCTTGGGAAACATGACGCAGATTTCGACATTTCTACAATTTCATGCAGTTTTTCAAAATAAAATGCAATATATATAAAACTGATTAAGTGCCGGAAAATTAAAAAAAAAATGTACCTAAATACTTGCCGGACATGGTGAAATTTTATATAAAGCAGGACTTAAGCTGTCAATCACAGATAAGCGCAAGGAACATCTTGTAGTAGCAACTTAGTGGCACCTTGTACTAACCATACTGGTATGGCTTGAAGCTAAAGTTAGGGGATTTGAGAAGCAAGAAGGCTTTCACTGTGTTGCACATTCTCTATCCGAGCGCTGGCAAAGATGGTTGCCAACTTAATGATTGCATGCTTATTATATATCTGCGAGAATATACTTGACTACAAAACTGTTAATGGCAGGTTCAACATAATGTAATATATTTTTATTACTTTCTGTAGTACTTTTTAGCTAGAGGAAGTATTCCACAAAAATTCTATTTGGAATTTCACCAGAAATACATGTTTGGAGATTGAATCCAAAAAGAAGCATTGCTAAAAAAAAAAAGGAATGTGTGAATAGCATAACTAAAAAACGGATTGAAGTTCGGCAGTTTACAAAGATGCGACAATAAGATTTTCGAGAAAATCCCCAGCCCAAACTACCCTTTACATTAATTTTTTTCTAAAATTTCGTTTTTCTAAAAAATGACAACGATTTTGACTAAAATACAGGATGATTTCTGAAGAAGTCACATTTATTTCTTTAATTGTTTCAAAACGAGTTATGCTAGCGACAACTTATACCGAAATGCAGAGGAATTTTGGGAGATTATTTACCTCTATAGCAAGTGTTGAAAATGTCCTCCATCCTGCATAAGGCACAACTCAACACGTCGTTCCATGATACTGGCCACTCGTTGGAAGTCTCTGTTGTCAACACCTTGAATCTCCTGTGTAATGTAGTGCTTCAGATCGTCCAATTCTGGGCACGGGTTGCATAAACCCCCTCTTTTAAGTAACCCCATAGAAAGAAGTTCGGCGATGTCAAATCCGGAGATCTCGGTGGCCAAAGGTTCTTGAAAATTATCCAGCCGTCAAAGAAACTTCCAATTAGTGCCATGGATTCATTTGATGTATGGCATGTAGCACCTTCCTGCTGAAAATATCCTTGACTCAGCTCTACATCGTCTAGTTGCTCAGCAAACTTCATGAAAATCCGTCGGTACTCCGCAGTATTCACATTGTTGAAAAAAAAATTGGTCCCACTATTCTCTATGCGGATATTGCGCTCCAAACTCCGATTTTAACCGGCTGCATAGGTGCTTCATGAATAACATGTGTATTTTCGTTGGGCCAATAGCATGAGTTATTTGAGTTCATATAACCGGATAAATGGAACCATACTTCATCTGTGAACCATGTGATGGACAATATGGCAGGATTTCGCACAATGAACGCCTGAAACCAACGACAATAATTCAGTCGTCTATCCTTATCGGTTCCTGTAACTGATGGACAACCGTAATCCTATACGGCTTTCGGCCTGCACTTTTCACAGCTCTCTGACACATTGAGTAGCTGTACCCTATCTCCTGCGACAAACGTCTTAATGTTTTTTTGGGTGACTGATCCAGTCGTGCTCTTACGTCAACCACAACCGTGGGAAGCCAAGATGAACGAGTTTTGCCTTTTTCACTCACCAGAGATCCAGTTGTTTCCAATTTGTTTACCAGTCCCAGTATTGTGCTTCTTTGGAGAGGATTCCGAACATCAAATTCTCTCTAGTATGCCCTTTGAGTAGCTGAAATTGAATTCGTAATCCAGTATTGCTTTAAAGGAAGAGTCGTTCATTTAATATGTACTCATTTTCACGTTGACTAGAACAAAATCTCAAAAACAGTTGCCGACAACAAAACTAACAATTACGAATAAAACGAACATCTGTGCATCTAGTGGCAGGCAATCGAAACTCAGAATATTCTGCTTAATTTGATGCTAAAATTGGGACACACTGAATTTCGAACAGAATAATTAAAGAAAGAAATGTGCCAGTTCTTCATAAATCACCATGTACTAGCTGGTTTAACCGATGTTGCATTGGTTAGCTGTTTAAACTCGATTGACGAATTAATTTATTTCCCCGTTCTTTATAAAATTATACAATGGTGGAGACTTTTATGGCGAGTCCTGCCCTTTTACCCCTTATAACTGTAATTTCATAACGCTCCGGCTATTCATAATAACGGATGAAAATTCCCTAATATTTACGCAAGAGAATTTGAAACATCGGGGGAACCTCCGACTTTTTTTAACCTCCCACTTCCAAGTTCAGGAAATGCTGTATGTTTTAAATAAAGCAAGAGTCAGTGAATGAGCACATGAATATATGAACATAAATATTTTAATAAAATATTAAATAAATTACGACCACCGAATCAAATTCGTTTATTAAAAACCTAGACATTCTTGAAAACGATTCACCTTATAGCCTATAAGACAATCGGTAGAAACAGTCCGGTATTTTTAAGATAAACACAGTAGATGCACTTTCTCCTTGGTCCCGTAGATATTTAATAATATAAAAGCTACACAGTTTTCACATAACACAGAAACTTTAATGTGTACACCGAAATAAAAGTGACGCTGGTGAATATAAATATCGCGCACTCGCAGGTAACCTAGTTAACCTCTTTGGAATCTGCAACCATGCAGAAAAATAAGTTTCTCGTTGTTAATTATAAAATATCGGTTCACTGATTTCTAATGTTCTCTCTTTATACAATTATTTTAGCGTGCACCAGTAACGGACTTCATTTCTACGTAATACAAAGGAAATAAACAACAGCTTACTTACATGAGGGTTATTGAAATGTTTGGCATTCGTATCGCATGCGTATAATAGCGCAATAAGTACCAGCATTCGATTCATTTTATTTTACTGCGACTTCTGTTTTCTTAGTTTCTACATCGTGATCATATATCGGCGGCATTTGTCTTATTCTACATGCATTTTATGTGGAACAGCAACACTATTGTTTATTCCATACAAATCTCAGAAGAGAGTCAAAGTCTTCTTCGTAACCATATGTTCCTTTATAACTTCAATGAGTTCGTACTCTAGACGTAAGCTAAGAACTGAAATTAAAGTGTTTTATAGCCCATGTCCGTCAGAAATAATAGGGATTTTAAATGAAAATCGGGAATGGTTTTCGAGGTTAAAAAAAACACACACACACACACACACACATCCGTTAGGCAAGACATTTACATGACAAACTGTATATCTTCAATTTTCTGGGAGCAACCTGTGAAGCCTTTTCAATCGGAAGGAAATGTGTGTTATTTGGTATAACTAGTTAACTATATGAGATAAACAGTACTATACAAAAAATCTGATGTGTTACACTCACATGACTTTCTCTACTCTTGTACAAACTATTTTTACAAACGCTTATTCTCAATCTACTTCATGTTAATTGAGATAAACATTTGCAGACTCTTATCTTATTGCTAATTTCCTTGTAGATGTAAGGGGAATATATATTTACAAGCCTTTAAGCACATACATATGTCTTAATAGCTGGTTGCTAGGTGCAGCACCATTCCCTTTCCCACAGATTAATACTCCTTGCATATCCAAGACAACAAAATGAATAACGAATTCCCATTTGAGAAAATAAGTATTGAAAAATTTAAGGGAATAACAAGTAATATCTCAAAAATGGTTCACTCAACAAAAAAAATGTATATGACATAAATTGTGTATTTTAACGCGATCTACATTTTTTGTGTAGTAAAATTTTGTCTATCTCTTATGGTTTACCAGTTATGCAAAAGTCGTTCACAATGAAGAATACTTTTGGAGACATTCCCAGGAAATTCAAGATATACATTTTATTTGTCATGAAAATATCTTAAACATATGATATTTTAATCAAAATCGTTAGAGCCATTTTTGAGAAAATTAAAATTTTCGAAAAATCTTCCATGTAAAGGGTAATGTGGGGTGGGGGATTTGCTTGAAAACCTTCGTGTCGCATCCTTGGAAGATAATGAACCTAAATACCAAGTTTGGTGTTTATCCGACAGTTCGTTTCTGAGTTATGCTGTTCACAGACACACACACACACGCAGACACACACACGGACATGTTTCCAAAAATGCTTTTTTTGGATTCAGGGGTCTCAAAACATGTATTTCCGGTGAAATCTCGGTATCGAATTTTTGGGTGGAATACAACACTTCCCCTATTTACTGTACGTAGTAGAGAAAGTAATACACAAATCATTTCAAATAATTTTTTCTGTGATATCAGCAATTTCGGAGATACCTTTATTGCTGGCGTGAATTTTTCAATACTTTATTAACTTAACTATTCATACAAAAGCTTGTTTTCTCTCCACTTCATGTTAATCGAGATCAACATTTTCAGAAATAGTTTCATTACACATTTCGTTATGGGTACAAGGGGGACAGAGGAGGCTCAAGTGATAGTCAAATATTTAAAAATCGGGTCTTTATACTGACTTTGAAATTCCATACTCTTTCCATTAATCACGAGGAGCAACTACAAAAAATAACAGAAGCATTGCAAAATTCATATCAAAAACAACGTACATTTCAGAAATGGATGATCCTACAAAAACTTATTTCGGATGAATTGTGCACTTCAAAGAAATGTGATTTTTTTTAAACAGTACCCTACTGTCTATCTCTTATGGTTTACCAGTTACACAAAATTATAGAAATTCATTCCGAATGAAGTGGAGTTCATAGCGTTTGTTGAAAATTCAGTAGGTATGTATTTCTTTTTCCTTTTTTTTTTAACTAGTCACGTGCTTTGACAAAAAAAAACTCATGATTTCTTCAAAATCAATCATGTCGCTTCCTTGGACACGCCCCCTTTTTGTAAAAATTAGATTATTATTATTATTATTATTATTATTATTATTATTATTATTATTATTATTATTCAGGATATATCAAAACATGCATTTCCAGCGAAATCTCGAAATCGAATTTTTGGACGAAATAAATGATTACATCTACCTATTATCCGAGAAAACACTCCAACACAAACAGCCCTTTACACGGAAGTATCTTCGTTATGTTTCAATTTTCTCAATAAGGCTAAAACAATTATTATTAAAATCATACGCTTTACATAAGACTGATAAAACGTATATCCTTAATAACCTGTGAAGTACTCTTCATTCTCATTCGAGTATTCTATAAATGAGAAACCCTAAGAGAGTTTATACTTTGAGAAAAATACAGAGATTACTAAAATGTATAATTTATTTCAACCACTTTGGTAACATTGGATAACAGTTTTCAAAATATCCCGTGTTGTTCATCTAAATGTTCCAGCATTTTAAATAGCACACTTTGAAATCTTAAGGTGTAGTTTCTCGGCGGGGCCATGCAAAGAGTATTTAATACCAAAACCAGCTAATTTTAAAAAGTCTAATTGTCCACCTTAACTTCCTGCGTTTTTGTGCACCAACTAAAAAAAAACCTGTAAAGTACTGAAACCATTTCTAGGTTTATCATGATCAGAGATCGACTTTTGAACGACTTAAAATGTTTGAAAAATGACCACTTAAAAGGCAAACATTTTAAAAAAATTATGTAATTCCAAAAATATGACTTAAAACTCAGATAGATTTAATTTACTGAAATTAATACATAGAAAGTTATACATTAATTTATAATGGGTATAACTTCCATATATATAGAAAAAGTAGGTTTAAGAATGATGAAATGATTTAGAAATTAATCAAGAATATATATTTGTTCCATGTTTCTTGTTTGAAGAATCTGAAAAGAAACTTAAGAAAATTGGTTTTGAAGCACGTTTTATAAAACTGTAGCATTAACTCTGCTGAGTAGTCGGATTATACAAAGACGTATAGAGAGGATTTCACAGCTTACGACAATAGCAACCCTACTGTACGCACTTAATGCGAATAGGGAAAAGTGACCTGTCTCATTTCTAGTTTGGGACCAATTCATAACTGTAATTATACCTGCTCCCCTGACAATAGTCATCCCTCCATTCACAAGCAATTCTTTCCAGACTAATCATTAAATAGAGTGATTTTTTCCCCCAAGAATGAGAGTAGAGGATTTATAAAGTTACCTTATTTCTAGGTGAGAAGTTATGTTTATGTAAAATGCCAGTAATACAAAACTCCTATATACTCAATTTAAATGCGAGAAAATGACTAAAGACGCAAAGCACAAGAAAATTAGAAAATAATGACGTAAAATCGAAAAACAATGCACTAAAATAGAAAATGGCTAAAATCACCCAATGAATATGCATTTTCATACTCTGGGCCCATTATAAGATTTACCTACGTACACGTTAGCAATGACTGATGCAACAATTAAAAGGTGACACGTCACTAGAATCCTGGCCCTGATCATGATTAACAGAAAGCAGATAAGAAAATAAGCGTTGTATAAATAATTAAAAGAATGTTAAATAAAATAAAGAGAAATAGGTAGAGAAATCTAAATTTTTGAACTTCCAATTGACTTGGAATTATGTTTTCGTTGGAAAGCCTCTGCGTCCTGCAGTTTGAGAATCATTGATTAAAGCTCTGCAGGACAGCTTTATTGAGAACGGGGCTGCTCCACTTGAAAAAGTGGATCTTTTCGTAGCGAATCCTGGATGATCACATGAGGACAAGTGGAAAAGGGAGCCCAGCTAAGCCGCATCGAATTTTTAATCGGTTGAGACGGGATGAAAAAGGAATCTTGTCTGCAGCGCGGAAGCAGCTGCATGAAACGCAAGCACGAAATCGCTTCCTGCTGGAAAAGGCTTTAAACCAGCAGCAGCAATGCAACACATGTCACCAAATCCCCTGATAATGCAGCTTCTTGGTCATCATTTTATCATTTTTATATCAGCGCTGCACTAATAGTAGTGGTAAACTGCTTTGAAAAATTAGGTGTTTGTTTAGGGTTGCTCGTTTCACAGCTTATATTATATTTTACCGCGTGAGTCTTCTCATCCTGCGGATTGGTAACTAGACAACCTGAATTTTACAGACGATGCGAAATGCAGGTGCAGACACCGCATTCACCAGCCCGCTGATTAGGGCTACGGTGGTACTCGTTAACGTGGTCTAGTAGCGCAATGGTTAACATGCCTGAAAGTTCTGGTGAAGGTCGGAAGTTCAAATCACGTCTGTGAATAATGAGTTTTTTATTCATTTCTGTTCATGCTTCGAGAAAGTTCTAACAAATCATGATTTCTTTCCGAATGCACTAGAAAGTGGATTTGCATAATCTAACAAGTAACAATTTGTGTTTCAATGAAATTCACATAATTGAAACGGCCTTTCATGCCAAATTATCATTCTCGTTGAATTTACTAAACATGAAAAGTACCTTCAAGTGACAGTATTTGAACCTGGAACCTTCACCACTGAAGGCACAGTGTAATGCTACGAGTGCAAGTCAGTGCACGCACAGCGGTGCAAAGCAGTCATTTCGGCCAAAATTGATACGACGCGATGCAGCAGACAATGTTTACGGATTGCCTGTGCAACGCCAAGACTACATAACTTCTCAATCCGTAGGCTGAGAAGATTCATCCGGTGTGTGTATAAAGGGTTTCTTTCTATTTATATTTTCCCTGTAAACTATATGTTTAGAAATTGTTAAGTCATCGGCAGGTATTGCTGGAATGCAAATACATTAAAAACTTAATTTTACCCTTTCATGTCAGATTTAAAAAAGTATGCATTTCGTTTAAACTTTAAATCACCATAAATCAATACAGGTAGACGATCGACGAAAAATCAAGAGTAAGGGTGAAAAATAATTTTGGGGATTTCTAGCCATTATTTATTTTGAGTTCGTGTAAATATTCTGATTAAGCTAATTTTATCATATGTGCGAGTCTGGGTCCATAACGTAAATATCTATTACCACGGGGAAGCATTATGTTCTCCAATTTTTAAGAGTTTTGGTTTTAATTTTGCACATCGCTAAAATGGCCCTTACGATGCTATTTTAAAGTTATTAATGTGAAATTTGCAGACAGTCTCTCCAATACATACTAACTTACACCTATTATACATTATTTCTTCTAACATGTATCCGCCTTTCATTGAGTAAGTTTAGGTTGCGCATACGGTTTTTAAACAATTATACACATACGAAAAGGAAAAATATTTAATCGAAACGTTTCTCTCTGCGACATTTATTTAAAGCACATTTCTCAAGTCAGTCAGTCATAACCGTTGTAATCTGTGGTTACTCTCGCACTCTAATAATTATTATTCTGCATTGTTACGTTACTGCTGTTCGTTAGCTATGCGCGAATTCGCATCTTTTTCATCTGAGGTTACCTTTGCATATTTGTACAAGGGCTCCTTATTTTCACTGCGGCTACAATCAGCAGAATCTCCTTACTTTCGGCTCAGAGGCTTCTTTTGGTACCGCGAAGTTGCAGTAAAAATATTTTCTAGAAATCTAAGATTTAAAAGGTCTGTGGACTCAGCTTTATTAAGGCACTGTTTTAATGCAGCTATTCTCATTTACTACATTTTTCATTTTGGCTTTAGATTTAAAACTACTAAAGGGACCTGGTTTGTATGAAGATAAGGAAGCGCATTTTTACATATTCGCAAGTGAATAGGGCAAGGAGTTTGTCAGCCACGATACGAGTGCGTGTGATGGGAAGAGAAGCTAAAAGGTTACAAAACAAGTGGGCGGGGCATCAGAAGCTCAGTCACGTAAAGAAAACATCCGCAGATACGAGTTGCATTTACTAGCGAGGCTGAGGCCTGCAAATGTAGTGCTGTTTTAATTGTGCAACTGTATTTCCCTATCGCCTTGCCCCTTACTCCCCTTTGATCCCTAGCCTTGATTGTCAACAAAAACAGTGGCGCTCTCCTCCAAGTGCATTCGTATTGTGGCCGACTAGTACAGAATAAGATAATTTAGAGTAATTAAAATGTACTGTCCCTGTAATGTTATATTTAACGAAAGCCTTGTTTTAACATCCTATTAGTGAATTTTCTTGCATATTCGAATATTTACGTCGAAGCGTGCTAATTGCGCTACCTAAAGGGAGCAGGGTACTTTGAAATTGTTAAAAATTGAAACCTTACAGAAAAATCTGCAATCTTCTTATCCAAGATATTTCCTTTTTGAGATTTAAATGTGATTTTGCATACCATGCATATTCATTTAAATGGCTGTTGTGCGTCACTCTTTGAGCTTTATTTTCTCGAAGCTGCGTTTTGGAGTACTAAAGTTCCTTTTCCTCAGAAGCTATTTAGCTAGAGCAATGAAACTGCATGCTCGTACGCCATACAAAAACACATTTAGGGAAGCGCACTCAATTGTACCTGGGATTTTTATATACCAAAAAGGGGGGGGGGAATGTTTCTGTGCTGCTAAAAGCTTTAACCATTTGTCATGCTTTGCAGCATGTGTAATTGTTATCTGAACGTGCACGAGAAATTGTGGTTTTGTTTGTTAATACATTATGAGAAACATGAATTTTGGTAAACTACTTACATTATATAACTAAATATGAAATGAAAGCTTAGAATCCATAAAAATTTGAAGTACGTTCATCTAGAATTTATTAACACCTCAATTTATACCAATTCAATGTGGGATTTTTGGCTTAAAAGTATCTGTTTCCTTAATGACCCTCTATAGCAAAGGTGACGACAACGGGACTCGCGAGTCATTTTGACTCGTAGGCGCCGTTCCCTCTCTGTCACTGTCCCTTTGTTTTTCACATGCTGCTGAGTGATGCAGTGCGTGTTGCATATTTGGTGACTCGCGGAAGGAAGGCGTTTTCGCCACCCTTGCTCTATAGGATTACCTAGTGTCTTCTAAAGCATTCGTTAGTAATTGCTGCTGTAACTCAGGGAAGAAATTAGTTGTTTGCTAATTAAATACCAGCGATTCGATTAGGGAAAATTATTTTAGTTTTCTGATACGTTAAATTGTAGTTTGATGATTTTGCTGAAACGTTGATAAAATAAGTTAAAATTTCTGGAGTTATTTTAATAAAATGCAATGACTGATGTGTCATGCCGCCATTATCTTAAGTGTTTATAGTAAAGAATGGTATATTACGGTGCTCCACGTATAGAAAACAACAGCGTTTATAACCCTAATTGCAAACGCTGTGTTATCCGAGGGTGCCAACACGGAATTTCGCGACTCCTTAACTCCAGCTTTAGCCAGGATATGCTTCCCAAAGCTCCCAAATTTTTCTCCCCACCTCTTCCAATGGCAAACACATTTTGCGCCTTAATACTTTCAGTAAAAGGCGCCCGAGGCAAGCGTTGAATGGTATTGGTCTATCGAGCCGGCCCTGCAGTTACAATACGTTCCCATCTCCAATACTACCAACACTGCGCCACTACCTCTGCATGTCTAGGCTCCATAAAGCAGAATCCATGACGTAGGTAATATCTCTTTAATTTTATATCCTCTTTTCAGATTATATCTCAAAGTCAAGGTAACCATGGTGTGGGAAACGTATTTTGCAATTTATGAGAATGCACAAACATTAAGAGAATTACAAAGTGGCCAAATCAAAACAGATGACAATAGAAAAGCGGTTCCCATGTATCACTAGGTAACGTCAGGCAGCTCCAAACAGAGGTTTTTGTTTATAACTGGCAATATCGGTTTGTTTATAACTCACGAGCATTATAATAGCAGGCATGCCAAAGAAGCCTTAGTCGCTGGAATGTATTTTAGCATCCATTATTAGAGATATGCCTTTAGCGGGTTGGTTACGTAACCTGAGAATGCCATGCAAACGTGTGGATAAAGCGGTTGGCATGGATATGTGAAGAACTTCACGAACGTCTACTCATTTTATACTACCCTAGTAGAATCCGCAGCTCTAAACGCGTTATTGCGTTAAATGTGGAGATTGTTCTGTTTCCCTCCCTCATTGTCTCTTCCTTCCTCTTTCGATTTCTCCTTCCCTCTCCCTCTCTCTCTCTCTCTCTCTCTCTCTCTCTCTCCCCTCTCTCCGTCCATTGAGCAAAGCACGTCCTATGATGTCCTGAAAACCAGCGAACAAAAGAAAAACGTTTTCTAAGGTATTAACAATTAAACAAAACTAAAAAGGCACTGGCTCTGTGGTCTGGTCGTTAACATTATAGCACCCAAATCCAGAGGTCTCGGGTTCGATTCTCGGTTGGAGGATGGGAATGTTTCTTTAGCTAGGATTAATTATTCCCTATCTTCCCAAGAGTATGTATGTATTATGTATGTATGTGTATGTGTATGTGTATGTATGTATGTATGTATGGTTCCAAGGCAAAGCCACCGATAAGACCTTGTTAAAGACGGGGTATAAATTGAGGGAGAAAAGACAAAAGTTTAACGCTAAACTAATTTATGTCACTTATGCTTGCAAAGCAATCGAATCTGCACTGATTCTTGTGCTAACCGATTTTCTTACTCTAATAATGAAGAAAAACTTGTGCAACTTCTTACTATTTGTAAACAAGACTTATCTGAAACACAATGCTTGCAAGCTTTTGTTTACACGTTTTGCAGAAAGAACATGAACCTAGATATTCTGGTTTTATTTATTTTGCGTCCCATTAGTACACTCCACTAGGGCAAGTAATTAAGATGCCTATTTTCTAAGTGGAAAAGGTATATTGTATCCATTGTTTTATAACAATCGGTTTTTCCATTTTTGCGTAAAAAGGCAACAGGCAAATAAAAATGCTATTTTTGGCTTCAGAGTAGCCCATTATGCATTCAAAATGGAAAATAATCAGAAACATGTTGGCTATAATTTTATTATATGCACAGGTAAGAAAAGGAGAAGGTGGTGGAAATGCCCAATACAGCAAGTTTCGCCAATTCGATGGTAACGACCATTACACTCCTGTGTTATAAATAAGTGTTCAACGAAGATCGCCTCATTACACGATCAGGAATTTCTTGATGATGGAATGTGATAACGCCCAATTCATGAATGATTTTGTCACACGGACTAAGAAAAAACGAGAAACTGGACAGGAAATGAACCTGGTTCACTGCATAAACATACACACTGGTGATAATACTAAACAGAAGCCGTTTAACACTTCTGGTATGAAGGAAACTTCACTAGCTACTACGAATCCAACAACAGCTCAATAGCTGAGAATCACACATTTATTTGGCTGTATGAGTGGATGATGCAGGAATGTTGTAGTACATAATAAACCGTCAAAATGAAGTGAGGATGACCCACTTGTTGGAAGCCTTAACCTCTCACAACCTCTAGGGCTGCTCACCGGCTCTAATGGGATGACTGCCTTTTTACATAATTTATAACTTGCTCGAGTGAAGGAAGCTTTGAAGGGCAGCGATCTCATCCGGTGTCGCTAGTGTATCTTAGTTAAGGCAAAAACTTCCTTTGCAAATTATCTCACAGGATGTATTTTCATATTATGAAGTGGTAGTGTTCAGATCTTAAAAGTAGCTTTCTCTCTCCGTTGGTATTGACAAACTGCCGGTGCTTCACTTAGGGGAAAAAACTACCCCAAAGTTCATAAAAATGCCCCAAAATTGTTTCCATTTCTTGTATACAATTAGTATATAATTGTAATTTCTTTTTATCATAAGGTTCTGTATAAGAAATACGTCTTAGTGTTCAAAATGTGCACTTGAAGCACTACCTTTTGTTGAAAAAATTATTTTCAATAATGTATGACGATTTGGGTCTTAAATGATACCGTTTTAAATGTCAGTTTAGCTAAGAAGCTTCTGCCAATTTCCCCTGAAACATTTTCCTATGGAAATAAAGCTTTTTCTTGATACATGCATCGATTGATGCTGCGTATTGCACTTTATAAACTTCAAGATGCATGTTTAAATTTAAACCGGAATAAAAGGGATATTAGGACTTCCCCACCTCTTCTCTAAATGTTTTGCTTAATGATATTGTTAATTTTAAAATCCCTCTAGGAGTATAAAACAATAATATAGTTATCAATGTTTTAGTGAAAAGAACTGAATATTTTATTTAGAAATGGCTGAAATATGCCAAATTACAAGAAGTGATGTCACATTGTGCTCTAAAAACGCGTCCTTCAGAGTTTCAAATTGAATTACGGGAATGGTATTTTCTAGTGTTCATTTATAAGCCAAAAAATTACGAAATATGACTGTTCATATGCATCTATTAAACACTGGAACCTCAGATATGCAATGGGAAGCATAAAAAAGTTAATTTCAGTTCACTAGTCATTTCCGTGGATGTTTAGACTGAAGGTGTTTTAACAAAATCGTTTAAAATTAACATTTTTCTTGCAAAAGTTGTATTTAAAAGTTTAAATATTGAAATTTCTGCGCAAAAATTGTCAAAAGTTGTAAACTTCTGCGTATATTAGGTAAAAAACTTAATTTCCACTAACTTCGTAACATTTTTCTACCACACTGATATTCAAATGTTTGTTATTCTATAACCTTCAGTAACATCACACACTAAGCCAGTAATTTAATATGCTATTGTGGACATTAATTCTATTGCTGTTGCATTTTAAGAGCGTATTTCACCGAGGTTATCTTCAAGGTTGGTTTGGTTACAATTGAATTCAAATACTTGCGTTTTAATCTTTGAAAACGTATCTTAATGGAGATAAGCTATAAATTTTCTTTAACAGAATATTTTTCACTGAAGGGTACTCAGCTTGATCCGGCTTCTGGAATAACCATTTGTGCGCGTGATGATCGTTTCCGGAATAAGGCAGGGTATGTTAGGAGGATGACTATTACCTCTATGCTACATTCGACATTTCAAACATGAAATTTGGCTGCAATGAAAGGTTAGTTTTGCTCTTCTGTCTAGTAGCTGAAACCTTATTCGACTACAAACCTTCCTATTGAAATGAATGCAAGACACACATTGGCAAGCATGGCAATGCGGAAAATGCCTTAGAAGGGCGTGCTGCCATTAATCTGAAAGCAAACGAGAGCTAACGTCATTGAGGATAGTACATCAATAATAACGTGCCAAAAAGTAGATGATAGGACAATGGTAGCAGAAGATTCTAAGAAACATATTAAGCCAAATGACAAATGCGAGAGGTACATGAAGGTAAATGCAAAAATCAAATACCTAACAATAATTAATACATAAAAGCATAGAAAAATAAAAACCCATTATAAAGAAGGCACACTTGCGTATTATTTGATATGAGGTAGTGGAACATGTAGACGGCTTTGTATGGCCGGTATGTACGGCAAATAATATCGTCTATCATCAAAGAGTCAAACGGAGATCAGCAGTAATATAAAAGTAAACTTGTAACAAACATTTTTTGTGGATCCTTGAAATAAGAATTATTAGAGTAATAATTGAAGTGTGGTACTGTATTGTTCAGAAAAGTGACGTGACTAAGCGCGAAAGATTACTGGAATCATTTGAAATATACAAAGAGATAAATCGAACACATATATTGGACAATTTAAATACGTAACGAGTCTTATTTTAGAAAACCTAAGCGATGGAAGAACAATGATGAAATTGACCAGAAAGAGGATAGGTGGAACAGTGGATGAGAAGAAATCATTTGCTAAGAGATGAAAAAAAAGGGGGGGTAAAGCTCCATGCAGAATGTATTATATAGTAGACAATCAGAAAATAGTGCATATATGGAGAGAAAGAAGAAAGCAGAAAAGAGGGAATATGGATGAGGCTGGATTAGCAGTGAAGCATTTGCCCTTAGGCAGAAAGCTATGATTGAGAGATTAAATACATTATGTTATGAATCCTTGAGACAGAAAAATAAATATCAAACAAACTCCATGATCACATATGGCTGAGCTGAGAACTGTACACTGGAAGTTGGTGTGGCAAGGAAGTGGCATCGTTTAATCAAGGAAAAAACGACCAAAACACCTGGTTCCAAATCCGATACTGGACTTGAAGAAATCGATAGGAAGTATTCTTCTATTAAGCTGTACCAAATTAAATCACGATGAGATAATCGAAAGGTAACGAAAACGTTCGATATGATGACCAAATGTCTTTTCTCGTCGAGTAGGATAGGTATCGCAATTAGAGTCTGCACGGATCGAGATAGCTCGTTCAGATCTGAATCGAACCCGAGCATTATCGCCCGTTCCATACCAGTTTTCCGAAAATGGTAAAACATTCACTCGAAACTCATTTATAAACTTCTATTCTGGCATATACATTGCGTATTATAATTCAAGAATAGAAAATAAAGTGGCATGAATTAGTTAAGTTGTCTTTATATCAAGCCCGAGACGACACCGGACATGGCCGGGCAGATTTCTGACAGCAAGAGGTATACTGAGGGCCTTCATGGCCTTTACTTGACCTTTCTTTTACTTCTCCATAACCGCATAGATTGAAACTGGTTTGCAAAATGCACATGTTTCAGTCCGATGTCATCACTATCTACAACTTAGCACTAAAGCGCGTATATAAACATTATAATTGCCAAGTTATAAAATATGAACGCAGTTTATTGTTGAGTAAATAAAGAAAGCAAAGGAGAATACTAATGCTACAGAAAAGTTACTTGACATAATATATCGTATATTTCAATGAGCTCTACACTTTTCCTATAGTAACCTTTGTGTGTGTGTGTGTGTGTGTGTGTGTGTGTGTGTGTGTGTGTGTGTGTGTCCCCCGTATGAGAAAAATTACACAAAATGCATTAAAAATAACGAGGACCTCACTGGCTATTCACTCAAAATGGAGTATATCTTTTATAATGTCACTATTTCAAATATATATATTTTAATTAAAATCGTTGGAAGCGTATCTGAGAAATTAAAAGTTACAATTTTTGTTTTCATTTGAAGGTTAATTTGGGGTCACGCACATGCCCACTCACACATAAAGGCGCCTTTGAACTTCTATAAGTTATTTTGATTTTGAAGGAGTTTCAGGAGATTTCAAAAGTGTACTTTCGGTAAAATCTAGATATCGAAATTTTGAGCACAGTAAAACGTTTAACTCTACCTACTATCAGTAAGCGACAAAAGAAAGTAAAAATATTCTTTAATTCTCAGAGCATTTTAATTAGCACTGAGGTATTACTATCTATTTAATACTAGCAAAACCCGAGGCTCTGATCGTGTTATCTCGTTAATTGCAGAGATTCTACTCTTTGTCGCTCCTTTTCTCATTCCATTCGTCTCTCCCCCCACTTTCTCTTTTAATTTCCCCTCAAACTCCCTCTTATCTCGGTTTTTTCTCCCCATCCCCCTCTATAGCCTTCTCTCCATCTCCCTGTGTTACGCGAATGAATGTCAGGTTTTGAGTAAACATTAAAACGAATATAAAAGTTTAACAGTACACAAACTTGTACCTCTTCCCTAGCCGCCGCCGCCGCCGCCGCCGCCGCCGCCGCCGCCACCACCACCACCACCACCACCACCACCACCACCACCACCACCACCACCACCACCACCACCACCACCACCACCACCACCACCACCACCACCACCACCACCACCACCACCACCACCACCACCACCACCACCACCACCACCACCACCACCACCACCACCACCACCACCACCACCACCACCACCACCACCACCACCACCACCACCACCACCACCACCACCACCACCACCACCACCACCACCACCACCACCACCACCACCACCACCACCACCACCACCACCACCACCACCACCACCACCACCACCACCACCACCACCACCACCACCACCACCACCACCACCACCACCACCACCACCACCACCACCACCACCACCACCACCACCACCACCACCACCACCACCACCACCACCACCACCACCACCACCACCACCACCACCACCACCACCACCACCACCACCACCACCACCACCAATAATAATAATAATAATAATAATAAACTCAGATCTTAAACACTCATCTTATTTTTAAAATGTACATAAAACTTGTCAGAAACATTAAACTTATAAACTCTTATGCAACTTTTTTAAAACACTTAATAAGCGAGATACTTAAGACTTTTTTTTATTCTTCGTCCCATTAGAACCTCCTCCTTGGGCAAAGTCATTAAGATGCCATATAGCCTATTTTTAAGCGGGATCTCAAGTATGTAGGTAATAAGAACTTTTATAACATTGGAAAGGTCATTCTTGCATGAAAAGGTGTCTGTCTCTGTCTCTCTCTCTCTCGCACACACGCACGCGCACAGCACACACACACACACACACACACACACACACACACACACTCTCTTCAGAAAGGCGACTTTTGGCTTCTTTATATGTTACCCAGCTGGCTTAAATGATGTTGCACGGTTATATCTTCAAACTCGAATGAGAACTAATCAATTTCATTTCCCTCCCCCTGGTTTTTCCATGCAATTATTGAACAATCCTCTAGAAGATCTGTATGATGCATCCTCCCCTTTTACCCTTACAGTTGTAATTTCGTGCAGTCACGGTTATTCCTAATAACGTATGAATTATCACCTGATGTTCACGCAATAGGATGTGAAACATCGGCGGAACGTCCGACTTCCTTAACCTTCCCTCAACAGCCTTCCAAATTCTGGAAATGCTACACAGCCTAAGTACGCTCTGGAAGAATGATCGATCGGAATGATAGAGTAATTTTTTTATTAGGTCAATATTAAACCTTTGTACCTTCTCTTTGGTTCCATGGTTATTTAATAGCATAAAAGCTACATTGTTTTCACATAATGCAGAAACCCTAACATACATATATCTACAACGAAATAGAAGGCGAAGTTGGTAAATATGAAGGTTCCACACTCACAGATCATCAAATTAATCTCTTTGGAAAACAGAGAGTCTGCGAGAAAAGTAATTTTCTCAGTTGTTGATATAAAATATTCGGTTCACCGATTTCTATTGAATGCAATTTTGTGTTTTATACAACGATGTCCCTGCTAACGAACATGATTAAACATAAGTACAAAGGAAATAAAGCACAACTTTCTTGCATGAGTATTATTAGGTTTTGGCATCCAGAAACTTCAGTGCATACATTTACAGAATTAGAATAAAGGTTATTCAGAGATTTTGACAGTGTTTCATTACGCACACATCTGCAGTATTTGATAAATGACAATTAAATATAACATAGAATAAATGTCAAATATAACATGATCGTACCGTTATTAACAGGATCATTTGTTGCTTTTTAAGCTCCGTCTTCTGTTTGCTTAAGTGTTACATTATGGTCATCTATAAATTGCTTGGAATAAAATGTATTGTTTTTACCACTTTTTTTTTTTTTAAACCAAGCATTCTCTACGGAGTAGATCAACTAACCGGCTTTTGTTTCTACACATATTCTTGTTGAGTACAACTACTTTCCATTCCATGGGATTCTCAACGAATGCTTTCTAAATCCTTTTTAGTCTTTTAGTAATTTATGAACGGAAATTAGATGTTCTATAGCCTATTCCGTCAGAAAGAATAGGGCTTTCAAATGGTGAAATTATCAAAATCGGTCAAGTGGTTTTCGAGAATACCCTCCACAAACATAAATTTTCTCTGTTTATAATATTGATATAGATATAAATTATTCTTTTAAAAATGAAAATTTGCACAAAAATATCATTCAAAGTTTAGTTGCATGTATAGGTATCACCTGTATGTTTTCATTGTGTCTCATTCGTACAAGTGCGCAGGAGCGGTTTATCACAGGAATCCTTGAAACCCAAAATATGCTGCGAGGTCAACGGAGAACACATCGATCTCGTTGAATTATTTATTAATGTGGAGGGATCGACGAGTAGTTCTCTGGGAAACAGGGACTACTATAGGCATTTTGCCGTAAATTTAAAATTTATACAATATCCTCAACTCAACAAGCTGTGGCGTCCCTGATGCAACAGCCACGAAGAATTCGCGTATAATCGCAACAGAGAATGGTTTATCTCGGCATCCTTTTTCCTCTTTCCTTCTCTTCATGGTTTGTGACATCCTGCCATTTGCCAAGCTTCTCAGCCATGAATAGAACGATGGTGTAAACGTGCACACAATCCTTTGCACGTAAGTTACATTAGCCTAATGGAGAACCGTAACCCGAGCAGAAATCGAACTCGCACGCGCAGGATGTTCACAATACTTTGTCATTTTACCAAATTTGCATATGACAATCTAGATATGCTGTCATTTCCAAAACATGATTCTTGGGACAAAGGCCAGCGGTCTGAGATACAACATGGGCCCGGATTCTGATGACCTGTCATTTCTTAACAATTTTTGCATCATAGGCATTGAACGTATACATAAACACTCATCATGAATCCCAGATTACGAAAATGCATACTTATTACATCAGTTTTACTTTCCCTACTACGTACAGTACGTAGCGGAAGTATTGCATTCCACCCAAAAATTCGATACCGAGATTTCAACGGAAATACCCCAAAAAAGCATTTTTAGAAAAAGATCCGTGTGTATGTGTGTTTGTGTGAACAGCATAACTCAAAAACCAACAGTCGGATCAAACCAATCTTGGTATTTAAGCTCAGTGCCTTCCAAAGATGCGACGTGAAGATTTTCAAGAAAATCCCCAACAACAACTACCTTACATGGAACATTTTTGGAAAATTTTGATTTTTTTTAAAAAATGGCTAACGATTTTGAGTAAAATGTAATACATTAAAGAAATTTCCATGACAAATAAAATATTTTCTGGGAATAGCCTGTAAAGTCCTCTTTATTTCTAAGGAATTTTGTATAATCTTGTATAACTAGTAAACGTTATGCGATAAACGAAAACATACCATACAAAAAAATCTGATGTGTTACACTCACATGACTTTCTCTACTCTTGTACAATCTATTTTTACAAACGCCTATTCTCCATATGCTTCATGTTAATCGAGATATCGAGATGTCAATCTTATTGGTAATTTTCTTGTAGATGCAAGGGAAATATGGTAGGTTATAAGCGATAGTCAAATATTTTAACGCTGGTTGCTATGTGGCGCATTTCATTCTCTTTGCATGTCCAGGACATAAAAAAATCTGATGTGTTAGACTCACATGACTTTCTCTACTCTTGTACAATCTATTTTTACAAACGCCTATTCTCCAAATGCTTCATGTTAATCGAGATATCGAGATGTCAATCTTATTGGTAATTTTCTTGTAGATGCGAGGGGAATATGGTAGGTTTTAAGCGATAGTCAAATATCTTAACGCTGGTTGCTATGCGGCGCATTCCATTCTCTTTGCATGTCCAGGACATAAAAAAATGAATAACGAATTTGAGAAAAAGTATAAGTATTGGAAAATTTAAGGAAATAACAAGCAATATCTCGAAAACGGTTCACTCAACAAAAGAAATGTATATGACATAAGTTGTGTATTTCAACGCGATCTACATTTTTTGTGTAGTAAAATTTTGTCTATCTCTTATGGTTTACCAGTTATGCAAAAGTCGTTCACAATGAAGAATACTTTTGGAGACATTCCCAGAAAATTCGAGATATACATTTCATTTGCCATAAAAATATCTTAAACGTATGATATTTTAATCAAAATCGTTAGAGCCATTTTTGAGAAAATTAAAATTTTCGAAAAATGTTCCATGTAAAGGGTAGTCTGGGGTGGGGGGATTTTCTTGAAAACCTTCGTGTCGCATCTCTGGAAGATACTGAACCTAAATACCAAGTTTGGTGTTTATCCGACTGTTCGTTTTTGAGTTATGCTGTTCACAGACAGACACACAGACACACACACACAGACACACACACACACACAGACACACACACACACAGACACACACACGGACATGTTTCTAAAAATGCTTTTTTTGGATTCAGGAGGTCTCAAAACATGTATTTCCAGTGAAATCTTGGTATCGAATTTTTGGGTGGAATGCAATACTTCCCCTACTTACTATACGTAGTAGAGAAAGTAAAAAAAATCTGATGTGTTACACTCACATGACTTTCTCTACTCTTGTACAATCTAATTTTACAAACGCCTATTCTCCATATGCTTCATGTTAATCGAGATATCGAGATGTCAATCTTATTGGTAATTTTCTTGTAGATGCAAGGGAAATATGGTAGCTTTTAAGCGATAGTCAAATATTTTAACGCTGGTTGCTATGCGGCGCATTCCATTCTCTTTGCAAGTCCAGGACATAAAAAAATGAATAACGAATTTGAGAAAAAGTATAAGTATTGGAAAATTTAAGGGAATAACAAGCAATATCTCGAAAACGGTTCACTCAACAAAAGAAATGTATATGACATAAGTTGTGTATTTTAACGAGATCTACATTTTTTGTATAGTAAAAATTTGTCTATCTCTTATGGTTTACCAGTTATGCAAAAGTCGTTCACAATGAAGAATACTTTTGGAGACATTCCCAGAAAATTCGAGATATACATTTCATTTCTCATGACATTATCTTAAACATATGATATTTTAATCAAAATCGTTAGAGCCATTTTTGAGAAAATTAAAATTTTCGAAAAATGTTCCATGTAAAGGGTAGTCTGGGGTGGGGGGATTTTCTTGAAAACCTTCGTGTCGCATCTCTGGAAGATACTGAACCTAAATACCAAGTTTGGTGTTTATCCGACTGTTCGTTTTTGAGTTATGCTGTTCACACACACACAGACACACACACAGACACACACACACACACACACAGACACACAGACACACACACGGACATGTTTCCAAAAATGCTTTTTTTGGATTCAGGAGGTCTCAAAACATGTATTTCCGGTGAAATCTCGGTATCGAATTTTTGGGTGGAATGCAATACTTCCCCTACTTACTATACGTAGTAGAGAAAGTAATATAGATCTCTTTAAAACACACAATTTATTTAAAATAAGTTTTTCTGTGGCATAAGCCATTTCTGGGATATCACTATTAAAGGTTCAAATTGTTCCATACTTATTCTTTTAAAGTCTCATCAATTTTCAGATATTTCTGGCGATTGGATGGAAACAGTATGGAATTTTAAGGCCAGCATATAAAGTCCAGTTCTTAAAATTTGACTATCGCTGTTCTCTCTGTATCTATAACGAAATGTGTAATGTAGCTATTTTTTACAAAGCTTTATTTGGATTAAAATGTAGCAGATAGAAAAAAAATCTGATGTGTTACACTCCCATGCTTTCTCACTCTAGTACAAACTATTTACAAACGCTTATTCTCCATCTACTTCATGTTAATCGAGAAATCGAGATGTTAAGCTTATTGCTAATTTTCTTATAGGTGCAGGGGGAATATGGTAGGCTTTAAGCGATAGTCAAATATTTTAAGAGTTGGTATGTGGAGTATTCCATTCTCTTTGCATGTCCAGGGCATTACAAAACAGAACAAAACAAATAAAAAAAAAATGTGTTACACTCACATGACTTTCTCTACTCTTGTAAATCTATTTTTACAAACGCCTATTCTCCATATGCTTCATGTTAATCGAGATGTCAATCTTATTGATAATTTTCTTGTAGATGCAAGGGGAATATGGTAGCTTTTAAGCGATAGTCAAATATTTTATCGCTGGTTGCTATGTGGCGCATTCCATTCTCTTTGCATGTCCAGGACATAAATAAATGAATAACGAATTTGAGAAAAAGTATAAGTATTGGAAAATTTAAGGAAATAACAAGCAATATCTCGAAAACGGTTCACTCAACAAAAAAAATGTATATGATATAAGTTGTGTATTTTAACGCGATCTACATTTTTTGTGTAGTAAAATTTTGTCTATCTCTTATGGTTTACCAGTTATGCAAAAGTCGTTCATAATGAAGAATACTTTTGGAGACATTCCCAGAAATTTCGAGATATACATTTCATTTCTCATGACATTAACTTAAACATATGATATTTTCATCAAAATCGTTAGAGCCATTTTTGAGAAAATTAAAATTTTCGAAAAATGTTCCATGTAAAGGGTAGTCTGGGGTGGAGGGATTTTCTTGAAAATCTTCGTGTCGCATGTCTGGAAGATACTGAACGCAAATACCAAGTTTGGTGTTTATCCGACTGTTAGTTTTTGAGTTATGCTGTTCACAGACACACACAGACACACACACACACAGACACACAGACACACACACAGACACACACACAGACACACACACAGACACACACACGGACATGTTTCCAAAAATGCTTTTTTTGGATTCAGGAGGTCTCAAAACATGTATTTCCGGTGAAATCTCGGTATCGAATTTTTGGGTGGAATGCAATACTTCCCCTACTTACTATACGTAGTAGAGAAAGTAAAAAGAATAACGAATTACAATTTGAGAAAAAGTACAAGTACTGGAAAATTCAAACAAATAACAAGGAATATCTCGGAAATGGCTCACTACAGAAAACAAATGTATACGACAAATTGTGTTTTAATGAGATCTACACTCTTTGTATAGTAAAATTTTGTCTATCTCTTACGGTTTACCAGTTATACAAAGAGGACTTTTGGGGACATTCCCAGCAACTTCAAGATATACATTTCATTTGCCATGAAACTATCTTACACATATTGTATTTTAATCAAAACAGCTACAGTTATTTTTTGAGAAATTCAAAGTTTTCGAAAAATGTTCCATGTAAATGGTAGTCTGGAGTGGGGGAATTTTGTTGAGAATCTTCGTGTCGCATCCTTGGAAGATAGTAAACTAAGTACGAAGTTTGTATTTATCCGACTTTACGTTTTTGAATTATGCTGTTTACAGGCACGCACGCAGAGATATGCTTTATTTGGATTTAGGGATTGTTTCCAGAGATGCTTTATTTGGATTCAGGGCACCTCAAAACATGATTTCCGGTGTAATTTCGATATCGAATTTTTGGGTGGAATGTAACACCTCCCCTACTTGCTATATACAGCACAGAAAGTAATAAGCTTTAGTAAGAATAGTACCTATACTCTAATAAAGATAGAGGGGTAAAGAAAGTCATGTAAATGTATCACATCAGATTTGTTTATGTCGTGGACATGCAAAGAGAATGCAATGCTCCACATAGCAACCAGCTCTTAAAAGATTTGACTATCGCTTAAAGCCTACCATATTCCCCTTGCATCTACAAGAAAACGATTGATTAACACGAAGTAGATTGAGAATAAGCGTTTGTAAAAATAGTTTGTACAAGAGTAGAAAAAGTTATGCGAGTACAACACATAAAGTTTTTTTTTTTTTAACCGAAGTGGCATAAACTTTGATTTTAGGGCATTTTAGGGTCTTATTTTGTCATTTTCTTACGCTCTGCGCCTTTTTAAGTCATTTTTCCCATTTACACTCGGTATATAAAGAGTTTTACATTATTGACATTTTACACAATGACAACCTTTCAAATATAAAAAATTTCACTGTGAAATAAGAGCAACCTAGTACATACATTACTCCCATTCTTAGGGGAAAAAATCGAATTCCTATTTAATAACTGTTAGTCTGGAACAAGTTGCTTGTGGGTGGACGGGTGTCTATATTAGGGACCTGATATAACTACAGTTATGAATACATCTCCCAAAGTAGGGATGAGAGAGATCAGTTTCCCCTTTTTCGGGATGATGAGTGCGTAGTCAGGTTGCTATTGTCGTTATACCTATAGTGTGTCACATTTCTTCTGAATTTTGTACAATCTGAGAACTCAGAGAGTTAATACTACAGTTTTTAAGAGCTACTTCAAAATAGATGACACAAGGGGTAAAACTAGGATTTTATTTTGCGAGAAGGAATGTTTGCGAAACGAAGGCCGTAGGCCGAGTGACCTTTAGAACGCGGTTCTTGAAACAAAAGAAATGACGTTAAAAATCGAGATGTCAGATGTTTTGTTGTTTTGTTGATTCACTAGCAGTCATTTTCAGTGAAATTATTTACAACATGCTTTGCCTTACACCAGCCAATGAAGCGATTAAATGCTGCATCATATTGCTTTCTGTTTTTTTATTTTTATTTATTTATTTATTTATTTTTGTGGGTAAGTACTTCTAGTGTGTGTTATCTGCTGTTTCTGCAATTTCACCTGGCTCTTACAATTAAGTCTCTTCTGAATTTATAATTGCCGCCATTTAATTTTTGTAGGTTAACTAGATAAAAGAATAACGTTTTAGATCAAAGAAAGCACGAGGCTGCCAATATATGTATAGGTTAACTCTACAACGAAAAGCGATAAATTGAAGTATGGCAATTTGTAATGTGCACAGATAATGCGAGCGCCATGAGATATTATTCATGTAAAAGACACAATAAGTAAAACTTAATGAAACCAAGTCGAGTTATTAAACAAAGGGTAATTACCATGTGATTGGAATTCATACCAAAGTTGGTCACAATGAAGATTATTGCACTAATACAATAATCTAAAGATTTTAGCTTATGTGCACTGTATTGGAAGTTCTACTTTTAGGCCATGTTGTCTAAAAAGAAATGTTATTTTATTTTTACATTCTGCAAACATGAACATGGAACAAATATATACAATTAATTTGCTAAAATTATCTCATCTTATACCCAGGTTTTCTGCTTGTATAGCAGTTACAACTAAGCATAAATTAATTTATAACTTTCTTAAATAATTAAGTAAAAATAATTAGTCTTTTATGTAATTATATAACATTTTTAAATTTTACAATCATTTTATAGCTCATTTTTGAAACATTTTTAGATCAAAATCCGGATTCTGCTTATAACAATGAATACTGATATAATATTGAACACTGTGGTTGCTCTAATGTTCCTAGTGCTGACGAAGGCAAACGAAACTTAGAATTTCGGACTGGTCGTCTGAATTATAAATGCGCAGCCTGCTTTCGAAACGCACGATTGATTAACATTGGTACGACTGGCAACAACAGGTGTCTGCAAGACTTCAGAATATTAAGAGCGGACGATAAGCAAGTGGTTGATAGGATTTTTAATTTTGTGCCAAAGGTACTTTTTCAAATGCGGATTATTGATATCAGGTGTATCATACCTCTCGGTTTAGTTTTATGTTCATATTTATTTCTAACTTTTGCTATGATTTTTATATTGATCTTTATCTCTGGCCTTTACCATGGTCTGTTTTAAAAAATTAAATTGAGTTTTATTTATAGACGCTCTTTAACTGCTGTGGTCCTTAGCGTCCCATTCTATATTGGGCGTGAGGCCAGAGGCCTCTTTATCATGCTTGAGGTTCTTTTACGTGCCGTAAATCTACTACACGGGACCACCGGCTTTACTTTCCTTCCGAAGGAAACCATGCTAAGGATTTTTACGCCCGAAAAAATCCATCGCCCTCCGCCGGGTTTGAACCCGCGACCTTGGGAACTAGAGGCTAGCACGGTACCACTGGTCTGTTTTACAAGAGTGCTAATAGAGACCTAATAGTTGAGCGCACTTAAACACAAATAATAATAATAATAATAATAATAATAATAATAATAATAATCGATGTCTACTTATCACATATACAAGATTATACAATCCAAGGAGGATTTCACAGGTTATTTGCAAACACTCGATGTATACGATTTCTAGCCTTGCAAAATATCTTCAACACGTCCTATTTTAATCATAATGGTGCGAGGAATTTGAGAAAAAAAACGAACATTTTTCCATCTAAAGGATAGGTCGTGGTGGGGATTTCCCCGAGAATCTTCCTATTACATTCTTGGAAGCTGCTGAATTTAAATACTAAGTTTCGTATTTATTCGTTATTTAGTTTTTGAACGCTCTCTCTCACGCGCGCGGGCTTTTTTTTCCTAAGTAGTGTGTGCGTTCAGACGACTTAACATGCATTTCCGGTTAGATCTAGATATAGAATTTTTGGGTGGAATACACTGCTTCCTTTGCCTGTCAATGTGCATGTGATAGAAACAGTAAACATTATCATTAAATTATGGTAAGCAACGATAACGCGGATTTTTTTTCAATAAACAACTACTTTCATCAAAGAAAATAAAACGAAAAACGCAGTTCCCTAAGGGGAGGGAGGTTTTGGAAAACAAACAGATATCAGTGACAGAAAATCTCCACAGATGCAATTTACTTCGCATTAGCTCTTCAATACTCTCTGCCTTTGACATGCTAAACATTTGAAATTAACCGAAGCAATATTCATGAGGAAACACTTGCGCGCGCGGGGATGAAACAAGTACGAGTATGTCCTCGAACAGAGTGAGGAACGGTGAGGAAAGAATGGCGTTTTAACAGAAGTCTCTTGAGAGAGAATTACTTTCACAAGTGCACAATGAAACCCATCCATTGACAAGATTAATGCTGGGACTTTTGCCCAATATCAAATTAAGCGATGTAATTGTTTTTCTTGTCGAGACCGTCTGGCGTCTTCTGCTTTATAGAGAAGTCAGTCAACTCCACCACAAACGAGGCCAGCATGTGTGTGTGTGTGTGTGTGTGTGTGTGTGTGTGTGTGTGTGTGTGTGTGCGCGCGCGCGCGGGGAGAAGTGATGTACGTCCCACCAAATAACTTCAAAGAAACCATACAACTTCAGTTCTTTTTAATCGATAATCTGAAAAGTGAAAGAATTAAAGAGTTCGTCGTTTTAGCATTCAAGGATGGTGTTCTGCTCAACAAGCACAACAAATCTGACGTTTAACATTTACACGGCCTTCTTAATCCATTATTTATTGCATGGATCAAAATTGCTTCTTCTATTCACCTTACGTAAATTAATTTGAAAAGTCTGATGCATTACATTCACATGGCTTTCTCTAGTCGCTATGCTTTATTTTATGTAGTTCCTACAAACTATTCTTGCGAGGACTTATTTTTGCCTCTACATAATATTAATTATGATAAACTAAATGGTTACATTATACACTTCATTGTAGTGCAGGAGGCGAAACTATAGTTAAATGTTTAAAAAACGGTCGCTTTCTGCTGGATATAAAATTTGATATTCTCTCCACGACATGGCGAGAAATTGGAGAGACAACATTTAAAATTATCACAAAGTACTGAAAAATTCTACCACTAACAAAGAATATCTCGGAAATGGCTGATGCCACAAAAATGTATTCGAGCTAAAGTGCGTTTTAAAGAGCTCTACATTTTTTGTGTAAAATGATTTTGTCAATCTCTTATAGTTTATCAGTTGAACTCGCAGGTTATTCGCAGAAAGTTCAAGATATACGTTTTATTAGTCAAGTAAATATATTACACAGATGGTAGTTTAATCAAGATTTCTACAGCCATTTTTTGAGAAAATAAAAAGTATCGAAAAGTCTTTCACATAAACAATGGTTTGGTGTGGGGGATATTTTTTAACCTTCGGATCCCATCCTTGGAAGATGCTGAAGTTAAATATGAAGTTTGGGATTCATCTGACTTTTGGTTTTGGGTAACCTGCTTGTTCTCTCTCTCTCTCTCTCTCTCTCTCTCTCTCTCTCTCTCTCTGTCTCTACCTCTCCCCTCGCACACATACACAATACTGCTTTCTTTGGATCTGAAAACATGCGTTTTCGGTGAATTTTCTATGTCGAATTTTTGGGTGGAATGCAATACTTCCTCTGCCTGTTGTAAGCATGTGCTAGAGAACTCTCATTGGTTGCTCTTAGCTCATGCGTGGGGAAAAATGAAGCTGAACCTCTCAGTTTTTTTATATGTTCATACATGTAGCCAAATAGACCTAAACAACAGATGTTTCAGAAACGGCTACTACTACAAAATATTGATACAAACCGATAATTTAATGAGCTGTATATTTTCCATGCACTAAGCTTTATTTCTTATAGTTCTTTAAACTGCATGAAATTCGCTTAGAATAGGGACTTCACAGAAAACTCAATACATGCATTGTTATATCGGCGTTATGCTATGTGATTTTAATCAAAATCGTTTGAACCACTTTTGAAGAAAAGGGGGGGGGGTTACGGAACATTTCTTCCATGTAAAGAGTTTTCGGGGTGGTTGAATTTCATGAAAACCTGGGACTCTTGACTGTTCATAACGTGCCTAACGTAAGTACAAAAATAGTTGTTCACCTGATTTTTCTTTTTTAGTTATGTAGTTCATAGACACAGACAGTCCAAGAGTTTTATTTTTTCTTTCTCTACTACGTATAGTAAGTAGGGGAAGTATTATATTCCACCCAAAAATTCGATCCCGAGATTTCACCGGAAATATATGTTTTGAGGCCCCCTGAATCCAAAAAAAGCATTTTTGGAAACATGTTCGGGTGTGTGTTTTTCTGTGCGTGTCTGTGAACAGCATAACTCAGAAACGAACAGTCGGATAAACACCAAACTTCGTATTTAGGCTCAGTATCTTCCAGAGATGCGACCCGAAGGTTTTCAAGAAAATCCCCCCACCCCAGATTACCCTTTGCATGGAACATTTTTCGAAAATTTTACTTTTCTCAAAAATGGCTCTAACGATTTTGATTAAAATATCATATGTTTAAGATACCTTCATGACAAATAAAATGTATATCTTGAATTTTCTGGGAATGTCTCCAAAAGTATTCTTCATTGTGAACGACTTTTGCATAACTGATAAACCATAAGAGATAGACAAAATTTTACTACACAAAACTGTAGATCGCGTAAAAATATACAATTTATGTCATATACATTTTATTTCTTGAGTGAACCATTTTCGAGATATTGCTTGTTATTCCCTTAAATTTTTCAATACTTATTTTCTCAAATGGGAATTCGTTATTCATTTTTTGTCTTGGATATGCAAAGAGCATTAATCTGTGGCAAAGAGAATGGTGCTGCACCTAGCAACCAACTATTAAGAGATATGTCTATGCTTAAAGGTTACTGTATTTGTATATTGCCCTTGTAAATATATATTCCCCTTACATCTACAAGAAAATCAGCAATAAGATAGTCTGCAAATGTTTATCTCGATTAACATGAAGCATATGGAGAATAAGCGTTTGTATAAATAGTTTGTACAAGAGTAGAGAAAGTCATGTGAGTGTAACACATCGGATTTTTTACTTTCTCTACTACGTATAGTAAGTAGGGGAAGTATTGCATTCCACCCAAAAATTCGATACCGAGATTTCACCGGAAATACATGTTTTGAGACCTCCTGAATCCAAAAAAAGCATTTTTGGAAACATGTCCGTGTGTGTGTCTGTCTGTCTGTGTGTCCGTCTGTCTGTGTGTCTGTGAACAGCATAACTCAAAAACGAACAGTCGGATAAGCACCAAACTTGGTATTTAGGTTCAGTATCTTCCAGAGATGCGACACGAAGGTTTTCAAGAAAATCCCCCCACTCCAGACTACCCTTTACATGGAAGATTTTTCGAAAAGTTTAATTTTCTCAAAAATGGCTCTAACGATTTTGATGAAAATATCATATGTTTAAGATAATGTCATGAGAAATTAAATGTATATCTCGAATTTTCTGGGAATGTCTCCAAACGTATTCTTCATTGTGAACGACTTTTGCATAACTGGTAAACCATAAGAGATAGACAAAATTTTACTACACAAAAAATGTAGATCGCGTTAAGATACACAACTTATGTCATATACATTTCTTTTGTTGAGTGAACCGTTTTCGAGATATTGCTTGTTATTTCCTTAAATTTTCCAATACTTATACTTTTTCTCAAATTCGTTATTCATTTTTTTTATGTCCTGGACATGCAAAGAGAATGGAATGCGCCACATAGCAACCAGCGTTAAAATATTTGACTATCGCTTAAAAGCTACCATATTTCCCTTGCATCTACAAGAAAATTACCAATAAGATTGACATCTCGATATCTCGATTAACATGAAGCATATGGAGAATAGGCGTTTGTAAAAATAGTGTGTACAAGAGTAGAGAAAGTCATGTGAGTGTAACACATCAGATTTTTTTAGTACTGGTCGCTATGTGTAAAATGTAATTCTCTTTGCATGTCAAAAGATAGTTTCTGCAAATGTTTATCTCGATTAATATGAAATAAATGGAGAATAAGAGTTTGTAAAAATAGTTTGTACAAGAGTAGAGAAAGTCATGTGAGTGTAAACACATCAATTTTTTTATTTGGGGGGGATTCAGAGCACCTCAGTGTTTATTTCCGTTAAAACCACAAAGTACAAATGTTGGATCAAAAGCTTGCAAAATCTGATGTACATTCATCGACTTTCTCTACCATGACAAATTCACATAATTACATCCGTTATACGTTATGGTAGTCCTATAAAAATGACTATTCGAATCACGCTTCGTTATTCACGAATGCTTTTAAACCAATTGTTTGATTATACATGCTGAAACATTCAAATGTTCACCTGTGGTAACGAGTTCTTTGAAAAGACAGAAAAGGAAGAATCATGAACATGTCCGACAGATTGCGTACTTGCGTAAGCATGCAATATGGAATATTTCAAAACGGCTGACCAACAAAAAACTTGACACAGAATGTGTATTTTAATTAGTACTGCATTTTTTCCGTAGTAAGTTTTTGTGCATCTCTTATACTTTCCCAGTTATACAAAATTATAAAAAATTCAATCGGATTGAAGAGATCTTCACGTACATATATAGCTTCTTTCCACATATTAAAAATTAGAATTTTATCTCCATTAGAAAATTCAAGCAGCCAAATTAAAGTGGAGACTAACAGCTTATGGAGTCACTTCATCTCCTTTTCAATATACTTTAACACTTTCTCACAAAATACAAATTTACAGATCGTGTATTGCTAAGCGCACTACATACGGAGGCTATGGGATCTGGTCTTGGCCCTTGTCTCAAAGACAGCCATGCATACACAAACATACTAGTAATTGAGAATGTGGAAATACCAGGACTGCTACATGCTGAAGATTAATAATAGAATCAGTAACAATAACTGGATTAAACCATGCTATACTACAAAATGAAAGATAGGTATTGTAAAGCACGGGTCTCACAGTAATTAAAGGTAAAATAAGGTATTAATCTTCAAAAAAGGAAAGAAATTGATACAACCAGAATGGTTTATGGCAGAGAAAGAAATTCAAATTATGGATGATTTAATTTATTTGGGCATTTAATTGAGGACAGGGTGTTGGAAAAAACAAAAGTGGTCATTAGCCAATGGGAGGTCAGCAATGGGATTGCTGAGAAAACGTTTAGATATTAAATGTCAATGAAGAAGCTGGTTTGAAAGGCTGTACACAGTCCTAATGAAATTAAGATGACCATATGGAGTTGGAATTTTGGGAATAGATGCTAGATGAGAGAAAATGGACTTGATATTAAGATCATTTTGTGCTAAGGGTTCCTCTGTGCACAGCTAAAATAGGGTCATTATTAGAACTGGATAAAGACAACGCGAAAGGGCTGATGGAAAGAATAATGAAGTATTGGTACCATTTAGTTACATGTCAGAAGAGAATATTTTAAATTGTTGCTTTAGGTACCATGAAAAATATTTGAACGCTATATATCGGCTGAGCAAAGTTAAGGATCAATTAGAGAAGAATGGTTTAGGTGATATTTGGTTACAATGACATGGAATGGTGACGGGATTTTGGAAATATGGCCCTAGCAGAAGTCGCAAAATACATTGCTTTTGTATTTCTTATCACTTTTAAACATGGTGTCGTCAAATCAGAGATTATGGAAGAGAATGTCCAGATGCGTACATAATTTATTTTCGATTATTTTATCCCCCTCTCCATATCCCAAATGATCTGGAACACTGTCTGACAAGTCAGCTTGCAAAAACCCACATGACCTACTAAATTTATGAGATGCGCATTTCAATAGCTCTGTCAGATCGCCTAACATTCATTCGGCGGTTCAGCAGTAACTTTTCTTGAGTATTTCAGTTTGTTATCGGTCCGTTTAACTGGAGGCTGCCGTGCATTAAAATTATACTTAATCCCAATAAAACAACAATATTTCATTTGTTCATAAAAATGTTCCTTAAGGTCATCATTTCTCTAGTAGTGATTTTAAACTCGATGGACGGAAGATTTTTAATGACACATACTCGAAAATATCGGCATAACTTAGTTTTAATTAAACCTGTCCAACTCAAAAAAATTTACCTAAAGATATGCAACCAGTTAGTACTTAAGGTGATATTGATCATGTCACCTCAATATACCCAGAGTAGTGATACATTAAGTTCTGATTCTAAAAACAAACAAAGGAGAATTAAACAAGAGAGATATGCTGGTGTCCATAAAAGGTACAATTACATTTATATCTGTTCTTGATGTGCACACAACACGATTTTAAAAATAGTCAGCAAATCAGTAGAGAAGTAGTATCATTACATCAAATCATTTACTGCATGTTAAAAGTTATCTTCAGGAGAGTTAGTTTGCTTTTGATAAACACCCTCAGACGCCTTTTGTAACTTTTGCCGATGTTTCTCTGTCGATGCAATTTTTCTCTCTCTTCATCAAGACTTTCTACAATGATTTCAAACTTTTGTCTTCAACATCGACCATATATCTAAAGAAGACCACAAGATCTAATCGGGAAAGCTATCTCTCAACATAACCCAAGTTTAGAAAAGTTATGCGTCGCCCGTAAATAAACCGAGACGACGCCTTTGAAGCTATTGCAGATCTTTAACAGTTATAAAATGCAATTTTTTTTTCGTTGTATAATCGCAAGTGTTCGTGCTTTAGGAATGCTGCAACTGATGTTGAGCATTGCTTGATAACTGTGGGTGATACTTTGGGCGCATCAATCATAATGCCTGATTTCATAGAAGGGATTGGAGTTCTCAAAAATGTTTGCTATCAAATAATTGTTCTTTTTGAAGATCATGTCGCGCGGTAGAGACCACAATGTTGTGTACGAGGAGTCTGTTTCTGTGTGGTTAATTTTCAAGGACATTAAAAATTGTGTCTATTGCTGACACTGAGCTCTTCTTTATACATAAATACGTGTAATGTTAAGGTCAATGAGGATTCTCCAAGATTACTTGTTATACTCAACGAAGTACAAAAATACAAGCAGTCATATGGATTTGCTATTGCCACGTTATGATTTATTTATTTTTAAAACCTTTTCATGTTGCCATGGTAGCTCAGTGGTTAGAGACCGGAGACCGGGAGATCCGTGGTTCAAATCCCGGCTGACATTGAATTTTTCAGTCATCTGATTCTACCTTTCCAACCCTGTCCAACACACGGCTTGTGTGAAAGAACAATTAATTCCATTAATTGACCTAATAGTGGTTGTAACTATAAAGTCCGGGTCTTAAAGTACTTACAAAGAATGTAAGTCGCCATTGGGGTATGATATCTCAATACAATTTGAGATCTCCTTGTGGTTTACCGGAATAATGCGAATCAGTTGGAGAATTTAATGGCGTACCGGTAAGTTGCCATGGTAACTCAGTGGTTAGAGCAACCGGACGGAGACCGGGAGATCCGTGGTTCAAATCCCGGCTATGGCATTGAATTTTTCAGTCATCTGATTCTACCTCTCCTTTTCATTGTAGTCTATACTTTAGTTAAAGGCGCATGTGTGGAAGAAAATTTTCGAAGTTCTGAGATTTGTATTACAGTAACTTTACCTTTTATGGTGGAAATTCATCACTTGTATCCATGTTATATAATGGATCTCAATTCACCCCCGCCTCATTCTCAGAAAAAAATAAATTCTTAATTATGACCATCATGCTAATATACAGGGTGGACCATTTAAGTTGAGACTGTACAATATCTCCAAAACTAAGCGTTGTAAAAAGAAATGTCTTTAAATAAAGTTGCTTGATATGGGGGAAAGTAAATACCATTAATCGTGTTTTCTTTGGAGGACGTTGTGATGGACATTTTAGGGTCAATTTAATTTTTTAAAATGGGAACCTACATTCTGTATGTTCTTTTCCCATTAGAAGAATTTTTATAAAGAGCTGTTTATTTCGTAATAAGGGAACAAAATAAAAAATGTTGGTTTCCAATTACGAAAAGTAACTTGACCCTCAATGACCATTCATTTCTCTCTTCGTACACAGCCATTCAGAATTTTCGTTGTTATTTACGTTGGTGTGAGAACAATTGCAAAGTGCTTTATGCAAATGTTTGGTTATTATGAGGAGCGAGAAAACAACAAAAAAAGGTAGGTTCCCATTTTAAAACATTAAATTGACTCTAAAATGACCATCACAACGTCCTCCAAATAAAACACGACTAATGGCATTTACTTTCCCCATAATATTAAGAACTTTTATTCAAGACATTTCTTTCTATAATGCATAGTTTTGGAGATACTCTACACTTCTCTGTCTCAAATGGTCCACCCTGTATAGCTTTTAATTTTGTGCTCGCATATTATTTACAGACGTGCGCGCGCACACACACGCACACGCACTTGAGCTTCTAATATCATGTATTAATGGTTGTCTAAATAGCAGACAGAAGAGGATATTCAGTTCGAAGGTTCCCTCTGCAGAAGATATTAGTTTCTTTTTTTTGGGGGGGGGGCGCTCAAGGAATTTACTTGTAGATGCTCCCTAAAGCTGTCACTTCGGGGACCGAGAATATTCTGCCAAGTGCTGGAGTAGTGGACAGTTTTAGTCGCCATAGCAACATTTTAAAATACTAACAAATACATCATATAACAATAAATGAAAACAACTTTGTAACTCACTCCTGAATAAAGCAACCTACTTGGATACAGGCTCAGTTCTTTGCTAGCTTGAAACTACCGGTTTAAAGTGAAAAGTCAGACCACATGTTACGTTTTAAAATCGTTCAATTCAGAGTTTTATACCTTTAACACTGAGCATATTACATGCAAGCTAATAACATAGTATATCTTCATTTACATTCCTGACTTGGTTTATTTTTATCCCATATTTTAAAACATTGCACTCTTTCATATTGCTGGCGAGACTTTAATGACAGCGACACTATTTCTCTCTCTTTTTCTGATGTAGTTCTTTGTCAAAAATGCAATGTTAAATTCTATAAGTAAATTCCCAGACTATGATTCTTGCCACATGAGTAACAAATGTAAGCGAACTTGGTTTTTCTAGAAAATAGATCGTTGTAAGACAGTACTTATTATATTGATTATATATAAAATTTTATGAAGCTTTTATAAAACAAATTACGTATGTAACACGTACCTTAAGGTCTTTAGCTGATTCATCCAGAATGGTTTGCTAAAGTTCTCCTTTGTGTGATAGTTACATAGCTACTGTTGCTTACTCCCAAAGGTAAAGCCACGGGAGTACTCGAATTGCATGTGGGATCTGTGCAGCCCCAACCAGTAAACATTGAAATTGCATTCAGGAATTTCTAAACGCATACGGTTGGACAAATATGTAGGGAAAAAATTGGAATTCGTGAGTAAAAGTGTAGGCAATGAGACACTCAAATTGACACTTTCTTTATATGTTCTTCTGGCATAGTACTATTTTATCGACGGCATGACGCCATTGCAACATGAACGTATTTTACCATTATGTTCTATAAAATTACCTACATCGTGCATGACAACTACTTATCAACTTTATTTTTTCATGCGCATAAGGATATTTCTGATTTAGCATTCACAGCTATTCCTCTCTCTCATAATATGCTATAGGTATATGTAAAGCGTGATTATTAGATCCGCTTTAAGATAACCACGACAAATGACCGCCTAAAACGTTTCCAAATTAGTTAAATAGGACTTGGTTCAACTGTTCATATCACATGTCGAGTTTTGTTAGTAATGACTTCATCCGAAGAAAAATAACAATTTCAAACATATCGCATACTACACACAAGGTGTCCCAAAGTAAACTTCAACTAGGGAGAAGGGTGAAAACATACAACAAATATTTTGGAAGTTGCTAATATTACAAAAAAAAGCTAAAAGACATAAAGGGATATTTTAATAATCCCTACGACTGAATCAGCCGACTCAATTACGTGTAACCTAACATAATTGTGTGACGTCGCACCGTTTCGGCGTTTTGTAAGTAAGGCGTATAAAGGGAAGGGTAGGGTTTGTGTCTTATAAACACCTAAGCACAAAGTAAAACATTCTCCTTATTCTACTAATCCTTAACTAACAGCAAGCTCGCCTTTCTGCCTGCTCCACCTGATCTATTAAGACTTGTGAGTTCCTTTCCTAGAGCCGCGAGCAATAAGACCTTGTTATCTTAAGTTACAGGGCATTCGATTGGCTGACACTGCTCTACGCTTTGCCCTGCCTGAGCCAAAATACCGTTTATAAAAATACCGCAACATTTCATTATTATTTTTCACTACAGCAGGTTTTGCGAATTATTAAAACGCATTTGGCGGTAAAATAGATTTTAACTCATATTTTACTATCTTCAATAAGGCATTTAAAATAAGATAAGTACGTTGTTTTTGCTTAGATAAAATGCACATTACGGTCAGAGCTACACAACTGCTCCTACCTCAGCAGTTAAAAAGGGTATTTTTTTTATTATTATTTATTTTCTTAATGGACGCTCTTTAACTGCTGTGGTCCTTAGTGTCCCATTCTATATTGGGCGTGAAAGACCGGTAATTTTGCACAGAGGCCTCTAAAAAGGATATCGAGATACGTCTTTTGGTTTAGAATAACATTATAGTTAAGTCTCCCTCTGTCTCTCTCTCGGTTTCACAGTTACACAACATTTTATGAGAAAGAAAGAGTGCATGAAAGGCACTTTACAGAAAGTTTGAAGTATACTTGCCACGCTATTCTTTTAGATTCAAAATTGTTACTGCAATGAAAAAAAGTTAGATAAAAAAAATCCTCCTACGTGCATCTTTAAAACGTGTCTCGACTTAAGTGATTTTTGTATTTATCTGGCTTTTCATCTCAGGGTTATCAAGGATATAAATGTACAATAAGTATACAAATATAACTTTTTCCAAAAAAAAAAAGCTTTATTTGAGTCCAGGGCAATTCTTTCAACTGAAATCTCCATATGGAATTTTTGGGTGTAATCCAGTATTTCTTGTACCCCGGTAAAAGGTAGAGAACAGTATTGGATCAAAAAGTTCGTCCCTTCATGAATAGACACTAACTTTACGCTACCCTTGTATTAACATTTCTTCTCTGGATTAGGATTTTTGTTTTAACGGTTCAAACATAATACGATAAAAGCCACATATTAGATGCCTGTACTGTGTATATTCAGCGTTGCATGAATAATGAACAGTGTGCTGTATTGGGCACTGCTGAGGGTTCATTGTGCAGGTCTGGATGTCATTCTCTCAACGCTTTACGACCTTTCCATAAATCTGGCTCACAATGGCACAGTGCCTTGACCAACATAATAGGATGCCGGCAAAGCGGAAAATGTTGATCCTCCGCAACAGCAGATTATCACTTCCTTCCTCCTGAGAAGTTCCACACAATTATGTTGCAACAGCTTCCTTTTCTATCTGGCAGCTTGCAACAGAATGAAGTCGGGAACCGGAGCTCCAGAAAACAAGCGTAATCTCTTTGAAATGGAGAAAGAAAGCTGCTGCCTTTCAAATACATAATAAGCGATTCATTTTAAAAGGTCTTAAACGACATATCACGGATGAATACTTAAGCAGGGATTGAAAATAAGGATGGGGCGGTTTTTGTAAGTCTTGAGTAACTACAGCGTGCCTAAAATTTTGTTCATATTGGTCAAGTGATCCAAATTTGTACATAAAAGCTTGAAAACATGAGTGAAGTAGCTTTTTTGAAGTGTTAAGGTAACCTGTAATTTTCGTCAAGTCCTATAGCTCAACTGCAAAAGTTTAAACCTTGATTGACCATGCGTTTCTCCAAGGTTTTGAAAATAAACGGCAAGAGTACTGTTTTTTAAAATTTCGGAATACATAAAAAACAAGGGTTGAGCGACTTTTGGAATTAAGGTAAGCTATGATTTTTGCCTGTCCTATACTGTAACTGTACACTATTTTGACTGGATGGGTTAAACACAGCTTTCTGCATAAGGGGCTGCCAATATTGTAGGGCTAGCTTTCGGGAGCTGTAAGGTTGCTCCGTTGGGTCCTACAGTGTAAGGGTATAACATCTTGTATAGATACAAAAAAGTGTTGATTTTATGTTAAGAGGTTGAAAATTGGGATTGAAAATAAGGGTGTTAAAAGTTTAAATCGTAGGATAGGTAATCATTTCTGACAGATTCTAAAACCCAAGTGTGTCAAGTTTTGTCAAAATTATACCAAAATATTCCTTGATAAAGTTCATCGAAATTAAGAGGGAATTTGGGGTTATGAAGGCGATATGGAACTCCTCCTTCCAATAATTGTATTTTAAAATATTTTACGCCTATACATTTATCGATTTGGGTTAGGTCATTAAAATTCTGCCATACCCGCAATAAAATGCCAAACAATATCGTATTCATATCCACC
Source organism: Deroplatys truncata (assembly GCA_030765065.1). Taxonomy (NCBI): domain Eukaryota; kingdom Metazoa; phylum Arthropoda; class Insecta; order Mantodea; family Mantidae; genus Deroplatys; species Deroplatys truncata. The sequence goes on from CM060980.1 coordinate 114,028,219, forward strand.
GAAACGGGATTGTTAATTGGGTAAACTTGAGAAGTTAGCTCGAATATGGGCACATACCAACACATGCCTTTTTTTTTTAGAATGCTTTAAAAGATCGGCCATGTTGTTATACAACACCTTGTGAAAAATCTTGTGGATATATCGATTCTTCACTGTGGTGGAGTGTTTGTATGAACAAATGAACAGTGCAATTAATGTAAGTTTCAGCATGCCAGAAGGAAAATAACAGTTTATTGATATCAAGAGTTATATGGTTCATAATGAGTAATTTTAGTTCAGATACACTTCTGAAGGTTGCTAAAGTTAGTGGAAAGAAAACCTGTAAATAGTGACAGGAAACAAGAAGTAAAGAAGAGAAGCAGAGATACAGGTTATGCATACACTTCTAGTTCTGGTAAACGGAATCCAACAAAACATATTCATATATAAAAATTGCTGTTTAAGAAATTGCTGGACAAATCTGGATGAAGAAGGGCTATGTGACTTGTAGGTTTTATGGGACCTCCAAGAAAGAAGTGCAATATTCTATTCTCTTTAATGCGCAATACGTTAAACAAGACATCTTCAACGAGGCCTAAGAAAAATCCACATAAAATTTGGCGTTATTGATAAGGAATGCTGTTTCTAAGAAGCAGGTATGACAGATATTGATTAAGTATTTTTCAAGAGTAGAGAGAGAGAGAGAGAGAGAGAGAGAGAGAGAGAGAGAGAGAGAGAGAGAGATTCTTCACTATGATAGTTTTGAAGAAAGGAGATGTAAACACGTGAACATAGACTCCTCGATATGGGATAAGATTCTGCTGCACTTGAACTCAAGGTAGAAACGTTCTGATTTTCTTGATAGTAATGACTTCTACCTTGAGATCTTGATCTGAATGCAAAACCGTTATATAAAACATTTTCTGCAAAGTGGAAGGAGATAATTGTAAAAGCACTTTCAATTAAATATGAGAAATACTTCAATTTTTACCATCAGAACTGTGACTTCAGCTTTCACCGTCCAAAAATTGATGTACGTGGCTATCACGTGCAGTGTAACACAAAACTGAAACAAAATCCAAATGATAGCTGCAATGTGGAGTACAGGCTTCAGAAAACGAAGGTTAAACGTTAGTGTCTTGTAAAGAAAAAAATATTAGATGAATCAAAAACAAATCCAATGTGCCTTGTTTTCGAATTTGATTATGAACAGAATCTACCTGTACCTAAGTTGAATGCGACAGGCAGGGCCGGCTCAAAGGAGAGTCGAGCGGGCCACCGCCCAGGGCGGCGGGTTTTAGGGGCGGCAAAATCTTAAAACATGAACAAGATGTTTAAAAATAGAGTGGGATAACAAATGACGCTTAAATTCTTGCGACTTTCTCAAGTTTTTGGTCAGGAAACTGGTGACAAATGAAGTGCCAGAGTTGGTCACTACGGATGCGATCCTCATTCATGATTATCGTCAGAACATCCCGTGCAGGTGTTCAACAATATGCATCAAGTTTATAAACAGGAGTGCTTCAAGGCACTGGGGGATGGTAACCGCAATTGATCTCCTGTAGGTCGCAGTGCACGAAGTGTCCCCCTCCGTTGTATACGCTATAATAAAGATGATTATTAACCAGTGCAGTCAACCGTCCAGTGCTTTTTCATTTTGTGTATGTTTTTAATCTTTTAATCTCTTGATGAAGGGGTAAACCCAAAATATTGGACATTTTTGTGTGACTTTGCCTGTTTTTTTCTTTCGCTCTCAGAACAATATTGTTCTTTCACCATATATATATATATATATATATATATATATATCTTCTTGAGTGTTATTTATTGATCACCTGTCACCTATGCAAATATATGCCGGTTGAAGTGAAATAAGTACGCAGTTTTCACCAGTGCGTGGTTCTTAGCTGTATCAGATTTAGAATTACACTGAAGTTCCAGAAAACTATACAGAGACTACCTTCCTCCCTTCTGTGCATTGACAATGAACTTGCCCAGTCACCAGTTGTAACTGGTAGCCCATTCAGTGGATGGTTCATTGTTGTTAAAGTAATCTGAATAGCAGGTGCAGATTTAGATGTCGTTTGCACAGTATACAGAATTGCAGTGTGCAGTTTATTACGCCTAAAGTAAAGTAAAGCGTGGCGTATAAGTTAAATAATTGTTTCACCTTATGGTGATAAAGTTTCCTTCACGTACGGGAATATATGCGATGTAAGAGTAGCGGCTGGAAAGAAGCTTACTATTCACCAACACGTGAAGAGAGAAAAACAGGTCTACAGCTGCTTGAAGGTAAAATATAATGTTATTTGGTGAAGCGGTCTCTTCTTTGGGTTCATCTTTCTTTGAAGAACTCTTAAACATTCATTTGTGCAGATATTCTGTAGAGCAAAGTGAATAATCCAAAGTTACATGCCTTCCTAGAAAACCATAAATTTGATCAATTCTTCAACATTAAGGAAGAATGACGTATTAGATGTTACCAAAGAACAATGCAGGAAATTAGGTAAAACTGCCTGGGGGGGGGAATTGACAAAAGTACGTTCTCACTAGGCCGTTATGTGGCAAATATTGTAGTAGGCACAATGAAAGAAGACAATTCAGGAGAACAATTCCTAATCAATTGTGAGCAGTTAAAAAAACAGAAAACGTTTCAACAATTAGCAAAATGTTTGACAGGTCTTTGGGTTTGATATATTCCAATGGTATTCAACATGACCCGTGTTCTTGTTAATTATGATTATACAGGGCCCGAATTTTAATGTCATCTTTTAACTAGTACACCATGGACGTTGCTCATTAGTACAGATATTCTGATCATGACTCCTACATTTAAAAAACGGTAATTTTATGGACATTTTCCCCTAGTTTTTTTGTTTTTAGGTCATTTTAAAGATTTAACGTCATTATTTGGTCATTTTTGGTCGTTTTGCGTCATTTTGCCCCAATTTGTATTATTTGTATTTTTTCAAATTTAAAGTCTTTATTTTCTCTTTATTGCCATTCTGTGCGTTTCTTGCATTGTATTATAGGAGTTTTCTGCATTTTACTTATTCAATTATCGGAAATCTAAATATGCATAAATACTTAAAATCAACCAGATTATTCACAATTCACAGCCTCACTGAGAATTCAAGCACAGTAACTTTGAGCATCCCTTACCCATTTAACCATATTCCAGAATGGAGGCGAGAACTGTAATTGTCACTGCGGCAGGCACTTTACGGTAAAGCGAAAAACCCGCTATTACTACACTAATGAAAGAACCAGCAAGAGAAGACTGCTGTTATCATTGTTTATTGTAAGTGACTGATAGTGAGACAATTGCAGTTATTTTTTCGTAGAATTCAACCGATTCGTTCATACATGTGACCTCATTATCAGCCAAGTGGTAGACTACCCACTCAGTTACAAGTTTCTGTGTCAGTCTGGCCAGTTCATCAGGTGTGAATAGGTATGCGTAAATTTGTGTTATACGTGGTGATTTACCGTAATTTTCGTTTTGAGTGCATTTAGGATGCCTAAGTTAAAGCCATCTAACCCTGTTCATCTTAAATTATTTCTGAACTTGGTAGGGATATCTTCTCTACTGATTGTCAAATTCTTTTTTGCAAAACGTGAGAGATGAAGGAGGCAGCAGATAAAAGACTTACCGTACAGTAACATATCGGCCGTGGCAGGCACGTACGCAGAGTTCAAAATCATGGTGAAAAGAAAACTCCCAACTGTCGCTCACACAAAAAGCATCAAGTGAAGAGGAAGAACTTGGCATTTTGTATAAATTTGTGCGAAGGTCTTCTGCAAACATTCCTGTGTGGAAACTGACCAAACCTAAGCTGAGAGATTTCTTGGTAAAGTATACAGGCCGTAATATTCCAGATGCGTCTACTACGAGAAAAAACTATATACCCCACTGCTATAACTACGTAATAAGAAGAATACAGAACCAGTCTGTGGAAAGAACATTTTTATCTCCATCGATGAAACCAGTGATGTGGAGGGCCAACGTTAATTTGGTGCACTGGAGATTGATAAACCTGGCGAAATATTCTTCCTCGCTACAGAAGTCTTGGAATCCTAACCATTCGACAATATGTCGCCTCTTCGACACCTCAATGACGCTTCTGTAGCCTGAGGGCGTAAGACACAATAGCGTTTTGCTCTTCGGACTGACGCAGCGCCTTACATAGTAAAAGCTGCCAATGCAATCAGTGCAATGATACATGTGACTTGCTTAACTCGCCCTTTTGCACAGTGTGGCCGAAGAAATCAGAGCAAATTTCCCTGAAGTTGACAGCCGGTGTCGCACACCAAGAAGATATTTGTTAAAACTTAATAGAAACAACAACTTTTCAAATCCCAAGCTCCTGACATCCCGTTGCCGTCGCAGTCCATCATCACACTGTGGGGTACATGGATTGATTCCTGTGTGTACTATTGTGACCACTTCCAAACAGTAAAGCATGTAGTCGATTCCCTCGAAGCACAAGAAGCCAAGGATATTCAAATGCCCAAGAATTGTTTTCAAAGAGCGAAATAATGGGGAATTTAACATACATTAAGGCAAATTTTGGCTCGTTGTCTACAACTATTGCGCGTCTTCAAGAAAAGTGTATGGCACTGGAAAGCATGATTGATGTAGTCACAGTGCAGACTCAGTAAAAAAAAATGTTCGCGGTGATATTGGTGTGTCGGTATCAGACAAACTGAAACGCTTATTGACAAAAACTCGGGCTATAATGTTTTGTGCTCCATCTCTTGTGTCTTATCAGAGGAAGATTTTAGCCTTCTGGCATTGAAGAGGAAGTTGCACCCAGTGATATTGTGCACTTTAAGTATGCTTCCATCGCATCTGTAGACATTGAAAGGAGCTTTTCAATGTACAAGAGAATACTGGCGGACATTCGTTTTCCTTCGAGAATCTAAGGATGATCTCCGTCATCTACAGTAATGCAGAATGAGGTAAGCCTGTAAATCGTAATACGTATCTTGGTATATAATTCTTCATTCATATTTCCATTGGCTAATGCATTCAGTTATCTAACAGTAGCTCCCCCTCCTTCCATGTGTTCCCTTCTTATCATCTTGCAAGAACTGTCCCCCCCCCACACACACACACACACACACTGTATAAATAAAAGGACTGAAATCAACAATAATTATCTTCATTTTGACATTTTCTCATTCTTCGTATAAAATATAATTTTAATTTGGATATAGAAAGACTCGAAGATATAGAAAGCTTGAATTTAATTGTATGTACGAGGGCTGATCAATAAAGACGGAGACTGATGTTTTTTTCTGTAGTTTCCTTGATAGTTTTATGTCTCTACCACGAATACTTGAAAAGAACAGGGTTTCATGTATAATGTCCATAAGCGACAGCACTCTCGTAATGGTAGGTAATGTTGTATATTGTTGACCCTACTTGAATTTCGCATACCACAAAATGGAGGTGGCACGAGAGGAGCAATACAGCGCAATAAAATTTTATTTTCGTTTAAATCATACAGCCTTGAAACTTTCGAAAAGCTGAAGCAAGCATACGGTGAAGATGCACTACCTCGTGCAACGGTGTTAGGTGGTTCAAGGACTTCAAAGAAGGGCGAGTCCTCTGTGCTAAGCAACGTGGGCCTGGTGTTTCGGAATGGAATGATTTACCAGCATGCAGTTCCCCCCCCCCTCACACTACTGTTACAGCAGCTACTACACATCAGTATTGGCTACACTGAGGAAGAACATTACAAGGAAACGTCCAGAACATCATCGGAATGGGTGGCGACTTCATCATAACAACGCGCGGCCTCACGTCGCAAATCAAGTCCAGGAATTTTTGGCTAAATTCAACATTACCTGTGTGGCGCATCCGCCTTAAAGCCCCGGTCTTACCCCCTGTGATTTCTTTTTATTCCCATTACTAAAGGCAAAGCTCCGGGGCATTCGATTTGAGAGCACTGAAGCAGTGCTAAAGAAAAGTGAGGCGATTCTCAAAGACCTGACAAAGAATGGCCTGCACCATGTGTTCGAGGACTGGCAGAGATGCTATAAAAAGTGCATTCAGTTAGGAGGGGACTACTTTGAAAAAGATCATGTCAACATTGAAATGGGGTAATAAATATCTGTGAAAAAAATCAGTCTGTCTTTATTGATAGCCCTCGTAATTCCAAGCCTATAATTGGGCCAACAGTATACATGTAGAACAGGCCAAATCTGATAAATAATCTAATATTTTCATGCAAATGTTGGGTCTTTTTCGGTTTTTTTTTGCGTTATTTTATAGCTCATTTTAAAAGTGTTTTAGGTCATCAAAACCCGGGCTCTGCGTCAACAAGCTCTTTACTCGAAGATGGTGCACGTAACCTGCTTAGGACATGCTTTACACCGAGTTGCGGAGACAGTTTCCTGAAGTTGACCGGCTAATAGGATGCATTAAGAAAATCTTCTTGAAGGCACCTTCTCGAGTTGCAGCATTCAGGTCCGATGTTCCTTTGCCCCCTTCTCCAGTTGTGAGCAGATGGGGCGCCTGGATAGAAGCATACAACTACTAGGGTAAGTCCCGGGGTAATGGTCACAGTGTTTAAAATGTTGTATTATAGAAAGAATTTTGAAAGAAAAATATGTTTAAATACCTAAATGGATTCCTTGAAGGTTAGTCTTTGGGTAACGATTCCATAAATAATCGGCAAATTATTGGAGTTTTAGACGCGCAAATCCTACGGCTACGCTTTGCGTCTTAGGGCCCTCATTAACGCCTGGACTCGTATCGAATCTTATCCGCGCGAAGTAAATCTTGCCGATTAGAGGATAGCAGAGTCTAATCTTTATAATACAAGTGCTCATGATCACACAATTTATTTTGGATGAAAAAGTCCCGAATTTTAAAAACCTATGCATTGGCCACTCTCCCTACGAGTGTGGGGGCGATAGTCACACATTTTTCGTACTCAAAGAGCATGTTTAGTGATTTATTAAAGTAATAATAATAATGAAATACATGTTTTATATCTTTCTTCATCAGTTAGTAATCAAGCTCTTGTAAGTAATGGTCCATGCAGAAAAAGATTTGGGAAAACTACTCGTATAAAATCAGTATCAGTTTTGTTCTTTGTCAAGACGAAATTGTATGCTTGAGTGCCAATATCATTTCTTGTTAGAGGAAAACGATCCTCCTGCATTTCTTAAAATGTCGCACAAGTTTCTCTTCATTTTTGCTGCCCAAACAACCACTTGATCCCATTGGTCCTTTTGAGACATTGCCACTTTTCACCCTTCGTTCCAGTCTTTTTTGGGATAATGTATGACGCACTGAGACATCATTAATAGCAGTTTCAATAGCATTCTTCAACTCATCTTTCCAAATACCGCCAAAACTGCCTGGCTTTCTTTTGTATTTTGTCGGCATAAGAAAGACGTGCATTTAAACTGTTTGCTTCACTACAGCCTGATTACACACTATAGTGACAAAATGTAGTAACAATGACGAAGCGGTGTATCAGAACAAAAAGAAAACAAATAAGATGGAGAATATGTCTGTAAAAATATGGAAATATAAATACAAGGAAAATATGTCTCTGGAAACATTGGCCAATTCTCTCGGAAGATTGTACGCCATCTCTCCCATTTGTAGAGGTGAAATGAACACTCGGTATTTTCCAGTAAAATAAATAGTTTATAGAACAACATCTTTAATTTGTGTAACTTCATTAACTCAATAAACTTGCTCAGTGTTTAATTGTATTGTGTAATTTTGAATTTAACTTAAACAAACTGATATTAAAACAAAATGTTTCAGTTTTAAGTTGTTTTTTTTTAATTTTTAGGTCATAATTGCATCTTTAATAGTGCATCTTTTAGTATTTTGTTGGGCATTATAGCCCTAGTCCATCATTAACGTAGCAGGTCATGAAATATGTGTCAACATTGGAATCGCACACGTGGCTAACTTAACCACGATAAACCCTAAGCAAGCTGGTCATAACCAGGATTTTAAACCTAAATTCTCCCGAACATTAGATTGGACTACTCCGCTCCGTTTGTGTCATTCTTTTTTAATTAATGATGTCCAAATCCCACGGTCAGTATTTGCAGTGTGGACATGTATAATGCATTACTGTTACACGATCTGTGGTTTCTGGATTCTTTTAAAGTTGATCGTGAGGGAGATTTATTAATGGGAAATTTATATTTAAAAAGCATCTTTGGCAACAGAAAGAAACTATTGCTGCTTACAAAATCACTCTCTTTTGTCTTGTACGTGATATCTAAAAGAATTCCATTAATGCGCCGTCTATTCCCCCAACCCTCCTTCAGTAAGCACAACATATTCTGTTTCTTATCTTCCACTCTCCGCTACGGGAAACTGCTGCGGCTTAGCCATGAAGAAGTCGATAAAGAGGGGTTTCTGTGCTCAAGTGGAATAAGGCAAGATTTTGCTTCTTTTTTCCTTTCCTTCTTGTTTTCCCCTCTATGACGTCACACCTTCCCTTCTTTTCAAATGCCAAGAGCTTCAACCTGGTCTTCATCCTCGTTTTTCACTAGCTTGCATTTCCGTTTTCCAATATTTTTCCATTCACTATAAGCTTTCTGGTTACTATATGGGTATTCATTCATTGGACCGACTTCAATCATGCACAAAAAATAATATCAGGTGCTCAAGTAAAAAGTTATAGTTACGGGAATACTTTAATAAAGTTAAACCGTAATATTAAGTCCCACAGTTCAGAGATTTTCTAGCGACAATTTCAGTAAAATCGCAAAATTAATAGAGAATGTACTGCTAAAGTTTCTTCATGACAGACTAAAGAGTACAACGGCAACAGAAGAAAGCGGGAATCTCAAGAGTTAGTAGATACGGAAAGAAAATTACGCCAGAGAAACAATACGTATCTCAGTTGGTTTTCGTCTTTAGCAAAACTTTCCACGATCACTAAAGAAAAATTCCACAGTAAACGAGACATAACTGAGCACACAAAAAAAAATTATCTTCAGTATATTGCACATTGTTTTTCAGATCGTAGAATTGCAGCAAACAAGACAAAATTACGCATTTTTAGTATACAAATCTTTATCAATAATGCAAGTGTAAAGAAGTCGTTTTCTTTATAAAACAAGGATTGGATTATGGTTGAATCACTAAAACAGCCATTCATGGTGACAGAAATCGTATCCCTCATAATTTAGCTTAGCACTAGTCAAATTACAATTATAAGCACAAGGACAGATGTGTAACATCCATGACAGTGTGTTTTATTAATCACAATATAATCATTAGGAACAACGCTGTGCGTATATCTTTGACGGGCAAACCAATGAAAATAATCAAATAATTTGTGCGAGTTTCTATACGCATATTCAGAAGAATTTGGATGTTTGTTTGAGCCAATCCATTTTATGTCACGCCACGACATAATAAATATAATATATTCCTGTATGGAAACGCAAACGTGAAGATGCCAAGTATTTCCCGTACTTCTAAGGTAAAAACATAAAGAAGCTGCAGTATTTATTTACTTGTTTTATAATTTATGACTTAAAAACATTTTCATACAAAACTGTCACGTCCCAGAGAAAGATTTACTAAACCCCAAGTGGCAGTATAAATCAGTAACTAACGTGAACGAGAGCAGAATTGTCACCATTCACAGAAACAAAGCTAATACTACAAAAGGCAACTTTAAGGCCATCTGCCTGGCATAAACCAAGGACTTCACTATAGAATGTTCGAACCAACATGTTGATAATGATCTAAGGCAAAGTGACAAATAAGCGTAAGAAATTAATAATAATAATAATAATAATAATAATAATAATAATAATGGTATAGTCCGCAAAAACATGGGAAAGTTTAGGTAGACATATTAACACTTTCTTCCCTATGTAGCTTTCGTAGATATTTCATGCTATGCATAATTTCGTACCTTCATCCGCTTTAAGTCACTCACAATAAACATCTGCATAGAAACGGTTTCTATAGTAAATGCAGAAATGTTGGCATGCAGCAACTAAGAGAACAAGCAATAGTTAGGGAAGGTCAAAATGAAGCCCAAAATTTTTGTACCCTGTAAAGGCATCTCAGAAAAGCGTCCAGGTAAAGGATTTCAAATTTATATTTAGGCAAATGTATCATCTTCTTAATCTTTAACTATATGCAATTAACCTTAATACAATACCTATATTAAATATGGGAAACTGAGTCAGTGAAAAATATAAAAGCTTTTAAGGAGGAAATGTGCACTTCCTTATTTGTTACTTGAAGTACTTATTAACTGTTAACTATTTTACATATCTACTGAAACTTAAATATGACACAAAACCCAAAGAAATCTCTTAATATTCATTGTATCCTATATATAATTTTATCATAAGCATAAGACAAAACTGGTACGCCAGGAGTTTGTGTGATAAGTATTACGGCATCGTCGTAATCTGCAACCATCTCATGAAATATTTAATTTTTTATATCACATTTAGCCTCCAGTCTGTCAGTTTTCTTCTATAGGTAGCCTCGGCGTCTGTACTGTCACTCGAGGCAGTCGAGTCGCTTAAAAACCATACCGTCGGTAGCAAAAGTTATTCTCCTTTTTGAACATTTTTCCTTATAACAGATGAATATTTATAAAATCAAGCTTTACTTAATCAATGAACACAAATTCAGTTTCTATAATGCTCATAACTAGCGAGTTTCGAGAATTCGACTCGCGAATTCGCGAAAAAACTGAATTAAGTACCTACTGCAGATAATTGCATAAAGGGCATTTGCACAGAATATTAGATGTGTGGATGTTTTTCTGTCGCGAATATTGAAAAATTACTGTTTAGCATTAATAGCCTGTACGTATTTTAAATAAAATAAATTGCTGTTTTCACTTCGGTACATATATTTTTATTTTATTCAAGAATTTTGCAGTTTATTCTTGAAATTTCATCATAGCTGAATTTCAGGGCAAACTGCACAATTTTCCGGGTCTCTACTCATAATGTATTATGTAAAGAGAAACTCGAGTTCCACTGCAGTGAGCTATCGTTTGTACACAAAGTACACCCAATCACATACAACGCACTTCCAAGTAAGGCAGAAACCCTCAAGCCAGCATGTTTTTTTTTATATAAAATAACCTAGAAGTGACAATAGCAGGAAGCCTCAGAACTTGCAGAAAACACGCGATTCTCTATAGTTTGCATAGTTGTAACGATAGGTAAGCAGTAAAAGTTGGCTAAATGGGTTTTCAGCACGTTACTACTCCACTACTCTTGTAAACATTGCGATGAATTGTTTACTGTGTGACACTGAACAATTGTCGACACTACCTAATGCACTACAAATTCGGGCACGGAAAGGAAAATTTACCGAAATAATATAGGAGTTATTGTTTAATCTCGTGAACCGCTTCCTATAGCACAGGTGACTGCCAGTCTTTGATCAAAGGGAATACTAAATGTCTGTAGTGTATGACACGACGCTTACTTCAAAAGGCTCAACTTGCTGCTTCTAGAATTGACAGAGGAATAATTCAGAAGCATGCCATTAGTGTACCTGCCGAATAGAAAACAACCTTTGTTTTACATTTTGTTCCTGCAGTTTATTGAATAGCAATTTCTCTGGAATCTCGCAAAAATTACTACCTCCAAGAGATTCTCAAACTGGGATCTCCATAACGATATGGTACGAGCATGTGTTTAAAAACATCTGACGAGTTGCATTCACATTACTTTCTCTATTCACTTTTCTATAAACTATTCCTAAAAAATATTATTTTGTATACTTCTTGTTAATCAAGATAAAGTTTAGTTACACATTAAGTACTTTTAGATATAAAGTTACATATAGTAAGCTACAGCTATAATCAGATTTTTACTTTCTCTACTACGTATAGTAAGTAGGGGAAGTATTGTATTCCACCCAAAAATTCGATACCGAGATTTCACCGGAAATATATGTTTTGAGACCCCCTGAATCCAAAAAAAGCATTTTTGGAAACATGTCCGCGCGCGCGCGTGTGTGTGTGTCTGTCTGTCTGTGAACAGCATAACTCAGAAACGAACAGTCGGATCAACACCAAACTTGGTATTTAGGTTCGGTATCTTCCAGAGATGCGACACGAAGGTTTTCAAGAAAATCCCCCTATCCCAGATTACCCTTTACATGGAACATTTTTCGAAAATTTTAATTTTCTCAAAAATGGCTCTAACGAGTTTGATTCAAATATCACATGTTTAAGATATTTTCATGACAAATAAAACGTACATCTTCAATTTTCTGGGAATGTCTCCTAAAGTATTCTTCATTGTGAACGACTTTTGCATAACTGATAAACCATAAGAGATAAACAAAATTTTACTGCACAAAAAATATAGATCGCGTTAAAATACACAATTTATGTCATATACATGTTTGTTGTTGAGTGAACCATTTTCGAGATATTGCTTGTTATTCCCTGAAATTTTTCAATACTTATTTTCTCAAATGGGAATTCGTTATTCATTTTTTTGTCTTGGATATGCAAAGAGTATTTATCTGTGGCAAGGGGAATGGTGCTGCACCTAGCAACCAGCTATTAAGAGATATGTATGTGCTTAAAGGCTAATGTATTTCTATATTGCCCTTGTAAATATATATTCCCCTTACATCTACAAAAAAATTAGCAACAAGATAGAGTCTGCAAATGTTTATCTCGATTAACATGACATAGATGGAGAATAAGGGTTTGTAAAAATAGTTTGTACAAGAGTAGAGAAAGTCATGTGAGTGTAACACATCAGATTTTTTAAAAGCGCATCGCTTGAAATTTCCATGACCACGACAATAAACAATTAGCGACCTGAAAAAGCAAGTATCGAAAATTCAAAGAAATCGCAGCAAAGAATATATCGGAAAGGTTAACGCAACAAAGAATGTGCACTTTAACGCCACCTACATTTTTGTATATGTCTACGGTTTGCCAGTTAAATATGCAAAAGTCATTCAGAGTGAAGAGGACTTCACAGCCTATTCGTAGAGAATTCAAGATATACATTTTATTTGTCAAGTAAATATATTCTATGTGGTGTATTTGAAAATCGTTAAGAGCCAATAACGAAACATTTTCCATGAGAAGGATAGTTTGGGAGGGAGAGATTTTCTTGAAAACCTTCGTGTCGCATCCAAGGAAGATGCTTAATTTAAATTACAAGTTTGATGTGTAACAGACTTTTGGTTATGCTGTTCACAGACAAACACCACACACAAACGGACCTTTTCCTAAAAATTGAGTAATAATTTATGGACGCTCTTTAACTTCCATGGTCCTTAGCGTCCCATTCTATATTGGGTGTGAAAGATCGGAAATTTTGCTCAGAGGCCTCTTTATCAGGCTTGAGGTTCTTTTATGTACCGTAAATCTACGACACGGGACCACCGCATTACTTCCCTTCCGAAGGAAGCTATGCTAAGGATTTTTACGCCCAAAAGAATCCATCGCCCTCCCCCGGGTTTGAAACCGAGACCTCGGGAACTAGAGGCTAGCATGGTACCGAGTAAAGTGAAGGATATATTTCAGGCAACAATCAAATCTTTGCAAAAATTAAGGCAACCTCAAATACGCGTTATTCGAATGAGACGACTCAATTTTTGCCTGTGCGCCGAGTAAAATCTTATAATATCCGTCCTGCTGATATTATGTGGTATAAAATTCCTAACTATAACATTTAAGGTTTATGAGGGTAAAATATGTGGCAGGATGCTGATAACTGAAGCTGAAACTTACCTGCAAGTAAATACCCAATTCACCCAAATATGTAATTGCATGTCATCCATGAGTTAAAGATTTCATTGTTTAATAATGAAAAAAATCTGATGTGTTACACTAGCATGACTTTCTCTACTCTTGTACAAACTATTTTTACAAAGCCTTATTCTCCATATGCTTCATGTTAATCGAGATGTTGATCCTATTGCTAATTTTCTTGTAGATGCAAGGGGAATATGGCAGGTTTTAAGCGGTAGTCAAATCTTTTAAGCACTCTTTGCATATCCAGGACATAAAAAAATCTGACGTGTTACACTCACATGACTTTTTCTACTCTTGTACAAACTATTTTTACAAACGCTTATTCCCCATATGCTTCACGTTAATCGAGATATCGAGATGTTAATCTTATTGCTAATTTTCTTGTGGATGCAAGGGAAGTTGGTAGGCTTTAAGCTATAGTCAAATATTTTAAGAGCTGGTTGCTATGTGGAGTATTCCATTCTCTTTGCATTACCAGGACAAAAAAAAATGAATAACGAATTTGAGAAAAAGTATAAGTATTGGAAAATTTAATGGAATAACAAGCAATATCACTCAAAAAAAATGTCATGACAAATTGTGTATTTTAAAGCGATCTACATTTTTTGTGTAGTAAAATTTTGTCTACCTCTTATGGTTTACCAGTTATGCAAAAGTCGTTCACAATGAAGAATACTTTTGGAGACATTCTCAGAAAATTCGAGATATACATTTCATTTGTCATGATCATGGAAATATCTTACACATATGATATTTTAATCAAAATTCTTAGAGCCGTTTGAGAAAATTAAAATTTTCGAAAAATGTTCCATGTAAAGGGTAATCTGGGGTGGGGGGATTTTCTTAAAAACCTTCGTGTGGCATCTCTGGAAGATACTGAACCTAAAGTTTGGTGTTTATCCGACTGTTCGTTTCTGAGTTATGCTGTTCACACACGCACGCACGCACGCACGCACGCACCCACCCACCCACACACACACCTGACATGTTTCCAAAAATGATTTTTTTTAATTCAGGGGGCCTCAAAACATGTATTTCCGGTGATATCTCGGTATCGAATTTTTGGGCGGAATACAATACTTCCCCTACTTACTCTACGTAGTAGAGAAAGTAAAAATAATTAAGATGTAAAACAGTGTTATCAAATGCACTCGCATGTGCGTGAAAGTGATGCTGGTTCTTAAAAATTATAAACACACAAGGAAAACTAAAAACGCATCACTCACAAGTGTTTCTCTATCCAATATGAAACATTTTCCCAGATAGTCTACAAATTATTCATACAAAGCCTAGCTATTCTACCTGATTCGTGTTTAATCGTGATAGATAGATTTCAACTGGCTAAGATACTGTGCAAATACGTATTTTGTAGGCTGAGGCAATACTCAACTGCTAGGCAGTGAAATTACTTTTCGTAGGAGATCATGAGAAACGAAATAACTACTACCTAACATTTCAAAGTTCACTGTTTAAAATATGGAAAAATGTAAACGAGAAATAAGAAAAACGAATGCAAGTGAAGTTTAATCCGACATAAATCATACATTTTAACAAGATCTACAGTTTTTCTACGGTAACTTTTCGATTTAAAAGTTTCGCAGTTACAGAATAAGAGTAGCCCAGAGGCTACTCACATAAACTTCGCTATGCACATCTTAGCATATATTTTTATCAAAAGCATTTGGGCCATTTTTGAGAAAACAGAATTGAGAGTTCTTCCATCTAAAGGATGGTTTGGGATGGACGAATTTTCTCAATGTTGTCTTCCGTCTTATAAGGGTTCCATACTTAATGAAGCTGGGCATTTACTCAAAAGTTTCCTTTCTTGGGTTATGCCTCCCTCCCCCCTCTCTCATTTAACACATACACATCCTTTTTTCCAAAAATCCCTTTCAAAACGTCTACTGTAGTAAAATTTTGGATCAAATGCAACTCCTGCTCTACATTGTGTACGCAGTAGAGGAATTAAATACCACATGTCAAAACCCTAAAATGCTACAGTTTACAATTCCTAACTTGTTTTAATCGCTCTATTTCACAATGAATACCAAATTGCCTATGTTTCTCCTTTAGATACGCGGCCATAAAAAAAATCCATAGTTCTGGAACCCCGCATTGCGACGAACCGTTCTATGATCTACTTCAAGGCTCCATAAAGACTTTATATCCCTCTTACGGCTATTACCGGCTCCATCCCTTTCGCACAGAAAATTATTTCTGGTGATATCAATACCTGGCTGCCAAGATAAAACGCACTTAAGACTACAGCAGAATGGAATCCGAGAATGCTTAACCACTGCTGATGAAATTTAATTTCTGTATAAAAACTAGAAGCGCAAATTAATTCTCTGCATTTCGTACTTTTTTACGCTATTGGAACAAAAAGTAAAAATACTAGCTCCCCTAAAAGCTACTGTCATTGTATTTGTACTCAAAAGACGTGATTAGTACCTTTCTATTCGTGGCAGTGTTAATAGACTTAAGATTGACATAAAAAAATGCTAGAAAAATAAACTAAAAATCTGAAAAATATAGAATTTAAGTAATCAAAATAAAATATCATTTTACTTGTGTCGGAATAATTCCATGCTTTTAGGTAATAATGTATGTATATTGCCTTCATATTTATTGTCTCAACCAAAGCACTTTGTGTAAGAAACGATCCTGCATATCGCTAAGTGAGTTCCATGTGAGCTTATCTGCAAATACATCCGTTCTTTTACACAATTACTTATTTTTGGTGGAGGAATCCTTTGTGTCACTCACATCCTAAAACTACTGTGCATGCGTCCTGACTATTCACAAATCACTTCCTGCGTTCTAAACTACTTCCTGGAACTTGATTTATCAACTTGATTTCACCACAGGTACATTGTTGGTTACCGACTCGCTTGCATTAACCGCCCTGAAAATACTGCTTAGCATATACCTACTCCAACATATTATCCTGTTTAAAGATGGAAAGACAGTTAAGGGACATAGGGGCGAAATTACATGGTTTCTTCAACATTTTCACTTTTGTAGCTTAAAAATTCTCAAGTTTTCTATTTCATTTAGTGTCCATTTTGTCTTATGACCATTTTTAAATCCAGTGTTATAAATCTAGGTGTAGCAGAGTACACCCTTTGAAATTGTTATGGCGTATTCATATTTATGCAACCATTAGAAGTGCTCTGGGTTTTTGTTTGTTTGCTTTTTTGCATGTTCATGTAATATACTACATATTTTGGCGATATGAAAGTTAAATTTATCAGCCAAACCAAGAGCATTTCTTCACTCATAAGATGTCGTCGTCGTCGTCGTCGTCGTCGTCGTCGTGGTTTAGTCCATCACTGAACTGCTGTCCCTTTCAGGAAAAGCCTGGTCTCTACATCTGTAATATGGACGTGCAACTCTGCTTTTCCGTCTTGGGTTTTAGTCGAACAACTTTCTTGGTACTCTTCAATCCTCCATTCACGGTAGGTAAATGTTCTTTCCAATTATTTCTATTTTCTTCAATTTTTTCTTTTAAACTATAAATATTTAGTTCTCTACCTTTTGTGTGGTTTTATTTTTTTTATGCATTCCAGTATATTTTCCAATTGCTCTTAGGAATCACATTTTGACTGCTTGTATAGCATTTTCCTTCTTTTTTTATGTCCATATCTCAGCGCCATTTTAGAAACATTGGTATCGTCATCACTTTCTAGAACCTCATCTGTGTCTTTCCTCGTATTTTTATTTAGGTTTTTCTTATTGTTGAACACATTTATTTAAATCTATTTAATTTGAATTCAAATCCTCATTTCCTCCGAGTGTGAGAAAATTATTTATCCTAAATAATTGAATGTTCTTATTGTTTAATTGGTTTATTGTCGATTACTATTTTAGATCTTTATATTCATTACCAATGAATGCCATTATTTTTTGTTTTATTTACAGATATGAATTTATTATCTGATTTAGTATCTACACTGACTTTTGTATTTCTTCCCTCCGAGCTTTGTATCAGATATACATTCAGCAAAATAAAAACTGCTACGCTGGGAGCATTTTGTTCAACACATAAGAAAAAGGTTCAAATTGGACATGAGTGATACGAATAAGATAAAAATTTGCTACTTTCTGGTTTTAAAATGTAGAAATTGAAATTATAGCCCAGTGTCGCATTACGCTAAATTAAGTGGTGAACTGGTGATGGCCATTATCTTCATAGCTATGAATTATGTTTCTCGACAAAACACTCGCTTCATTCGCTGCGATTCTATTGTTCAACTTCTAATCACAAAATTCTTCCAAATAATCAAAGCAGGTTCCACTGACAGCAAAGCTCACTGATCATGTATAATCTTCACGGATGGAGTATGACAACTTTTTTTAAAGAATATATAAAATATGAAAAATTACAAATGAAGATTTTACCAAAATATTATAAAAATATTTCCCATCCATTGGATTCTCCAAACTTCGAAGTAAAAATTTGCTGTCCTTTTAAGCACATTAAAGATTGAAATTAGAAAAATTAATATAAATCTTAACTTTACATTCAAACAAAACATAAATATA
Organism: Deroplatys truncata; assembly: GCA_030765065.1. Classification (NCBI taxonomy): domain Eukaryota; kingdom Metazoa; phylum Arthropoda; class Insecta; order Mantodea; family Mantidae; genus Deroplatys; species Deroplatys truncata. The sequence goes on from CM060980.1 coordinate 114,046,509, forward strand.
CCGAGCGCGATGGCTCAGGCGGTAAAGTCTGTGGCCCGGGTTCAAATCCCGTGGGCCGACCAATCTGTCTGAGGTTTTTTCGTGGTTTTCCTCAGTCGCCAAGGATTGGATAATTAATACCACGACCCAAAGTTCCATCTTAAGTCTAAAACAATAGTAAAATGAAAAATAAGTGGCAATAGCGAATGCTATGCCATCTATCTACACACAATGTAAGCAGACTGGACGGCCTCCTAATGCCATCTGCACGGCATGAAGCAGGGGTTACAGGGATGAGACCTTGAAGGCTAACTGTCCGGCTTTCTGTGTGAGGGCGACGGTTAGACTGGACGGCAACCTAATGTCATCTGCACAGCATGAAGCAGGGATGAGACCTAGAAGGCTAACTGTCCATCACATATCGTTCTAAGAGGTATTCACCAACAGATCCGTCGCGATATGACCAAAGAGTTAAAGCGACGTAAAATAAAATAGAATAGAATAAAAAAATATAAATAAATAAAATGAATTGCAGCAGCTACACTGATGAGAGGAAACTTTATGCATAACTGAAATAACGAAACAACAATCTTACGACGATTTGCGCTCATAAGTAAACCGATTGTTTGACAATATCTTAACACGCCTTAGTTACTAAAACTGGTATGAACGCCTTTCCTTCTGGTCTGCAAACAGCTGCGATTTTGTCGATTAGGATACAAACATGTGGTACTGAGAAGCACTATAGTTTCCTATCAACTTATCACTCACGAGCTCGAGACAATGTTGCCAACCGTAGCGGAATTCCGCTACACGTAACCAAATTTGAGCCTTCGGGAGGCATTGTGGCGAAAACCGGAAAATGCAATTTTAATTTAAAAAAATAAATTTCTGATTATTACTAAAATAAGTATGTAGAAGGTTTCAATGATATTCTACAAAATTAATTTAGTAATTTTAAGTATTACCAATTATATGAGTGGTAAAAGGTACTCCACTCCTAAGAAAAATAGAGGAATACCGCGGAGAATTGTCGAAAGATGAGAAGAACGTGAGAAAAAGTTGTTTTCGGATATGCGGTTGAAAGATGCTTTTTGGAATGGTTACAACCATTTAAAGATGACAGAGCAAAAGCAAGGTAAAATAGAGGAATACCGCGGAGAATTGTCGAAAGATGAGAAGAACGTGAGAAAAAGTTGTTTTCGGATATGCGGTTGAAAGATGCTTTTTGGAATGGTTACAACCATTTAAAGATGACAGAGCAAAAGCAAGGTGCAGAGCATGTAATATTTTGGGGGCAAAAAGAAGTGAACGTTTGAAACATTGAGAATGCCAGAAACATATGAAGAATCTAAAAGCTAGTGACAGCACAAACATTTCTCGGGTACCTAATTATTAAAGTAATTTATTTACATTTTACTAGGAAATGTAAAATTATTAAATTCATTTTAAATTATTCACATATAAATTACCGCCACTACAATTAGGCCTAAATTACCTATCAACAGAGAGAGACTATACTAATCTTTTTACGACATATAGTAATGATATATTTGGTACTTTTATTGTGGAATGCAGCGGAATTTTGTTAGAACTTTAGCGAGATTGAATGTTTTTGGTTGGAAACACTGGCTCTAGACCGCAAGAGGATACAACGCAGCACGCTGTGGGCTATCAGAAAGAAAAAGACCTGACCATACAAGAAATGGCAACTAGACTGTGTGCACTCATTTTATATTTTTAACTCATCTGACATGTTACTTACGTGGTAGATATTATTATTATTATTATTATTACTATTATTACATAGAATTAAAATTGTGTTCATTGTGATGGAAATCATTGCATATCATCAAACAAATTATTATTGGTCTATGGAACAAACATTCGTTCCGAATGTTTTACAAACCTACAAAATACAATACAAAACGTTTCTGTGGATGCCTAAGATGCGATTAATACTTAGTTACAATAGATTACTTCCTTTGCTGGTACAAGCTATAGTTTTTTCCCAAGCCCGAGTAAAGCTGGCTGCGAATCTTGACTTAAGTATCTTCATTCCGCTGAGCACGACATACACATTGCTCGTACCACTGCTCTCGTTAATGTAGGTCTTCAAAGATCGAGAACGAGCTGCCCCAAGTCCGACAGGCAATAATTGACGACTAGGCCAGGCCAGTTTGCCGAAATGTACAACAGTTTTGTTATTCTGTATATTGGACGTTCATTTTAAATTCGTCCTGCTATAAATTACGCCACTATTTTGATTGCGAGTTTCACATCCTCAGAGGTTGCAAAAGCGGAGTAGGTTTGTGTCGAAGAAGTTGCCTGGTTCCCACGGCGTAACGAAGTCCTACAGCGGCACTCAAACCCATGGCCCTCTCTGTCGATCAAACAAGAGTTCAACCCCCACGGAGGTTTCCGGTACTAATGGACGGGTTGGGGTACTGTTTGCGTTTAAACTGTCCATTTCAATTGCTATATTATAATAGACTGTCTGTGTAAGCACCTGCTTTGACGAAAGAACAGCCAGTCTTCATTACTGAATCCTACTTCAGAACAGCGGTTTTCATCAACCAATTAAATTAAACAGAAAGGAAAACGTCTGGTTTCAAATGGATGGTGCACCTTCGCATACGGTTCAGGTATCACACAAAAGCGTTTTTAAAGACATTCAGCAGCAGCAGCAGCAGCAGCAGCAGCCATTATTAAAGGACTTATGAATTGCCTTACAATACCTAATGTGGAAATTAATATTAACGTACTGCTGTAATCTGACAGGATTATAAGCAACCCTCAATGGCAACCAACATTCCCCAGATTTGACACCATCTGATTTTCTCTGAGGTTATCTGAAACACCAAGTATTTGCTAGATGTCCTGAAAATCTGAACCAGGTGCAGAAATTCACAATCCAGGAGATGACGGAACTGTCACGCCCGCAATGTTTGAGGCTGCCTTCAATAACATGGTCAAGCAAATGACGACGTGCTTACAATGGAATGGTGGATATGTTGAATCACTTGTATGAAGTTTTATGTTAATTCTTGTAAGCTGTTTCAAAATTTGAAGGCTTTTTAAATTTGTTTTAGAAAAAAGTATTTATTATTCAGAATATATAAAGAAATTTAATTTGCTATCTTCTCTTCCTGTCAATTTGAAATTAAAGAAAATTAATGCTTCTGAAAACCCGAAAATCTGTAATGGACGCCAATTTTTGGACTCCTTTTCCTTCCCATATAACCTATTCAGTAGTTGTTGCCGCCATCTGGCGTAAGGATTCACTTATGCTTGAAGACTACGGGATCGCCAGTCAGCACAGACACATTCTGTCCAATATGCTGGACAACGGAACAAAATAAAATCAACACTCAGTATAGGTGTGTGTGTGTGTGTGTGTGTGTGTGTGTGTGTGTGTGCGCGTGCGTGTGCGAGCGCGCGCTAGCGTGTTTAAGTTAAATTCAAGGACCGAAAAAATGGCAACTTGTTTTTATCAATTCGAACCCGGCAAGTTTCTTTCGGTTTAAGCCAGAGTACGGCCCGAACCAATGCGGACGTGACTTTCCTTGTGCTGAGGGTTTTTTTCCTACAAAGAAATGAAGTCTTTAACCTATCGCTGCTTGCATTTAACAGCGACAGTTACGTATCAATTCTATTTGAGACTTCAGTATACTGTTGCAGTATTTTTCCTCATAATTCTTACAGGAACATTCCACTCGTTCGAATTTGGGATTTCGTTCGGGTTCCACGAGTAGTTGGCTGAGGTGGTATGCTGCTCAGAAATTGAAAGTGATATTTAGGGCCGTTTTTGCACGATAAAATTTTTAGGCTAGGATGTGCTTAGCGCTGTGAGCCATTCAACAGACCACTAGCCTTTCGGCCTCTCTGATGACGCCGGCTTCTATTCTTGCGTTCCTTTCACGCGCCAAGCACAAGGTCAAGCATTCAAATTTTAAGGCTCGAAAATGATCCTGAATATCACTTTGGAGCAAAGTAGTTTCGATTTCTGAGAAATACATCAATCTCAAGCCTGGAAATCGAACGAAATCACAATTTCCAACAAGTGAAGCGTTCCCTAGTAATAGACTGGTTCGTTTCCTTGCAGTGAAAGCAGCACGACGCTTGGCACTATCGGTAAAATTATGGGCATGCTTAGAAGTGAAGAGACAGTTTCCATTAGTAACATCGGAGTGAATATACGCCAGGTTATACGCCAAGCTTATTGTGGTAACATGTAATTTAAAACAAAGTTACAGACAATTTTGATGTTTTATATTTTACAATCAGATAAACAATGATTAAATGAGTGGCTATTAAGTAGTCATCAACCAACAGTCTTGAGCACTAACTGCTACTGCTCTCCTTCCAAAACTTCTGAAATGTATTGAGAAAGTTTATGAAACATATTTTAAGATGATGTACGCAGATACTTGAGGAAATATTAAGATCTATTTAGACATTTCAAAGAAGAGTGCTTATGGTACCTTGGGAACAGAGTTTTGAATGAAATCTAATAGATCTCAATTGTATGAGAGGAGTCACATTCAGAGCACGACCGCAGTGCGAAGGCCAACAAGGGCAACACATATATTGGTCAAGTGAGGTCAGGATCCTAACTTCTTTATTCGATAAGCGAAGACCTTCTCAACTTAACCGCAGAGCAAAGTAATATGATATTCTCTGGCAACGCCGAACCTCAAGAGTGAATCACTGAATACACCGCTCATTCAACTGCATCAAAATGAGTTTAAATGTTGGTATTTGTTTCTCCATATTCGTCTTTCTATTTGTCCCCTTTCTCTTCCATTTTGAATGCGTCAATAGAAATATTTAAAATAGATCATCTAGGGTTGAAAAAATCCTTTTCTGTAAGCACGACCTAATGCTAAAATAAGGAATTAAAACATTTCACCGGCTAAAAATGTAGGCTAAATTATTGTAACAAGGGACAGTACTTAAATACTTTTAGTACTTCAACACAAAGATATTTTCTTTCGCAAAACAAAACGAACCTATTTTATTGTGCCTTCTTTTTCCTCGGCTTAGGCGTCAATGAAACACTATTTATGGAGAATGTGCCTTCTGGTGTATTCATCCTGGCCATGTGGCCTTTTTTTTTTGACAATTTTCATACCTGTCACTTGCTAAGACTGTTAGGACTGCTGATTTAAAGACAAATAAGGATATAATTGTCACCTGACTAAACATGCTTGAAGTCTGAAAATCGAACTTTACGTCATTAGTGTTCGAATGAAAATAAAGAGTTTTGCCGAAACTGATGTGTTTCACATGACTTTCTCTACCTATTACAAACTCACATGTAGATGTGTCTTATACTATCGCACGCTTAACTAAAACGTGAATCCTCCATCTAAGTTATATTATTCGTGATCAATCTTTCCCTCGAAATTATTTCAAATTAAGCGATGTTACATACAAGATGCAAAACAACTTTCAGATTTGTTTGTTAGCAGTTAGGCATTCACATTTTTTGAATGTGTTTAACGCCCATTCTTTCTACATGCACGACAGGCGATAGATGCTAATGATACAAGAAATGAAATAACTGGGAAAGGAAATTTGGGCAGAAAACGTTCAAGGTCTATGTTTATGATACCTTCCCAGTATTGACCAGTTATAAGGACTGAGGAAAACCTGGAAAATACCAGACAGGATGGACGGTCCTGAAGGGATTTGAACTGGCGACCCGCCGTTCATAAATCCGTGCCTTAACGACCTTGGCCAGCCGTGTCGGTGGTGGTAGAGGGAAGGAAGAGAAAAAAAGAAACAAAACAAAGAACGTAAGTCTTCCACAGGTTTCACCAAATGGCACACTTCATGGGAAAACGATCTCAAACTCCCCTAATTCAGAGAGAGCAAAGAAAAGCTATTTGCCACAAACAATATATTAATAGGAATGGTCAGAATGCATCGAATCCTCAATATACAATATGCATGCCAGCAACTAGTAGGGCATAAAAGAACAAATGGTCAACAAACAGAGGAGAGGTACGGGGATCCTAAATGACTCGCCAGTTCAATTTTCGTCATTCCTGTTTTTAAGGTTTCTACATATTTTCTGCTGTTAAGGTTTTGCCTAGCTCTTATGGTTTTCCAGTTATAGAAAATCATTTAAAATGTTGTATTACTAAAAATAAACCAAGGCCTATTCGCAGAAAATTCAAAATCCTTTCAGCCGATTTTGAGGGGGGGAAGGCTTCTCTCTCTTTTTTCATTCTAAAGGATAATTAGGTTGAGGAGGTTTCCTTGAAAATCTTCTTTTGCTGTTCATAAATAGTGTTGCCTGAAGTATGCAATTTGGTACTTATATCTAATTTTCCGCTTTTTCGTTCACAGAAAACCGCGAATCTTTAGTTAAAAAAGGCTTTCTGCTTCTATTTGAGGGTGGATTTGGTGATCTCAAACTGTATTTCTGATCAAATCTCTATATAAAATTTTTGATGGTATTTAAGGCCACCTCTATCTTTCATGCGCAAGCGGTAGAGAGTGTAAAACATCGCTAACTTTTTTAAAACATGCGGTCTATACACACTCCATTCCTCTTTCTCTCAACTCTTAACTGTAATTATTTGATACTGTTGTTTACAGGCAGCATGTATTTATAAGATTTCATCGGTGAAATTCAGACAGAATACTTTTTCCGTAGTTTATTTGTTTCTCCAAGTTAAGCTTTTAGTATAATTGCGAAAACAATAGCGTTATTTACCTCCACAACGCATTAGAGATTTAAGATAGCTGATTACAACCGTGGCTTTTTATATTATCTAAATTGAAATCTAAATATATTTTCCAGTTTGAAGCAAGGTTTGTCGTATGTTTCGATGTGAATATTCTTGCAAAGGGACTGCTATGATGCATATTCCAGTTCAAACTCTGCTTTTATGCACGTGCCTGCTGTGAAAATTCAAAGGGGCTATTGTTACTTTCTCTACTACGTATAGTAAGTAGGGGAAGTATTGTATTCCACCCAAAAATTCGATATCAAGATTTCAACGGAAATACATGTTTTGAGACCCCCTGAATAAAAAAAAACACTTTTAGAAACATGTCCGTGTGTGCTTCTGTGTGTGTGTGTGTGTGTGTGTGTGTGTGTGAACATCATAACTCAGAAACGAACAGTCGGATAAACACCAAACTTGGTATTTAGGTTCAGTATCTTCCAGAGATGCGACACGAAGGTTTTCAAGAAAATCCCCCCCTCAGACTACCCTTTACATGGAACATTTTTCGAAAATTTTAATTTTCTCAAAAATGGCTAACGATTTTGATTAAAATATCATATGTTTAAGATATTTTCATGACAAATGAAACGTTTATCTCGAATTTTCTGGGAATGTCTCCAAACGTATTCTTCATTGTGAACGAATTTTGCATAACCGGTAAACCATAAGAGATAGACAAAATTTTACTACACAAAAAATGTAGATCGCGTTAAAATACACAATTTATGTCATATACATTTTTTTTGTTGAGTGAACCATTTTCGAGATATTGCATGTTATTCCCTTAAATTTTTCAATTCTTGTTTTCTCAAATGGGAATTCGTTATTCATTTTTACTTTCTCTACTACGTATAGTAAGTAGGGGAAGTATTGTATTCCACCCAAAACTTCGATACCGAGATTTTACCGGAAATATAAGTTTTGAGACACCCTGAATCCAAAAAAAGCATTTTTGGAAACATGTCCGTGTGTGTGTCTGTGTGTTTGTGTGTGTGTCTGTGAACAGCATAACTCAGAAACGAACAGTTGGATGAACACCAAACTTGGTATTTAGGTTCAGTATCTTCCAAGGATGCGACACGAAGGTTTTCAAGAAAATCCCCCCACCCCAGAGTACCCTTTACATGGAACATTTTTCGAAAATTTCAATTTTCTCAAAAATGGCTCTAACGATTTGGATTAAAATATCATATGTTTAAGATATTTTCATGACAAATAAAATGTATATCTTGAATTTTCTGGGAATGTCTCCAAAAGTATTCTTCATTGTGAACGACTTTTGCATAACTGGTAAACCATGAGAGATAGATAAACTTTTACTACACAAAAAATATAGATCGCGTTAAAATACACAATTTATGTCATATACATTTTTTTTGTTGAGTGAACCATTTTCGAGATATTGCTTGTTATTCCCTTAAAATTTTCAGTACTTATTTTCTGAAATGGGAATTCGTTATTCATTTTTTTGTCTTGGATATGCAAAGAGAATTAATCTGTGGCAAAGGGAATGGTGCTGCACCTAGCAACCAGCTATTAAGAGATATGTGTGTGCTTAAAGCCTACTGTATTTCTATCTTGCCCTTGTAAATATATATTCCCCTTACATCTACAAGAAAATTAGCAATAAGATAGAGTTTGCAAATGTTTATCTTGATTAACATGAAGTAGATGGAAAATAAGGTTTGGAAAAATAGTTTTTACAAGAGTAGAGAAAGTCACGTGAGTGTAACACATCAGATTTTTTTGTCTTGGATATGCAAAGAGTATTAATCTGTGGCAAAGAGAATGGTGCTGCACCTAGCAACCAGCTATTAAGATACATGTCGATGCTTAAAGGCTACTGTATTTCTATATTGCCCTTGCAAATACAAAACAAGGAGAACTTAGTAGGCCTTAAGGCATAGTCAAATATTTTTAGAACTTGTCACTATGTTTAAAATATAATTCTCTTTGCATGTCAAAAGATCGTTTCTGCAAATGTTTATCTCGATTAATATGAAATAGATGGAGAATAAGAGTTTGTAAAAATAATTTGTACAAGTGTAGAGAAAGTCGTGTGAGTGTAACACATCAGATTTTTTTTATGTCCCAGACATGCAAAGAGAATGGAATGTGCCACATAGCAACCAGCGCTTAAAAGATTTGACTATCGCTTAAAACCTACCATATTCCCCTTGCATCTACAAGAAAATTAGCAATAAGATTGACATCTCGGTATCTCGATTAACATGAAGCATATGGAGAATAAGCGTTTGTAAAAATAGTTTGTACAAGAGTAGAGAAAGTCAATAGAGTGTAACACATCAGATTTTTTCTAAGGAGACTGCTAGATCATGTTTAAATACTCCATCATTAACGAATCAAAACACTTGACTTTACTGTGTCTGTGATTAGCATTCTTGCCTCTAAATGCAGAGCTCCAGGTTCGAACTGTGGCTGGAAGGAGATATACAATGGCATCAGAAAGTATTCGTCTCCAACTTAAAAAACTCCAGCAGCAAGAAGAAACCTATTACAGTTCACGTGCTTTGGTGTTTTAGATCTTTCATTTTGGTAGTTTTACAGGTTTTTTAAAATCGCAACCGTTTTTCAGCTTTTTCACATTTGGTGTTTATAAAATTATTTCGCATGTATTTAATAGAGGAACGCTTTTTAATATAATACCTAATGATATTACAACTAGATTTAAACTGGGGGAAAAACAAATTTGTCACAAAAATTGAGGCGTTAATGAAGTAAAAACGTATGATTCCTGACTCTCACATCTTTGTTCCTGTCAGATCTAAACCCATTCTCACAGCAATTGTAGGTATTATTTAAAAAAAGAAAAGAAAAAAAGGCTCTACTAAATTAAGTAAAATAATTCGGTAAACATTTCACACGAGAGAGTTGAAAAATCGGCGTAATTTTCAATACGTTATAAAATTAATAAAATGAGAAGTTCTGAAACATATCAGAACCACTACACTGAAATAACATCTGTTCTTGGTTATATTAAGCATTATTAGCATACATTTTTCATTACGGCGTTAAGACGCGAGATAGTAACAGTTAAAGACAAATGAAAACTGAACTAAATCACGTTGGTGAAGTGACAATGGAAACTGAATCAAGTCGCAATACTTTCTGGAGGTACTGTAGATTTAATTAGGATTATTACCTATCTTTTCCGAGTCTGAAAATCTGGAAGTGTGAACACGTGTGATTCAAGTTTAAACACAAAAGTATTACATTCCAGCGAATAGAACCAAATGTAAACGAACAGTTGCCGATGGGCAGTTGTTTTTAGTCAAAACTGGCAATATTACCTTACATGTTAAAGGTGCGAAGCGGAAAAGGTTTTGATGTGTGCATTTACCTTACTTTTTCTATTCACACTTCTACAAACTAGGCTTACAAAAGCCTATTCTTATATCTACTTCTTGTTAATAGCGATATACTTTCATCATTTCGTTGTACGTATAAGGGAATATAGTAGGCTAAAGCGATAGTCAGAGCTTTAAAAAGCGGATCGTTATGTGCTGATTTTGAAATGTGATGCTTCTTGCATGACCACGAGAGAAAACTGATAGCGACTTACCACTTAAAAAAAAACGAAAGAAAAAAAAAGTATATGCCATTTAAAATTTAAATCAATGACGAAGAATATATTGGAAACGCCACAAAATGTTTGACAAACTGTGTACTTTAACGAGATCTACAATTTTTTTGTACATTTCTTACGGTTTACCAGATATAGGTACAGAAGTTATTTAGAATGAAGAGGTCTTCACAGGCTATTCCCAGAAAATTCAAGATACACATTTCATTTGTCATGCAAATACCTTAAACATATGGATTTTAATCAAAATCGTTAGAACCATTTTTGAGAAAATAAAAAATAAAGACTTTTTTCCACGTAAAATTGTAGTTTGGAATGGAGGATTTTCTTGAAAACTTTCGTGTCGCGGTTTTTGGAAGACGCTAAATTTATATACTAGTTCCCAACCATCCGGTTTTTCGTTTCTGAGTTATGCTGCTCAGATAAGACAGGCAAGCAAGCAAGTAAGCCGGCAGCACCTCCCACCCACCCACACACCCGGACCTTTTTCTAAAAAGGCTTATTATTATTATTATTATTATTATTATTATTATTATTATTATTATTATTATTATTAATAATAATATTATTCAAGGAATCTCAAAACGCGTATTTCCGGTGAAATTTTGGTATCCAATTTTTGGGTGAAAAGCACGTAGTAGAGAAAGTAAAAATGAAGACGGCTTACAACAAGCCCTTGCAACAGCACGAAAGGAAATTATTAATTATTATCGCCACGCCGATTAAATTAACATCGTTATCTCAGAGGCAGCTTGAAGTATGGGTATTGACTTACTAGCAATGGCTTTCTGTCAGTACAAGTGCAATTGCTGTCTACTACAACTCACATAACAAAGGGTGTAATCCACCTTCACGTATTATATTATATTCTATCGACAATAAAGCATGCAATATTGGCTAAGGAGTTATCTCCCTGTCGCATGTCCACCCAGTATTAGACGCTCTTCTCCCGTGCACGTTTTCTTTTTGTGTAAGCCTGCAACTTCCTTGATGGCGACTGTACATCCGTTAGCGGAAGGATACTAAAAATACATGCTTTAAGAGGTGACCTAATTTTCCATTGCCTTAAAAAGAAACCTTGATATTCATCATCGTCTACTTCTGCCTTTGAGCTTGTAGTCCATTTCGTCTCTTTTAATGCTGATTCAGATTTTTTTCCTTGGTTTTCCTAGAGATATTTTGCCTCTGTTTATACTGTAGTATTGAACCTTCCATGTAATCTACATGTTCTTTCCATCTTATTTTCTGTTCTTATCTAATATCACCGTTTCTCTTTTTGTCCGTTACAGCTTATACAAAGAAACAATTAAGAAATATCATTTCACAGGCGATTTACTATGCTTCTTTCATATTTCGTCTGCAAGAGCCAATTTTCATGGGCAGTAATGTGTCCGCGTTATTAAATTTCAGTAATCTAAAAACTGCTTTTGAATTATTGAAATATAGATCCACAGAAATGGTTCAACGAATTGGCTTACCATCTAAATTTCTTTTTACGCCAATGTAAGTAACACTGCAACCAATTTACGAGGTGTGATCAAAAAGTTTCCGGAATGACGTCATAAATACTACACAACAGTTTGCTTTGTCTAATCTGCATTGTAACCCTCGAAGTAGTCTCCTTGGGAGTTGATAAACTTGTCCCAGCGCTTCTGCCACTGCTGGAAGCACCTCTGGAAGTCGTCGTCTTTCAACATGTTCAGAGCCTTCTGCTATTCGCGATGGATGACATCACTGTCCTCAAAACGGTGTCCTCGGAGCCGCATTTTAAGTCACGGGAAAAGAAGAAAGTCCCCTGGTGCCAAATCTGGAGAATAGGCGGGATGGGGAACAGTATTCATCCTATTTTTATCCAAAAATTGGCGAACAGAAAGGGCTTTGTGCGCGGGCGCATTGTCATAATGCAGGAACCAGTCACCACTCCTCCATTTTTCCGGCCGTTTGCGTCGCACATTCTGCATTAATCTTTGCATCACTTGTTTGTAGAACACTTGATTCACTGTTTGACCCTGTGGCACAAATTCCTTATGTACAATGCCTTTAATGTCAAAAAACACAATCATCATTGACTTCACTTTGGATCGAACTTGTCGGCCTTTTTCGGGCGTGGAGATGAAGGACTCTTCTATTGTGAAGATTGTTGCTTAGTTTCTGGATCGTACCCATAAATCCATGTTTCATCAACAGTAATAATTTTCTCCATAAACTGCGTGTCATTTTGTAGCTGTTCTTTAAGATCTGTGCAGGCAATCACACGGCTTTCCTTTTGGTCATTTGAAAGCAGGCGGAACACGAACTTGGCGGCAATTCTTCCATGTCCAAATTGTCTTTCAAAATGTTTTGAACACTTCCAAAGGAGTGTCCTAATGAGTCAGAAAGTTCTCTTATTGCAATGCGCCTATCATTTAAGGTCATTTCCCTCACCTGATTGATATTTTCATCAGTTTTGCTGAAATGGGGTCGCCCCGAACGATCTGCATATTTAACTGATGTCACACCACTTTTAAATTTCGAAAACCACTCAAATATTTGGGTTTTGTACATAACTTCCTCCCCATAAGCTATTCTTAGCATTTCATAGGCTTGTGTTGAAGTTTTACCGAGTTTAAAGCAAAATTTGATGTTCGTTCTTTGTTCTTCGTAATCTGACATTTTTGCTACGCGGAAAAATCGCAGCACATGCAAAACACGTCTTCACCTCAGAGCGTCTACCTCGTCACTGCATGGTCACAGGAGGCCACGTGACCTCTCATTTTTATCGGGAAGAAACGCTGCATGTACAGTCTGGGTAAGATTTAAGAAATCTCAGCGTCAGAATTGTTGTGAAGCCATTCCGGAAACCTTTGCTCACACCTCGTATCTCTATTTTTTCTTTCTGTCATCCTTAACTTGAATCTTAAATATACATGTACGATCAATGGCCCATGTACTAAGTATTTGTGTAATAACTTTTAACAATTTGACATCAATAAAGATACCTTATTTATCTAACTTACTTAAATATAACCTGTTCTAAAATACATTTACCAATCTTTACGTTTAACTGTTATCGGGCGGTGCTCTAAAAGTGCCAAAAAGTTTAGTACTCATAATGGAAAATGTTTAAAATAAGTATCTGGCTATTTTGCTTAATTTGAAAATTACTTCTTGTAATTCATTTTTAGTTCGAATGATCATCGTCCTTCCAACACCATGGTTCTGTGTTCACATTGATAATGCTAAAAATATTTGTCTGTAAGCAAGCTTTGGTTATGTCGCCAAATACATATTGCAGAGAGTAGGTGATGGAGTGCACCCTTGTCTAACTCTTGAGCTTATTTCAACCATCATGCAGCTACATACTTGCTTTATTAGTATTTTAATCTCTAAATGTAAACACTCTATAGTTACGTAACGGAATCACATTTGTTTTCTACGGCTGTATAAATTTATCACATGAGTTTAGGAGGACAATGCCAGTGTGATTTTGGCACTTACGCATATTATTATGATTATTATTATTATTATTATTATTATTATTGAGACATATTGCCGGCACATATTCATAAAATCGTACACTCGGGTATTGGTGGCATTTCGGGTGTTGTGTTATTTTTGCTGGTTTATTATCACATTATTGCATCTTGTGACTTTTTAACCTTATTAAATCAGACCCTTAGCTGTCTCATTACACAAACATAAGAGAGGTTTAGAGAACTGCAAGACAAACCGATTTTGCTCAAGTTGACAAATTCTGTTTCAATGCAGCGGAATCCAAGAGAACAGAAGGTATTATTCTGCATCAGCACTATATATAAGTTATAAACATTCCAAAGTAAATTTGGGAATTAGAAAAACAAAGACAAACACGTTATATTTCAAAATTTGCAAAACAGAGTGGCTTATTTTGTTTTTGCTTCCAGCAATTCTTAAGGCAATATGTCAATCTATTGTGTTTTAAAGTAGAGTCACCAATTACATATTTTCACATACTGGATTTCAATATAAAATTTAATTTTTAACTGCATTATTTTATATCCTTTGTTGTTTTCCTCTCGCATAATTTTTTTTATTAGTTATACATCTTTTTCCACACAACGTGCTTTATTTCACAATTCCTTCTTGTATGGTAGACTTCCTTTATAGTCTAATCTTTATCATCATTTTAGGGTCCATTTATTTCCTTCCCAGCACAACTGGTTTCTGTTGAGAAACGTCTTTCTTCTTGTGCGGCGTGCTTCTATTGATGCTTTAATACTATGTATGTATGTATGTATGTATGTATGTATGTATGTATGTATGTATGTATGTATGTATGTATGTATGTATGTGTGTGTGTATGTATGTGTGTATTTCCATAATGCTATACAAAAATCTTAAATTTTTAATACATTACTTTGAGTTGCTATTCTTTTTTTTTCTTTAGTCCATCATGCATTTTAACACCGTGGTTATTTATGCATGGTGGGTCATAACAAATTCATATTGCTTTATTTTTCTAAATCATTTTTCTCTTACTCTCTCCATATATTCTCCTATTCTTTTTATATCCCTCTCCTTTTGTATTTTCATTATCCTAACTTTTAATACTTCTTTGTCAACATTCTCCCATTCTTTAGGTAAAAACTGAACTCTCCACAACTTAGTTTCTTCACATTCAATTATATAATCAAATCATTATTTGCCTCTCCACAAAGAGGACACCCATCTAAATTCGCTTCCTTCCTATCTTCCCTTAGCCTATGTTCACTTAATCTAGACCAGGCCCACCCTTCTCTCACTAACCTATTACTACATCCACATACTTCTCCCTTCCTCAGTCCACCTTTAATTGTCTATATAGTTTCAAACTTTTCTTTCCTTCCAGACTTTGAAATAATTCTTGTTTCTCTATATCTTCCACTCTGTTCCTCACTTCTTTCCAGAAACCTTTAACTAATTCCTCTCTCTCCTCCCATAAGTTACCCATTCCTATTTCCTGTAAAATTCTCCTCAATCCTCGAGCCCAGTTCATCCCAGCACTGGATTTATCTTTGATTATTAAACATTGCCTCAATATATTATGCCCATCCAATGATTTCAATCTATGCCAATATTCAAGTATCCTTTCTACTATCATACCCTTGCTACCTACTCTTCCCAACTCCAACATTGCTGCCCCATTAGGTGATGAAATAGATAAACCTTACATTTACAGAACGATCTATGTCCTTATCAATCATCTCCCACCCTTTGTCACTTTCCCAAATCTCTGATCCGTAGACCATTTTTGCTTCAACTACGCTTTGTAAACCCTTTTCAACCATTTAATTTGCATATCTGGTATTTTCTTTAAGCATATTTTTATAGCAGTCATTGCTAATCTTCCCTTAGCTAAGGAACTTATCTTGTGATCATTCCATCTCCCATTACTACTTATTCTCACTCCCAAATAATCAAACTTGTTTACTATTTGCAACTCTTCCCCTTCCACATTTCAGTTTTCCTCCTACTTCAATTTATATCCATTCATTATCTGTTTACCCTCCTCTTATGTAGGACTTACACCCCCCAGGACTTACAAGCGGGTGCCTGGGGCCAGAGGCCCGTCGAGGAGCAGACACTCATGGATCAGACAAAGCATCCAGGATGGGTGATCAGCCCGATGCCTGGTATGGGATGAAGGAAGTAGATGAAACGAAATGTTGGTGAAATGGATGAAAGGAAAGGTGATGATGGAGCATTGGTGGAATGAATGGCGGGGGAAACCGGAGAACCCGGAGAAAACCCGCCCAGACGCCGCTTCGTCCACCACAAATCCCACATGCAGGTCCCTGGGATTGAACCCGGGCCGCCTCGGTGGAAGCTCTTTTTAAATACCATTAGCTTTGATTTTTTAAAATTTGTTCTTAAACCCCATTTCTTACAAAATGAATATGATATGTAACACTTTTGTTAGACCTCCTACCGAAATAGAACCTACCACTAAATCATCTGCAAAAAGTAATCCTGTAATTTCTCTATTGTTTATTAATACTTATACGAGGGCGGATCGAAAAGTAACGCACAATAACTTTTTTTCTGCCTTGGTATTGCAGCTGGAATGTTGTAATTTCACACAGATATAGTTTGAAGTTTTAACTACGTAGGATATTTTTTGTTTCATGTGCAGCTCTAGCGAGAGAAGCGTGAACTACGCAACAAAGATGGCGCGCATGTTACTGTCGTCCACGTGTGAAGAACAGAGGTGTGGTTGGATATTTGTGGGCCAAAAGGCATAAACCGAATGATATTTACAGGGACATGCGTGGCGTGTATGGGGATGATTGTATGGGCCGTAGCAATGTCTCCACGTGGTGTGCATTCTTCCTAGAGGGCGTGTGAACCTTAGTGATTCGCCACGCTCCGGGAGACCGTAACAACTGCAACCCGCAGTATGTCAGAGGCATTGTGGCGGCGATTTTGAACGACCGGCGTGTGCAACTGCGAACCTTATCGCAACAGTTCATTTCCTATGATGCAGTGTACGATATTGTTAGTGACACGTTGAAATTTCGTAAAGTTAGTGCTCGCTGGGTGCCTAAGAACCTGACAGACAACCACAAGGGCCAGCGAATGATGACGAGCTTGGATCACCTAACGCGGTACACTGCAGAAGGGCATGACTTTCTGAAAGAAATCGCCCGAAACCAAGCAGGCAAGTATGGAGTGGAAACATGCTGGTTTCCCAGTGAAGAAAAAATTCAAAGTGACTAAATCTGCTAGGAAAGTGCTTGTGACGGTGTTCTGGGATATGCATGGTGGTATATTTGTGGACTTTGCTGAACACGGGAGCACTGTGAATGCTGCAGCCTACATGGAAATTTGGTGAAATTGCGTCGTGCCCTTCGTGACAACGCAACATGAATGCTGACAATGTCAAAATTCATGACAATGCTCGCCCCCATGTTGCTGCTGCTGTTCGTCAGAAAATCACCAAATTTGGTTGGGAGGTGCTCCAGCATCCACCATACAGTCCAGACCTTGCACCGTCCGACTTTCATGTGTTTGGTCCCATGAAGAAATTCTGGTCGGCCAACGATTTGCGACAGATGCGGAAGTGACATCAGCAGTCCATAGATGGCTGTACTCCAAGGAAACGGACTTCTAGGAACAGGGCATATTGAAACTGGTATCACGATGGGAGAAATGTGTTGAGAAACTTTATGACTATGTCGAAAAGTAGGTAAAAGGTGTAAGTTCATTTGTGATTTTTTGTTGTTTTAACTATTAAGCTTTTTTGTAAAAAAATTATTGTGCGTTACTTTTCGATCTGCCCTGGTATAAGCTTCTTATATTATTCAATTCACGTTTAATTTATTTGGTCTTTAATTTTAAACTTGCAAGGTTTTCAAGTATATTCTCATATTTATTATTAAAGAATTAAACCACCGAATTTCGTGGTTCCATCTTTTATTCTTTTAACTGCAGTTACATTACTTTTGCAGTCATTTTGCAAAGTTTCTGATATGTACAGAAAGGGCTACAATGAATATGCAACGCACCAAGATTACGAAATGTAGTCACCAGTGTACGAGCACACTAACATTTGTCAACGGTACACGAAATGACTATATTTTTGCCTGTCTGTCCCTGAAATAACAAAGGAGACAGAGATGATGTGCTTCTACTGCTCAGTGGATTTATTCGTTTGTTTAGACTGTCAGTTTCAATTTCAGCAACAGAGAAATGGATTGGAAGAATAAGTAATACAAAAATCGCATGGGTAGGTACATCTAACTCAGTGAATGGCGGAATACGTGCTTTAAAACATTCTTTTGAGATGACTTAACTACCAATTAGAATGCATAATGTGCACTCCACTCGATCTTGTCTTATTCGTTATCTCTCGCAAGATAGTAGCGCTTAAAGTCACATTAACATAAGCAGATTAGCTTAACTGATAAGTTGAAG
The DNA here is from genome assembly GCA_030765065.1 of Deroplatys truncata. Lineage (NCBI taxonomy): Eukaryota > Metazoa > Arthropoda > Insecta > Mantodea > Mantidae > Deroplatys > Deroplatys truncata. Next base: position 114,064,746 of record CM060980.1, read on the forward strand.
TTAACACAACTACTAAAAGCTCGTTTGTACTTCTTGGTAATGAGTAGCATGAAGGCAGCCAAATTACGCTTCCCATGGCGGGTAAAACCTCAAAATATCTTAATCTAAGCGAAAATAATACTTTAACACACATAGGATTTGGTATTTCACATGCTATTTCGCATTAAAGAAGAAAAAAAACTATAATGTATGTAAAGCAAGTAGTATGTGGAGAGAGCAGTATCGCCCGTGCCTTTCAAGAGGGACTTCAACATGTCTTAAGGATGAAGTGCAAGAAGTGTACGAATACCAAGGTTTCCGTCCACCTCGATTGGAGCGCAGGCTACGTAAAATCAGGTTGGGCAGGCCACACATAAAAGCTTGCGAAAATCTTTATCCACCTTCTATATCGCACAGGTAAAGCCGCGCTTGCAGCTAGATACTGTGGCGATTAACATTTCGTCCGGATAAACCTGGGCGACCTGCTCTCGATTGCTGAATTGTTGCATCCCCGCCTGGGTCAGGCACAGCTCGACTTGGACAAGTTACAGGCACCGTAGCTTGCCTATTTGCTTCTTTTTGTGCAACATGGCGTAGAATTTGGGTTGCAATTGTTTTATTGTATTAATATGAAATTAGCATTAATTTAGGCCATATTGAGGGAGTTACTTTAACATTCAACACTATATACAGACGAACATCTAGTACGATGCTTAGTCATTACTAACGCTAAAAGTTGAGGAAACATCCTTATCTTTTCGAGTGTCCGAAGAGATGCCCAACATAGCATGTTCATTTTGGGAGACTGTAGACCACAAAAGAGTAGGTTTTATTTGACGTTTTCTCTTTTTCGACGTTTTTTCCCTTATTGGTGCATTTTAGCTTTGTTTAGGTCTTAACTTTTTTTTTTCAACTTCGTCCTCTTTCCACCATACTTTTACTCCTCTTTCTACATTCAAAAACAACAATGATTTATACAGATTAACATAATTAAACATTGTGATGAAACATCTTATTCATAGTTTTTTGCACTGTCTATTTAATACAACCAGAATCTTGTATTTTTAAGCAAAAATGTTTAATCCTATTTCAAAAAATTACATTTACGTGTTACATGATATATTAAGTGCATTAATCTCTCACTACGATTCCATTAATGTATTAATGTATAGCAAGAGTCTATAGATAACACAATTTGCGGAGAAATGACAGACATTCCCTTTTAGCAATACTTGATTTAATCCTGTATATGCTTAATGCCAAGCATTATAGTCATTATTCAAATGTGTAAGTAAAGCCAAAATTATTAAGAATATTTAATTTGCATCAAATTTTTACGGTCTTTTTTTTCCCAGTTACTAAGATCCTTTTAGGATATTTTAGGTATTTTATAGGTTTTTTAAGGCAATTTATAGGTCTTTAACTTCCGAGACCTAATCTTTGCAGATTTCTTTTCTTTCTAAAATGCAACGTTTAAGTTATTTCACAAATAAAGTTTCAACTCCTACAAAATTTGTTGTCCTCTGAACAAAGCACTCACTATTTAAATAAATATAATTAATGGATACAAATTTGTGTGCAGTTAATTATTTGAATCACAGAACCGGGAAACGATAAATATTTTGAACGAAGACTGAGTAGCTTAAGTTTTAAACAGGTTCAGCACCTGGAGAATCATTCTCCCCGGAAAAATCACATAAAAAACATTGGGATACATGCTGGTTTATTTGAATTATAAACGCATGGAAATGTTTTCCCTGCTGGATCTGAAGAGTCTTTCATTACAGTAACTTAATATCTCCTTAATATCAACCTTTAGGGTTGGTTAATTCACTTTTCTAAAGCTTGGCAGGATCACAACCTGAATTGCATCGAACGAAACAACATATAGAGTGGCACAATTACGTCGCATGGATAACATACCAATTAGGCGCAGCAATCAACGGGCTCTGCAAACTTGACAGACTTGCGATTAGTCGCTGTGATCCGAGTGTTCAATACGCGGGCATTCTTGCCTTTAGGACGCGCAAACTCAGATACTTTAGCTTGTTGACTAGTAGCTAGATGCAGGCAAACTTGAAGAGGAATCCGTACACCTCTAATACGTACATCCCGCATACAAGGAAAACGGAGATGAATGATTCGAGTTCTAGAATAAGCATTTGCATTATTTTACTCCTTAGCCTGTCGCATAAATGTAAGACTATGAAGTATGCAACTGGGTTGTATCAGGCATACATGATGCATAATCGTTTCTAGGAACGTCATTAGCTGGATTACACCGCCTCATGTATCAGGTTATTTTCTGCTGCGGTCAAACGATGAATTTACTGTTTATGTAGGAAGAGGTGCGTAAAATATTGAACACAAATTAAGAAAAACGTAATAAGTGAACACAATATTTTACAACTGCTTTTATGCCTTCTGAGTATTTAAAATGCAAAACGGCAAAGTGCTGAGGACTCTAACTTGCTTTAACGGCCTTGGCCTAGAAGGCAATGCTCCAGAAGTTTATCCAATTTAGCTTCTGTGTGCGTGATGAAGGATAGTTTATACCCCGTACAGCACCTGCAATAGTTTTCGATATTAAATTAATTCTTCTACTTTATTTATTTTGTTCATGTCGTTAAATTTTAAGATTGCTTTTATCTTCAACAAGTTTATATATATATATATATATATATATATATATATATTGTTTGACGTCCCTTAAAACCAGCCAGCTTTACAGAAACGATGCATGAAATGATCACAATTAGTTTTCTCACATGACCTGATTCATTTGTCTTTTCAGGATAAGGCGAACACTAGAAAAATCTTATCCAGGCAACATGCTCAAAATGAGATTAGAGTCGGTTCCTTCGGAAACGTTCTCCGTTTGTGTGCTATACTCTACTGAGACCTGTTTTCAAAGCTGGGAAGGTTTCTAAGAAAAGTTTGTTATAAAAACTATGCATGGCTACTACAGCTATGATTTATTCCAGTCTCGCACCAAGAGTTTAATCATTGTAATCAGTCACATTAAATTACAGTGAATTTCACGCTTAGACATTCTTTGCAACTGCATATACTAAAAGATGCATATGTGCATTACCATTTGTGTTGCCATCCATAACTTTGTTCATGCAAGGGATCTAGTTGCTGACACAATCATCTCATATTTACGTCAACAAAGAGTTCCGTTTCATTTGGACTGAGCATATTCCATTGTTGCTGCATAATTGGACTATACTAATATCGCTATTTTACTATGGTGATCGTGATAACAGTGGCTACAACTGTGGCAACTGTCACTTTAGTTTTATTCCATTTCTTCGCGATATAGGATAAGAATACTCAGTTAAATCTTACATTGCTATTTGAGCTTAACTACACTGCATTATCAATTTTCTTTGGCAAACTCCAAAAGGCATGGCAATTTTTAACAGTTCTGAAATGCCTAATTGGAATAAAGTTACTTGCACGACTATAAAACCCTGGAAAATATGTAGCAAATACAAGAATATGCAATAGTCTTAGAGTTAATAGAAAGGTAAAATAAAATTTACGCACTTTTAAACCAATTTACAGTGAATAAGATAATTAGGAATGTTTGTAAACTTTTCGCACCAGAATCCATATTTTGCGTTGAAAAAACCGCGGTTTAGAAATACATCTCTTGCCAAACACCCAACAGCTAATCTAATTCTTGAGAGCAGAGGTGAAAAACCTAATTAGCGCCCTTAACGTTGCTAAATGCATGCTAGGTTTCCACCTCACTAGATTTGTTTTCACGTTTTTGTAAACTTATTTTCCTTTCCCGCTTATTTAAGGCCGCTCCAGTAAACTCGATGTATTTCCCTGGCCATAATTTTGTATTTGCGCAATTTTTAACAAGTCCCATCCACCCCTATTAGCTGTCCCCAAAACACTTTTAAACAATATTTACTACTAGACCACACTCAAAAGGAAAATACAATAAGTTGGACAGTAAGAGACATAGAATAAGAATGAAATGCCAAATAATCAAATTTAACTTTCAGTTTGGACAATACATTAACGAACTTGGGAGGTACCTAGAGGCAGAATTGTGCAAAATACACATTCTGAAAGATATTTTGGAAGAAAATACTAAGGAAAAAGTGTTTTAGATATGAATATTTTGAAAATGTATAACTTTATTGCGAAAGTAATAAAAACAAATAACACTGACGAATTCTGCCCAGTGTTTAACAGATGCTATTTATTTATAAATAATGGAACCACTGTTATTACTTTTAAAATCAATCACTAATGAACACACACTGTTGGTAATAATGTTCAAAAAATGCACACACATCACATAACAAAATCACATAGCATCCCTTTCTTTCAAGTTGCCGAATATTTCAATTATAGCTTCACATACTTGTGACTGGTTCTTTTTACCATTTTTTTTCACCTTCAAACTTATTTATTCATTACTTATTCTTCGTTTCCCAGCGTTTTGTTTTGTTTTGTTTTGTTTTGTTTTTGCCCTCTTCTACTGGCCATCTGGCGTTTCTTCTCCAAGCAATCCCGATATTTCTTACGAGCACTTCTCACCGACAGTAACATTCTCTGATTAATTAGTACACATTGGACACCTCCATAGTACAAAATGGGGTGCAATAATTGACTCTTCATGCATGTTTTCTATCAAAATCGACTTATTTATGGAACCACCCTCCACTGCAGCATTTCCTTGAGACAGTATAAGACAAAGCTTTATTACTTGCTACAGTTCAGAGTTATTTTTTGATTTTTTGTTTTCGTCAATGTCCCAGCCAAAAAATAAAAAAGTCTAAATCCATATCGTCACCAGATGCTGAGATATATTCCTTGAATTTAGTTTCCAAAGCTTCCTTTACTTCATAACACATACGTATTGTACTTTAGCCGTATCAGCTACATTTTCAGTTATTCTAATAGCTTCCTGCAATGTTTCCAACATATCCAAGAGTTTCTTCACAACTGCCACTAACATTTTCTGACATTCAAATTTAAAACCAAGAATCTCCCTTTCTGCCACTCTTGTTTGAGTGCCTTCTTTGTACTAAATGCAACGAAGAGTTTAGCTGCCTAAATCAAGTTTGTTAGTTTCTGTAGATCAAACAAAATCTGACTATATGAGTGGCAATTGATATTTTACTATGCTTGACAAAGAGATTCATTAAACTTTTTAAAACTTCACGCAGATGGGAGTACAAAAATGGAATAAGCAGTTTATTACTTTGAAATCGTCTGAGAAATACCTCACACTCCAAAGAAATTGTTTTACAGAATGCTAGTTTGCATTTTACTAAAAGTGTTGGATTTCTTCATTTATGCTTTTACAAGATTTCTTTCTGGCGACTTATCACTTACAACATACAACCTTGATATGGTCAAATACTTCTAAGGCTCGCTCCAGACAAACAACGTTTTCAAGTCATGTGCTGTACAATATTTTAGTGGGAACACTTTACTGTCAGTCACAGCAATGAACTAGACACGATGAGCAGAGTCTTTGAATACATAATATATGTTATGCAGGAATGAGTTAAGAACAGCCATCAGACCTGTTTTAACAACCCCATTGATTACATGCAAACCAAACACCCAGATTCAGTATCTCTTTTCCATCAGGATTTTCCTGCGTCCATTTTCACTTGAAGCTTTCTGAGAAAACTTAAGTTCACATTAGACCCACCCATTGACCTGCATTAAGCTTTTTTTTTTTTTTTTTTTTTGGAAGATGCTGCAGTCCATTATTAAATTTCTGCAGCAGATCTTGGGTAATGGTGTCACCCAGAAAAAACAATGCTCCAAATCTAGAAACAACTTTTTGAGTGTTGATACCGAAACAACTGGTGAGATCCATTTGTTCTTTTTGTATCAATTTAGTGACTCGTGAAAACAATATACACTATCCTCACACGCGTTCAAATTGTATATGAATAACTCGCATAAATATGAGTAAAACTCACCAACAAAATCCTGCTTGATTAATCACACAAGAACACTTACTTTCACCAAAGGCTCTAATGGAATTACACTATCTGGAAATTTTAACAGCGCAACGTCCTTGTATATTTACTATCAACAGCTTTTAATACCCTAGAATTTCTGCTTGGCTCTTTCATCTTTTTTTTTTTTTTTTACTTTCTCTACTACGTATAGTAAGTAGGGGAAGTATTGCATTCCACCCAAAAATTCAATACCGATATTTCACCGGAAATATATGTTTTGAGACCCCCTGAATCCAAAAAAAGCATTTTTGGAAACATGTCCGGTGTGTGTGTGTGTGTGTGTGTGTGTCTGTGAACAGCATAACTCAGAAACGAACAGTCGGATAAACACCAAACTTGGTATTTAGGTTCAGCATCTTCCAGAGATGCGACACGAAGGTTTTCAAGAAAATCCCCCACCCCAGATTACCCTTTACATGGAACATTTTTCGAAAATTTTAATTCTCTCAAAAATGGCTCTAATGATTTTTATTAAAATATCATGTTTAAGATATTTTCATGACAAATAAAATGTATATCTTGAATTTTCTGGGAATGCCTCCAAAAGTATTCTTCATTGTGAACGACATTTGCATAACTAGTAAACCATAAGAGATAAACAAAAGTTTACTACACAAAAAATGTAGATCGCGTTATGCCATATACATTTGTTTTGTTGAGTGAACCATTTTCGAGATATTGCTTGTTAGTCCTTTAAATTTTTCAATACTTATTTTCTCAAATGGGAATTCGTTATTCATTTTTTTGTCTTGGATATGCAAAGAGCATTAATCTGTGGCAAAGAGAGTGATGCTGCACCTAGCAACCAGCTATTAAGATATATGACGATGCTTAAAGGCTACTATATTTCTATATTACCCGTGCAATTACAAAACAAGTGGATCATAGTACGCCTTAAGCGATAGTCAAATATTTTTAGAACTGGTCCCTATGTGTAAAATGTAATTCTCTTTGCATGTCAAAAGATCGTTTCTGCAAATGTTTATCTCGATTAATATGAAATAGATGGAAAATAAGATTTTGTAAAAATAGTTTGCACAAGAGTAGAGAAAGTCATGTGAGTGTAACACATCAGATATTTTTAATAAGAGATGGTAGAATGTACAGACTTTCCGCTGTCTATCTTTCCCAGTCTTTACTCTTTCTGTTGAACTTTTACTAAATTTGACATCAGCATCAGCAAAAGATCAATGTTCAATTTCTACAATTCTTGCTTCTGTTGAACTAGCACTAGGTTTGATAAAAATGATGTCAATGATTATCTTGATTTAATATTCTTGAAGATGAATAATGCCTGGCGTCCAATATTGCTGTTTAAACTTCTTTCTGCACACTTTACAGTAGGCTTCAAATTCACTGTCCGGTACATCACCAAGCTATTTCACAAAATCTGGTTTAGCGATGAATCCAGGTACAGATAGCTGATTTTTTTTTTAAATTTATTTTCTGTCACCACCCCCTCTCAACTCTTAAAATTTTTGCGAAGAGGCAGCAAATCTCAACAAAGTCTGATGTTGGAGTAAATAAATCTGAAACTGCACTCACAAAAAGGTGACCTTTCTAACATGTGATGGTATGTGTGTGTATCAGTCCTCTACATTTAATTTGAAACTCATCACTTCAAGGAACGGGAGGGCATTTTATGGAGCAAAACATGTTGTAATCCTCGTCTTTAATATTCAGTTTTTCATCAGTATGAATTACCACACACGTGATAACTTTGAACCAATTTCCCAGACACACGCTAATGTTTTTAATACTCCCCTGACTTAGTCTGACCATTTTGCAATTCCCTGACTTTCCTTAACTTTCCAGGTCGCTGAGAATCCTGCGTTTGCTTCACCTCGTACACTAAATATGCATTGCATTTAATAATTACTTATAACGCTTATGTAACAAAGCGTTCATATTCATCTACCGGAAACAGAGCGCTCAAACTGTCAAGACAGCACTTCAGCAGTTTTCAGAAAATACTCCTATTGATAAATACCAGCCTAAATAATATGGATTCACAAAGTACCTGTCCACCCATTACCAATTCACAGGTGTCCCTTGAATAGCAAGCATTCTGTTCGTATTATTCTTCTATCCATAATACTGATACTTTGTTCAGTTTTCACTGCGACTTCATTAATGTGATTTAGTTCACTTCTCATTGTCACTTCACTAATATGACTGAGTTCAATTTTCATTCATTTAGGGTTAACATAAAGGTGACACAAGAATTCAGGATTCTTCTCAAAATATTGTAATTTATTACTTAATTTTTATATGGCCATAAAATACACACAGAACCTTCGCAATATATGTATGTACAAGGACTTGTACTATCACATTTGAGTGTATCAGTAAGTTTGTTGCTTTATTAATCATCCTTAGTCTTACACCAGTCGTATTTCTCTGAAGATGAAATCATCTTCAGCAAGACATTGTTTTACATCATATATGAATGAAATTCCAAGCATGGTGTGATATTCATATTAGTATATTGAACCACCAGAATTGTTCCAATGGATTTAATTTTAGCCCATCTCTGTTATGTGTCGTTTGTGCATTCATCATGGAGAAAACTCTTTGCACACATGCATTATGGGCAGGTGAACAGAAATAGAATTGGGCAATCTTTTATAGTTCTGAATATTGCTCACTATTCTTACAAGAATTGAATATGTTCACCCATTTGTCAATGGCAGTTTTTTTGAATGAAATTAGTGTCAGAGTCGGGCTCGTTCAGTTTTTCTTTCACAAAGTTTATTAAATACATTGATTGGTTAAATGCTAATGAGTCATCAACTTTGTAACCATTTTCAATAAGTATTTAACAGTACCTTCTACATACCCACCCCAAGTTGGTCTTTCCTTCAAAAGCTACCACTTGAAACACTTTAGGTTAGTGAAAGAATGTAAACACCTTTGTAAATAATCGAGACGAGTGATGCAGTAATTTTTTTGCTTCTTGTTCAAAAGTCGTTAAAATGTCTCAGTAATCTATTTCTTCAAAAAAAAAAAAAAAAAAATCTTGCAAATTAAGAGATTCAAAACGCGATCTTTCAATTGCAGGAAATATATTTATCCATCAAATCTTTGAATGATACAGCAAATCTTGTAAGCAACACTCAGTCACAGAATTCTCTAATATATTGACTCTGATGGTATAGATTGAAATCTTAATAATTAAGAGTTTCTACATCAACACTTGACATTAGTACCAGCACGTAGTGTGTTGTGCACAATATGTAACTATCATACTCTCTTGCGCTAGTTATGGTAGCGGCGGTACAAGTTGGCTATGGTGCAGCACTAAATTTGCTACTGAAATGCAAGAACAGATTTTCATTATTCAGGACATTTGACGATGTGGGCGGGACTCTTTACAATATGTTATAATTCAGGAAAATCCCGTTTTTTCAGGACGTATGGCAACCCTACTGTCACTTCACTTTTCCTCGCACGATTGCTGTGAGATGAATCGCGCGCGAAACAGCTCTTCTTCCTTTAGGTTCATTCACTGGGGCGTCGAACACATGGCTTTTCCAAACGCTCGCAGTAGCAGATCTCGCTATACGTCACAACTGTCATCACAAACACACTGAGTAACCAGCACTTTATGTCGTATCAAAAATAGCTATTTCACTCACTCATGAGCATGCTCGCTTACAACCTACACGAGCGGGAGCTTCTGGATGTTCGCGGAAGGCGAAGGGGAGAGACTTCTAGAAGAATCCGGTTATCTTCCATAGCGTTTCTGGTGTTTATGCTGGGTGAGAGTGAGCACTACTGTACTTATTTCTTCAACCGCTCAGCCGATCGGGAGACTTACATGCCATAAGCTTGGGTCATTATTGAGTTACAATGTATTAATTGCTACAAATGCTTGTAAATAAATTACTTCAGATTAAGCAATAGGGACTTGGTTGCATACTAGATGAAGAATGATACTCAGCTATTTATATCGTAAGTCGGTTTATGTTAGTATTGAGATCCCCCCCAAAGGAGAACCATATTTTCAGATGTGTAACATAGATGATGCATGAAAGTAAACTTCAAATCTTAAAAAGCTAAAACTACAACAAAGCATATTTTGGAAATAGCATCTGCAAATACTTGCTAGCAGTGCGCCAGAGCACTTTCGGACGCTGCAAAATCGCAGCCCTGTTCGCGATAGCGTTCAAAACCGTCCTCTTTCGCGGCAATGTCCCGTTGCCAACGCAGCCGAACACCAATATATCTATACTCATTGCAAATTCACATACAACCTTAAACATTATGGTATTAATTAAAAAGTATATTTTTCTATCCACGATGCGTTATATACAACATATTTTTGCTTAAAAATTATTTCGAATTTAGCAATGAGTAATAGTTTTCTATATGTTACACACATGTGTAAAGCGTATTAAGATGTCGGCAGCACGGAGGAATAAATTCATAAGTGGCGACGAACTCTTGGGAAGGAAAAGGGGGGGGGAAATTGCAAACTTTCAAGCTATTTTCTGTGAGACAATGCACTTGGAAAATTTAATCATACAGCATGGAATATTTCGAAAACGGTAATCCTTAAAGAAAAAAAATATCTTATGTGATACATTCACATGAGTTTCCCTGGCCTCTATCGTTTGTTAGTGGGTATACAAACTATTCTTACTATAGTTTATTTTTCTATCTAATACATTTTAATCCAAATAAATATTTGCAGAAATAGCTGCCTTACACATTTCGTCGTAAATACAAAGGGTACACAGATAGTCAAATGTTTTGTAACTGGACATCTCTTTCTACACAATAGCGAGAAACGCCTGAATGTTGACAGTACTTTAAGAGAATGACCAAGTAATGAACAATTCGAACCATTAATAACGGATATCGCAGAAATGGCTTATACCACAAAAAACTTATTTGAAATAAATTGTGTGTTTTACAGAGATCTACATTTTTTGTGTAGTATGTTTTCTACTATCGCTTAACGTTTACCAATTATACAAGATTATACAAAATTCCTTCATAGTACTCCAGAAAATTGAAGACATAAATTTTGTCATGTAAATATCTTTAATATATAATATTTTAATCAAAATCGTCAAGTTATGTTTCAGAAAATCAAAAATTTTGAAAAATGTTCCATGTAAAAATCCTCGTGTCGCATATCTGGAAGATATTAAACTTAAATAGCAAGTTTGTACTCATCCGGCTTTTCGTTTTTGAGTTATGCTGTTCACAGACAAACAGACAGACACAGGCGGACTTGCATACGACCTTTCTCTAAAAATTACTTTTTATTCGGGGGCCTCAAAACATGTATTCCCGGTAAAATCTCGATATCGAGTTTTTTAGTGGAATGCAATACCTTCTCTACCTACTACGTACGTGGTAGAGAAAGTATAAATCACACAAATTATGTATTACGAGCGCACACGTTTCATAAATTGTTGTCTCTCTAATGTTTTCCTAATTACAGAAAATCCAATTTTAATCAAGGGAACTCCAAGAGCTATTCACACAGAAAATTCGAGATATACATTTTATTCATCTCAGCATTTCAAACATGATATTTGCATCAAAGTTGGAGCCATCTTTTAAAGAAAATAATAAACGCGCGTGCTTTTCTAAACATGTTTTCTTTTTTGGGGGGTGGGGGAAGGCGTTTAGTAGGCCAAGGGTTTTTTTTTTTTTTTTTTTTTTAGGGGGTAGAGTACATTAGGTACTTCCTTACTTAGCATATGTAACCGGCAGAGAAAGTAAAAGGTTGAAAATACAATTCAGCGAAACAATGAACATCAAAGGCAATGTATCATCATGTGGAAAGTTTTGAAGCCTTAAGGCAACTTGCTCCTTTCTTCGTCTTAGAAGTGCGACCTGTTGTGCGACGACGTAACGCAACAATTTAGCCTCGTTGGGTTGGGATAGCAATGTCCCAAACCTTGACTGGAATAAGAAGGCAAAGTGTACTAAAAACCATCATTGCAGGTTTTAATACTCCCAAACACAATTTCGTCTTTTAACGGTTTTATTAAAAATTAAGACCTTCTTCATTCTTGTATCTTGGGATAAATATAGAGAGTCAAAAAACTACGAACCGGCTGCGCGGTGTTTTTCCTGTCCGCGTCCTCGGCACTCGTTGCCGTCTGCCCCTATCATAGAAAGGCGCGGATGAAACCATACATTTTTGAAACTACTTTTAAAGGCTTTACTTACCAACTTTATGAAAGGAGATGCTGAAATTGGCCACCGTCGTTGTCCATACATTTTTGGCATCACTTTAGGAAACTATTTATCACTCGCCGTAGTTCACATTGAGAAATGCTGGCAATTTCCTGGCGGATATTTTGTTTTAATTCTTCCAGGGTGTGTGGGTTTGTCTTGTACACTTTATGTTTTAAGTTACCCCAGATAGAAATCGCAGGGGGTTAGGTTGGGGGACCGAGGGGGCCACACATCTCTACTAATAATTCTGCCCTCAAACACAGTTTCAATTGGAATTAATTGTTCTTCCACACAACCCGTGTGTTGGACAGGGTGGGAAAGGAAGAATCAGACGACTGAAAAATTCAATACCATAGCCGGGATCCCGGCCACGGAGACAGGGAGATCCGTGGTTTAAGTCCCAGCTATGGCATTGAATTTTTCAGTCGTCTGATTCTACCTTTCCAACCCTGTCCAATACACAGCTTGTGTGGCAGAACGATTAATTCCATTAAGTGACCTAATAGGGTTGAAACTATGAAGCCTGGGACTTAAAGTACTTGCATCATTGTAGGTCGCCATTGGGATATGTCATCTCAATTCAATTTGAGATCTCCTTGTGGTTTACTGGGGAAAATGTGAATCAGTTCGAAAATTTAATATGGCGCCGGCATGTTGCCATGGTAGCTTAGTGGTTAGAGCAACCGGACGGAGACCGTAAGATCCGTGGTTCAAATCCCGGCTATGGCATTAAATTTTTCAATCGTCTGATTCTAGCTTTCCCACACTTTCAATTGTTCTCATCGAAATATTGGCCGTATGAGCTGTTACGGAGTCTTGTTGAAAAAAAGGCAAAACCACGCTCCCTGTCAATTCTCTTAGAAAGTAGGGCAAAATTGTATTCACGTATGTACGGACGTCAACTGTTGATTAAAAAAAAATGTGCCCTATAATCCTTTCTCCGCTCATGGAGCACGTACACCAATTTTATCGTCATGAACGGGTAGGTTTGTCAGAGCTCCAATAATGATTATTTTGTGTACACACATATCCATGAAGGTGGAACCAAGCCTCGTCCATGAAAAATATTAAATATGGGTCTATTTCGCCATTGTGTACACTATTGGGACTTCACTCACAAAATGTGCGTCTAATTACAGGATCACCTGGTTGAAGAGCATGTGCCACAGTTATTTTATGTGGTTTTAACTTCAGCAATTTGGTAGCTCTTCGCGCAGAGCCATAAGAAATGCCTGCCTGTTGTGAAAGACGCCCAAGTGATTTTTGGGGGGGGGAATTCTCCAAACGATGAAAGATGTCTAATGTTTCTTCGGTAAGAACCGTACGCCGTCTTTTAGATTTCTTAGCCTAAACACTTCCTGTGACCTGAAATATATTGTAAAGTTCATGGATTGTTGTACGGCCTGGAACTTTTACGACTCGTACACCTGGAAGTCTTTCTGCAAATCGTACTTTCACTTGGCGAGCTGAGTTAACACTACGAATCATAAATAAACATGCATTGTACAGTAGGAAACATATACTGAGCCCTAATATACTTTGTGACCAAGTACAGGACAAAATAATAAATAACTCGTAATAACTGAACTACATCACATCACCGTCAACTCAATACTGCACGTCACACTGCAGAGCAAAACCACGTCAACAGCGTGACCTTGTTTATAGCAGCACTGCGTTATGTTTCCACACGCCCAGTGGAAAAACACCGCGCAACCACTTCGTAGTTTCTTGGCTCTCCCGTTACTTCGGGATGGTTTTTCTTTTCATAAAGACGTACAAGGAAACGTCAAGTTTTTTTTTTGCGCAGCAGAAAGCCAGTTTCCTAAAGGACTGAAAAACGTAAATATTCCTAACTTATTAACTTGTGTGTTCACAAGTATCAACGCAATTCTTATCGTTTTTCTGCGTCTTTGTCGTAATTCGCTTCCGCATTGTATAGGCAGAGTGAACCAAAATAAAATACAAAATTACCGGATACATCAATGTTCTGTGATCAATTACACTGTAACAGTTCAACATATACGTAGATGAATATATGCGTTTCTTTACACTTCCAATAAATGTACATTAATTTAATATGCATTTTTTAATTTTTTTCTGTGCTCAATTTATGTTTATCGACAACGTTGAAAACTAATTTGTGGCAGCTCGACAGAGGAAAATGAATGAATAAAGTAGAATGCTATAAAGGCCCACTCTCAAGTGCAGTAGCAAGTAAACCCAGTCACATTCAGATATGCATCTAAAGCATACAGTCGTAGCTTGATTGTCAACTGCAATCTGGCTTAGGTATACTGCACGCTCTACGGCACAGTAATGCATGCTGCCTGCAATACTAGGTGTACGCTGCTTCCACGTTACGATTCAGTTGTTATTGCAGAAACAGGAGTTATTGCTTTCAGCTTTTTTCTATTTTATTCCTTTCCTCTGGGATCAAGAATTGTTTTAGTATTACTTCATGCGTTTGACTACTGTTACTTTACTCTATTTTCAGGTCACGAATAGAAAACTACCACGCAATTTGTTTCCTAGCGCAAGGAAATTTCATAAATATTGTTAGTTATTTTCTTAAGCACTTATTTGCGTTGAGTGCACATGCTAGTTATTTAGAAGAATACTGATGAGATGGCAATAGCCATGGAAAAAGTAGGATGGCTTTATGCTTTTCTTAACTAGTAAAAACTTGTTCGCAAGCTTAGTACTCTCTGTAGTAGTACTAAGCTTACCTAGTAATCAAGGCGTTTTGATGAAATCGCGAGAAAATTCTATCGAGATAACAAACGCCGAAAAATATTTTATGCCTCATCGCCAGCGTAAGAGATGTTAGAAAAGGGGGCGGGGATCTTCAAACGCAATAAATCTCATATTTAATTACGATGGAGTAAACACTAACTAGCTACTACCAGCCAGTTCAATTTGATCACATTCTGAAAATGTTAATATAACAAAAGACAGGAAAATGATAAAACCACAATCACAAACTCATGGGAATAGGCGAACATGATCTTCCGTTTTATTCGTCGAAAGTAGTACGAGGTATAAGTGAAACAGTCTAGAGATACTCCAGTGGGATTAAATCACACTTTTCACGACTGAAACAAAATGTATTAGAAGTATATGATTGCAATAATAAAGACACTAACTGTACGCTGACCACTTAAATAGAGGCCAGCCACCACAACTCTTCTCTTTCACAATCTTAGGGAAATGTTTATAAGATGAGGAAACTTTTGGAGCTGTCACAGAGCAGTGATCCAGTCTGATTATTGTTAAAACAATTTTGACATTATTAACAGAATTACAGGAGCTATAAGAAATCCGTTGGATACCTGTAGGCTACAGCTAGAATAATTATAATCACATGATGAACTGATGGCGATATCCATGATTAGGCTGGAGTTCATTTCCTTCCATTATATCGTTAGGAATTAGTAGTGAAGTAGTTTTCTATAGTGCAAGTGCTCACATTTTTCTTGTAATTTAACTGAGCAGAGTGAATGTTCGTTGTTGGAAACGAAGGTTTATTTTCCTCTAGGCTGTTCAAAAATTACATTTCACAACATTCAAAGATAATGGAGCTGTATAAAATGATATTCCCGAAACTAAAATTACTACATACGAAAGGATGGACATGATATTCCTGGTCAGGAATATCCATCGTAAACGGAAAACGTGTTTGGAGAAAGGATTGTTGTCTGCTCTCAGTTTTTGATTGGTGTACTTAATCTTTTGCACAAAGGAAGAGAATCCGTGTATGGCGAACTCGATTCAGAAAGTACGCCCTTCCAGCATCATTTGTAAACGTGGAACAGGAGATATTGAAAGATCACCCTATTACAGTCTGCCAAACTGGATGAAGTTCAATGGAACGTTCGTTACCGATTCATAGGACATGAACCGGATTCGCTGGAATGAATGCATCTGCTCATCAATTTGAAAATGGGTCATTCATTAGCTTCCCGGCCTTTTTTTCTTTTTTCACGTGAGCAAGTTACAAAAGAAAATCAATGTTATATAGATAAATGAATGTTGTCTCCGCATACTTCGTACAAGAGTCGTCGAAATGTTTAAGAGAGAGTGCTGGCAACAGCGCAGGGCAAAATCTAGCCTGGTGCGACTGTGAAAATGTACTACAGTACCTTTCAAATGGGAAGAGTTTTCTCTCCAGCGAATCGGGCGCTGTTAATACATTGCCATTTCGTTACCCGACTCTCTTCACATTTCCCTCTCATTCGCACACTGTTTAGTGCAAAGCAACCATCTCGCGAGACATGTATGGTTTGCCTACACCTGTCGTCCTCCATAGTCTAGGGGTACCATGCTAGCCTTAGTTCCCGAGGTCGCCGGTTCAAATCCGGCGGAGGGCAACGGACTTTCCTTCGGAAGGGAAGTAAAGCCGGTGTCCCAGACGTAGATTTACGAAACGTAAAAGAACCTCAAACCCAATAAAGAGGCCTCTGAGCTGAATTCCGTTCTTTTACGCCAATATAGAATGGGACGCTATGGGGCACAGTAGTTAAAAAGTGTCCATAAATAAAGATCAATTTAATTAATGTTTGCCTACGCCACTCGCGTTAGCATTAAGTTACAGAGCAATTTTGAAATTACTCGAGTTGATTTCTATCTTCCTCGTTGTTGCATCTTTTAAAAATATGCATACCCTAAAAATAATAATTCGAACCTGGCTTCGCAATGTCTACCTCTTTAATTAGCCATTAAGTGCATCGTTTAAGGCCATTGCACGAATTCACGCTTGTTCTGTTGCTACTTAAAACAATCGATCACTGAAATTAAGTATTTGAACTCTGAAGGGTAACCATAAGACCAGCTTTCAAGTAATAAGCATATCACGGCTGACGTTAGCATGGTAAGCAGAATGCTGAATCTGGAGAAGGGGGCCGTGGGCTCTCGTCTTGAACAACAGAGTGAGGAAACACACAATTTCCTAGTAATTGTTTTCAATATAATTCCTTTAGCACCATCCTGGCAATAGTTTGCATTACAACAATACGTAATTTCAAATATATCTATATATGCGGGTATGTTTGTTCATTTGTATTATGAAAACTATTTGAAATAAAAAGATGTGGTTTTACGGTTGTGTTACAAACATTACCCTCTACCTTCCTCGTGCGAGAAAGGGTTAATTTTTGAGAAATTAGAATATCTGGACCTAGCGTAAGTAGTGTTTATTACTGTGCGGTCCAAATCTCTTGACATTTCGTGACAACTAATACGGAGTGACTGCGCGGTTGCCAAACTTCACTTCGGTTCGTCAGAACGTTACACGTTTGTTATGTCATCGCAATGTTCACTTAAAGATTACAGAAAACAAGAAAAAATAGAATAATAGAAATGCAATACACAAATAGAAAAATAAAACCCATAACTTTCTATGCTCCTTTGTATCCAAGTGGCACTGCTAATGGGCATATCCTCATCGTCCTCGATATCGTTTATCATAAAATTAAAAAAGCACTATGCCGTACATCCTTTTTCGAAATTGTCCAGGTTTGTCACTCTCTTAGGTAAGCGTAAACAAGTCTCGACGATGTAAACAATTTTGCGGCTCCCTCTAGGTGCGCCTTTTTCGCTTCCCTACACACACGTGGAACAGTTGATGTACTTAATGAGCACGCTTCAGCCGTAAGTTCTTGATATTTCGTAAAGTTAAGACTTTTGCGGTTTTCTTCATTGGCATACTTTTTAAAGAAATTATACACACTGAAGACAACAGCCCTAACCCCACTGCTATATCCACTGGTACTACTGGGTTTACTAAACGAAACTTTTATGAACGAGTTAACTAGGACAAATCCTATCCTTCTAATAACCGAGTACACCGCAGTTGAATTCACAACTGAGTCGCTTAACCTTCCAGCAAGCATGCTGTAAAAAGTACACCAGCAGTATTTTTGCTTTGTCAATGTTTTAACAATGCTTTAACAATGTTTTAAGCTTGAGATGTCGCGTCATTGGTGCAGTGAATTCCATTGTTGATGCTTCCCCGAGAATGTGAAGAACAATTGCCGAACCTTGCTTAAAGTTCTCAGTTGGATTATTCTTTATATGGCTTTTTCTTTTGTAGTGCGTTCCAAGTACGAAGTGTTGCTTGTTGTAAAACGCTCAATTCTCTCTTCTCTTGTAACGGATTCATGTTTGTTCATTTGTATTATGAAAACTATTTGAAATAAAAGCTAGATACTGCGGCCTCCAACGCGTCGACAGAATCGATGTGAGGACGCGGGTCAACTGAGTGGTTCAGCACATGGACGGCTGCATCCCAGTCTACCTCATATGTCCAGTCTGGGCTGCCCAGGGCTGGCATGTCAACGTTGGAATCAACCACAACGGGGTCATGGTCCGAATCCAGTTCGTTGACCGCCGAGAGATCTAGATGAAATGGAATGTTTTTGGTGATCATGATGTCGAGAACATCCGGCCTGCCGGAAGACACGTAGGTCCTCTTGGTCCGTGCGCGATGGGGTTCGGGTCTCCGCTGATGAGGTGCTATAGCCCGCGGCCCCTCTGGTTAGAAATTAGGCTGTGCCAGTGCCCATGCTTAGCGTTGAGGTCATCTGCAATGCAAACCACGGGGTGTAGGTTTAGAAGGGTAGTGTAGTCTTCTTCATAGAAGCGATGATCAGGAGCGTCATAGGTCGCTATCAGCAATGTGTCTAACCCGCCAATGGCAAGTCGTATGGCGCAAGCTTCCACATACTGTACGGGAGGAAGAGGGACAAGTGCATGTGTAATGTGATTTCGAATGAAAATTGCAGTACCGTCCCATGTCGGCCGATACGATCTGACCAATGGGCGACGCAACTTGGCAGCGAAAATTTAATACCAGCAATTAAATGTGTTTCGCAGACCATTAGAAGTCAATTCCGTAGGAATGCACAAACTCAAGAACGTTGTGGTAATGCTCCCTTACATCGTTTGCGTTCCAAAACGCAACTCGCAATGGCCTTCGAACAAGTCTGGAGGCCATTACGTGGCGGTCGGGCACAGAACCTCCAGCGTTTCAAGCAGGACTCTGTGTTTCTCCATGGGGCTTAACTACGGGCTTGAGATCTGCCGCTTGCAGTTTCGAAGCGCTGGGTGGGCCTTTTTTATTGCAGAGCCGCAGGACTAGGGCCCGGAATTCCTCAAGGTCTTTAAGAAAAATAGTATCTGCAAAGGCGGATAATGAGGGCGATGGAGTGGTATGGAGCGCGGGTGCTGTGCTGGCGGTTTTTGCCGTCGCCGCTGGAGCAATGACTGGTGGGCATATTGCCACCGTCGGCATGGATTTGATGGTCTGAGGAGTCGCGGTCTCCGATTGGTCCGGCTGGTTTCCCTGTGCGGCACTTTTCTTACCGTAAAAGCCAGGGTGGGCCTGTGCAGTGCCTTAGGTGCATGGGTTCCAACCTGGTGTGCGAGCGACAAGCACCCGAGGAGCACAAATGTGCCACTGCTGCCAGGACCACTTTAGCGTCTACAAGGGCTGCGTGGTGAGGCAGAGAATTATAGAGAGCCGCCGACGGGAATACCCGGAAACGGCAACAGTACGCCCTGGAGTTTCCTTTGCGGCCGCTCTCAAGAAGGCCGAGACGACACTCCAACGATAGAGAAGGACTACCTAGTCGACGCGCGATCCTACCTTTAGCGAGAGTTGATACGTATATATCCTTCTGCGTGTAAGCAGAAAGGAGATAGAGTGGGGGAAAGGAAAGGAGACATTTTCTTTGATTTACGCTGGTGCAGATTTGGGATTGCATTACAGACGTTGCTTCATGTGCAGGACTTTGAGATTATATGCTTAAAGAACATTTGTTCTCTTTGTAATACGCTGGTTTGTATATCATAACTAATATATTACTGGAGGCAAATAATAATAATAATAATAATAATAATAATAATAATAATAATAATAATAATAATAATAATAATGATGATGATAATAATAATAATAATACATTTTCGCTTTTACTTTTATTCCGATTTTGGCAGTGGCTCTATTCCTTCCATATAAGTTTCGGAACCATCTCCTGAATCATTCTCGGCGGTATTAATGACCACACGGTCCACTAAACTGTCTGTTCCGCCACCTTGGTTTCGTAAATATTTACGACGTCACACAACAATATTCTGACAATAATTACGTTTGTTTTTTCCTGTTCACAAAGGCCGATCTGATTCAATATTAAATAAAACGAAGTACTTCTGCCACAACTTGAACACTACCGTCACTGTCCATACCGTGACTGAACCGTAATAACATTGGTATGTGAAAATGGGCCCGTTCTTAGCTGAAAATGATCCAATTAATGCCTGTTCCGCTTGGAGAGAAAGGCACGTGCATAATACAATGAAAGGGGCATCTTCCCTCTCCCGCATCGGCTGTGGCATTTCTCAGAAACGGATATTTGCACCACTAAATAAAGCCTTTATGAATTAGCTCTAACTATATGCAACCATTTTATAGGTATATAAATAACATTAAATAACCCTTCCCCCCCAAAAAGCTTAAACTATGCCAATGTTTTGGAAACTAGTTGTAGAAGAGCAAGAATACGACACCCATGCTACGGACAACGCGCGCATTTGTTTACATTGCAACAACTCTCGCTGGTCAAGGTATAGCGGGAACACAATATGACAACACTGCAACACTGCCATTGGTTGACAGTCTCTTAGGCTCAAGGACAGACATAATCTCGTTTGAAAACAACCTTAGTCATGAGCTTTCTTAGCCGCGACGGAGGGAAACAAACATCTGGTTCAGCAGCTATATTACAATATTTTGAGAAACTCGAAATGCATAAGCCTGAAGAAACATCTGAATAACAAATCTACAGCTATTTCACATATACATTTGTTGTCTAAATCCCATAGACGAGTTTTGTTCTCAATGTGACGAATAAAATCTGGGAATGCTCTTGGGAGAAAAACTAACGAAAATAATTGTTTTCATAGTGATTGCATTAGAAAACAAAGACATTGATTGGATCAGTTATATCACACACACACACACACACACACACACACACACACACACACACACACAATAGACACAATACCGAACTATGGAATTATATTGATCAGTAACCAACACTGAGCAACTAACCTACCTAAGCAGATGGTACAGGAAAGTGACTACGCAACTAAGGCAATCTGTCCAGCATCACTGTGTGTACAGTTAAAGAACCACCTGCAGTGTTCTTCTTCTTCACTATCAAGGATTAGGCTTGAATCCTGTTCCGCCTTCACTTCAGCCATCTTTTCCTTGGTCTTCTTCTGGTTTGTATTTTATTATTTGTTTCACTCTTTTTTCATTTCCCATTCTTTCATATGTTGTATCCATTATTGTTTATTTTCTCGCATACGTTCATTAATGGAAAATACTTTTAATTCTGCTCTTATATCTTCGTTTTGTATTTGATCCAGTATTGCACAACCTTTTACTACCAGCAGTAGTGTAAACGAAAAAAAAAAGTCCACTTCCACCAAAACTCAATAGCAACAAAAATATATGGTGAATGAAGGGGACTACACTACTAAGGTCAGCTGGCATGTACTGACTCAAGTGAACAAAGGAACTTAACCGTCGCGATATGACCAAGAAGCTAGCTCCGTTTGTTGCACACTGAGTATATCCACTTACTTTAATTAATGAGATAAATACCTAATACTATTTTTAAAATTAGATGCATTACTTTTAGACACGTTGCATATCTATCTTTTGTAGGTACTTTAACATGTAAGAGAAACGAAAAGCATGCACAAAAGCATTTCACGATTTTCATAGTAGTTACAGAAAGTGCCGAGGTCACAAATGTGACAGCACTATCTTGTTTGTCACGCAGCTACCTACATAATTCCACCACTATTTTAAGCATTTTCATTACGAATATGCAACAAAATCTATTTTATAAAAACTGAAACGTTTCCTTAGCAGATATTTGTCATGAATGGGCATTTCGTATAAAGAGTACATTTCGGAATAAACTCTAGCAGGTTTAGATTCTCTAAGCTTATCGTTATGACTAATTAGTAACTAAAAGCTGTAACTACCCACTGTAACTAAGTGTGTGTTTGGGATAAATATCGATAACATTTTTATGAATATTACAATATCGCTTATACAGACTGTGCCGCAGAAATCACGTCTGTTGGTTTCTTGAAGCTTCGGAAACGCTACACGTAGAATTATCTACCTCACTGCGCTTTATCCGCCAACGGTGCAGAACCAGTGAATGCCACATGAGGCATAGGTACTGCTCGTTTAATTTTAAAGACAAGACTCTCGTCTGGAAACGGGTTAATGAGGATTCCTATCAGCGGTTCCCCCTTCTGTTTGACGGCGCCAACTTCAGCACCAATTAATATACACTTCATTTCACGGCATCCACACTTTGAGCAGCAACGGAAATAGAGGAACTGACTGGAAACGGAAGGAGGAGTGGGGGACGCAATACAACCATGACTTCCACATGTGTAACCACTTAACTTCAAGGAATCAATGTTGTCAGCTTGACATTAATTTCCCACGGGCGACATATACTGATTAAAATCAAGAGCCACCGATGATGCAATCTGGAAATGTCCATTTCATAATTTAGGAGGGACTGACATGCCAAAAACTCAACATTTCCAATTTTTCAGAAAAGTGATTAAAAACGGTGTTATACAATTTTCATGATCGGCAGTCTAGAAGGGCAAGCATATCTTTCAATTTATATGGACTAGAATGCTCTCATTTTTAGCTTTAAAGAACTAATCGTATTTTTCCTATTGTACTACATCTTTGACAAGTTTCAAATTTAGTGTAACTTTATTTTTAATCGCTGTTTTCTCAAGTTACATTTTCTGGAATGAATCTAACAAAAGGTTACATAATGAATTTATTTGGAACCTTCAGTGCAGTCCCTAAACAAGGCAATGAAATTAATGAAGTAGAATTGAGCCTTAATCAACTGCTAATTAAGGCTCTTTTTATGTAAAGGGTTTGAATTTAAGCTAATAAGTTCCCAGGAGTGGTTGAGGCGTTAAGGCACGAACTCATGAACGGTAGGTCCGCGAATCTGGCTGAGGTTTTTAGCAGGGTTTCCCCAGTCCTCATAAATGGCAAATCCTAGGAGGATCCTTACGGTGGAAAGTTTCTTTCTGTAATTTCCTGCCCGAAATATCATTTCATTGATCATCATCCCCACCTCCCGTGATGCCGTTTGCTGTAAGAGCAAGCATTAAACACTATACAAATAAAGAAATACATGAAAGGTAAACAGTTATCTTTCTATTCTATTGCCCAATATTTTAGAATATCCTCTTTTTAACAACTTTAATTAGCGATGTATTAATTTTACTGCATCTAATTCAGAATCTGTTAATTTACTTCCAATTAAAACCCTTGCTGGAAACCGCTTCTCTTTGGCAAGGATACGTCTCTGAGTGCATGTTGCATTTCTCTTTCATTAATCAGAAAGAAAAGAAAGAAAACAAACAGTTTAAATATGTTACGCCACGCATTTCCCTTAATTTTCTGTAGGGTTCATTCTTTCAATACCAAGAAACATAACTGGCAAATAGAGGCATATTTTATGTAGACGTATCTACCAGTGGTCATTGTGGCTATTTTTGTTTCTCTAGCAATTTAAAAATGGCGATCACTTGACAACTGTGGAAATATGTATTTCTTGGCTTAATTTATTTTCGTATCTTTTGTTTCCAGTTTCATTTCCGAAACGCCTTGTGCGTTTATGGAATCGGAATTTTATTAACCAATATTTAGGTTAATTGGGAAGCGCGGTAAAGTTTGCGGTGATGTGGGAATTATTGATAACGGCACTGAACACGATTCACGGTATTTTGTTTACAAGTGGAATTCTGTCATGCAATTTGATTACAATCAGTGCAATCGTGCGTCCATCGAGCCTTAAAATCCATTACAAATGTTTTTGAACCACCTAAAAGCTGACAGAAGAAACTATCTTCAATGTTAAAATAAGCCTATTTCCAAATAAAACCGCATCATCCAAAAGCAACGCGTGAGAAATGTGACAAAAAAAAAGTTTATAAATCTTTCAAAATCACGTTAAGTTTCAATGATACAAAATCTTAAAATGCACAAACAGGACTCCGCTATCCTCACGAATATTAAAAGTACCTGAATTAACTTATTGTATGTCACTGTAAATAGAATACCTACTCCTACTGCAAAATCGATTACAGGGATAACGCGCAAGGCAGAGGCCGTATGCTTTTATAGTATGTGTTGTGTGCACCGTGTATTCATTACTCCGGTTTAAGGAGAGCGCTTTTCGTACATCTCTATAATGTTACATTCCTGAATATCACTTACCTTTTTCATTGAAACTTTTATATAGAGAATTACGATTTTCTGGGAAGATACACTATGTGATCAAAAGTATCCGGACACCCCAACAAACATACGTTTTTCATCCTAGGTGCATAGTGCTGCCACCTACTGCCTCAGTAGTCATTAGACATCGTGAAACAGCAGAATGGGACGCTCCGTGGAACTCAGGTGGTTGGGTGTCACGTGTCAGAAGTCTGTACGCGAGATTTCCACACTCCTAAACACCCCTAGGTCCACTGTTTCTGATGTGATAGTGAAGTGGAAACGTGAAGGGACATGTGCAGCACAAAAGCGTACAGGCCGACCTCGTCTGTTGACTAACAGAGACCGCCGACATTTGAAGAGGGTCGTAAAGAGTAATAGGCAGACATCTATTCAGTCCATCACACAGGAATTTCAAACTGCATCAGGATCCACTCCAAGTACTATGACACTTAGGCATGAGGTGAGAAACCTTGGATTTCATGGTCGAGCGGCTGCTCGTAAGCCACACATCACGCAGGAAAATGCCAAACGACGCCTCGCTTGGTGTAAGGAGCGTCAACATTACACGATTGAACAGTGGCAAAACGTTGTGTGGAGTGACGAATCACGATACACAATGTGGCGATCCGATGGCAGGGTGTGGGTATGGCGAATGCCCGGTGAATTAC